>JASJET010000297.1:460000-847500 GCA_034092305.1 Diaprepes abbreviatus | reverse complement strand
GGCGCTAAATCACTGAAATGTTGTTAAATAATTCGAAAAAGAACATACTTTTTACTGGGTAACAGATGCATGGTTAGATTTGCTGGACGTGAATATTTGGTGGCTTCTATCTTAATCGTCAATTTTGGTCTTGTAATTAACCTTTTAAACTAAGTAGTACAGTGTCATACATCACTTTTCAGGTAGTTTAGAAGCTAGAGAAGAGATACCAGATCATAAGAATGTGAGCTTTCCGAAGAGGCAGAAGGCATAATTTATATTTCAGGTATCGCTAATAAGCCGTGGATAAGATTTATTTATGATGTTTAATTAAATAAAAAATTAATAGATTTTTTCTCGAAATAACATTTTTACATGGCGTTAAAGAATTTTGAAAAACAAATCGATCGATTATGTCCAAATTTAAATAAAGTAAACACACAGTAGAAGCCATATCACGTATTTTCATATACTATACTACTTTTTGCTTCTTTTATATCATCATCATCATCATCATCATCACACAGCCTATAGCGTCCACTGCTGAACATAGGCCTCCCTCAGTCGTTTCCAATGTTCCCGATCTTGTACTGATTGAATCCAGTTTGTTGCGATTTTTCTGATATCATCAGTCCACCCTGTTAGAGGTTTGCCCCTACTTCTAAATGCCTGGAACCTAGGACGCCACTCTATAATGCGTTTAGTCCACCTAGTGTCTTCCATTCTCGCCACATGTCCGGCCCAGTTCCATTTCATATGCGTTATACTTTATATATCATCCTTGATCCCTGTTCTAGTTCTAATAATTACATTTGGAACTTTATCTCTCAGTGTTATTCCCAACATCGACCTCTCCATGGCTCGCTGAGTCACTCTAATTTTTTTCGCAACTTTTCTTAGTGAGTGTTAAAGTTTTTGCATCGTACGTGAGCACAGGGAGCACACACTGTTCATAAACCTTTCTTTTCAAGCAAATCGGTATATTGCTTTTAAATACGTCCTTTCTCAGCTTGCCGAAAGCAGCCCATGCTAGTGTTATGCGTCTTTGAATTTCACAGGTCTGGTTATCTCGATTTATTCTCAGTTCATGGCCCAAATATTTATAAGATGTTACATACTCGATTTAAGATTCGTTTAGGGATATGTTGCTACTTGGAACTAAGTTTGTCATACATTGAGTTTTTATACGTTTAATTTTTAGACCTACCACATCTGACGCTGCACTTAGTGTCCTTAGTAACTCTTGAGCTTCTTCAAGGTTGTCAGAAATTAACACGATATCGTCAGCAAAGCGTAGGTAGATGTTATCACCTTGTCATACGCCATGTTCCATTCTAAATGTAGATGTTATTTTGGAATGGACTTTCACACTTGCTGTTGCGCTATTATATATGTTCTTAATTAAAGCTGCATATCTGTGGTCGACTTTACAATCAGCTAGTGCAGCATATATTTTGTTTTGGCCCGCTGACTCGAACGCTTTCTCGTAGTCCACAAATATTAAGACCAGTGGTTTGTTGTACTCCACTGTTTTTTCTATGAGCGTTTTCATAACTAGCAAGTGGTCGTTTGTACCATAACCGGATCTGAAACTTGCTTGTTCTCTAGGTTGGTAGAAATTTGGGAGTCAATCGTCTTGTTATTATTTTTATAAATAGTTCGTAAACGTGGGAGTGGAGACTGATTGGACGGTAGTTTTTTAGGTCGGTGGGATCGCCTCTCTTATGCATGATTATCATTATGGCATTGTTCCATGAAGTTGGGATTTGTCCGGTCTCTAAACATCTGTTAAATAGGACTTTGAGAGCATTTATTAATTTTTCCCCTCCTGCTTTAATACTTTCAATAACAATGCCATCTTCTCCTGGGGCTCTGTTGTTTTTCATTTCTTATAAGGCCACTTCAATTTCTGATTTATTTTATATAGTTAAACAAAATACGAGTATTTACCATTTATAATGATATTATGTAATTAAAATAATATTTTCCAGTAATTTTCCAAATAAACGTAAAAAATCAAAAGCGATAAAAAGAGGTGGGTTAACTTTTTAGTATTTCATATAAAAAATTCAATTTAAAAGGTTTGTATCAAATCCATTCACAGTTCGATGTTTTAAATATTATCATTTCATATTTACTTGTAAATTTATAGGATATCCTCAGCAGCTCTGAGATACTCGGACATTCTTCTGGGAGGGGGAGGAGGAGGTGGTTTTTCAGCTTCAACTCTGTCAGCCAAATTGTAAATATTATTTTCGTTTTCTGGTTCATGCTGGGAAAATGGATAAAAAGGATAAATAAAAGGCGGGATTAATATAAGGATAACAAATTAGGAGATACATTGTTAATCTTTTAGATTATGACATCGAGATGCAACTAATTATTTTAGTTCTTAATCTTACTATATTTTCACGAAAAATTATATACTTTCTCTAACTGCCTGTTTCTAATATAGAGGGTTAATTAATCAATTTTAAAAATATGCAGATAGCGTCTTACCACATAAGAATTTAAGTCTGATTTAGTTAAATCTAGTTATGAACTATAATGATGAAACTAGTGAATTGTAGTTGAGGCTAGCTTAAGTTTTTAATATACTGAACTTTTTTTTGTCAAGTTGCTGTTGAAAACTTACGATTTAAAAATCACTAAATAAAATAACACAACTTTGAATGTAATTTTATTCACCCTCTAATTATTTAATATTCTTCAAATTTAATTCTTTACCGTCTTAAGTTTTGCTGCCGTATCCTCAGTAACTAAAAAGTGACACGTCAGCAATAATTAAAAGTTTAGTTTGTACAAAAATTATTGTAACTCATCAATCAATAGATGTCATGTAAATCATCAGAACAGCCGGGTAGCGGGGAGCACTCTTATTCGGTCCGGGTAGAGAACAAGCTACTACAGGGTTTGACGCATCCTGCCCATACGTAAGTTACTAACTCATTTCCATACCGCATCACTGGGCGGAATCAGTTCTCACACCCCTTATCCTTCTAACCCCTATTAATCCTTTCCTACTTCCCTTCCCTTGGTCATCCGTTTGGACAGAGTGACGAGTAAATTGGTTAAAAACCACCTTATGAATGAGGCACTGTACTGCAGTTTAGACTATGTAGCAGTCCCCGGATAAGACCAGGCTACCATCATCAAATACAAAAGCAATGAAGATGACAGCTACCTATAACACTAGAACAGTGGTTCACAACCTTTTTTAATAGCGACTATTTTTCGATTTTTTAAAAACGTTTGTGATCCCTCATTCCAATCCGCCATATTTGATTAATAAAACAAAAAATATATTTCAGGACTGAACAAAAGTGATGAAATTTTTTTATTACGCATTAATTATTAATGATTAATGTGACTGAGCTTGCATCTGCCTAACAAGTGTTATAATTCTTGGTTGAGTTGTTGTCAAAGCCTATCTCATATCATCTAGAACATCTAGCTTATCCCCGGCTTTTGCCTTAATTTGCAGAAGAGTTGAAAATCTACTTTCGTAGAGTTAAGCAGAAGCAAATGACACTAATATTCGAAAAGAAAGCATAGAAACTTGAGGATATAAATAATCCATAGCACACCAAGCTTGGGAAATTGAAATCCAGGGTGTCCGGTAACTACTTCCTAATTTCTCGGGAGCGTATGGGGAAGGTTAAAATAACCCTACTTTGTCATAGAAAAAAATTCCTAAAGTGTCCCTTAACGGAGATACAGAGCCCCAAAGGGGAACCCAGCGATTTACCTTATCGGCTCTAAGTTTTGAACCGACTTGTATAATTTATTGAAATTTTAATATTTTATAGATGCCATAAACCATACTACAGTAGATATCTTAGATCATCAGAGAAGTCAGGAGCGGACATGCAGCCACAGTCGTTGGGCCTAATTTTTACAGGTGTCATTTTACAAAGCTGAAAACTAATTTTTTAAATACTTTGGTCATTCCCTTTCAAAAAATGGTACTCCTAATAAAACTCATGGTTTTCGAGATAAATCTTTTTTTTATGCAAAATACTCAAAAGTTACTAATGCTAAACATAAACAGGTAAAAATCAGGTTGTTATTGTTAATACCTACATAATGAATTACTATTGACGGAACTTGCCAAAACCGCCTTCAAGTAAAAATATTTAAAAAAAAAATGGAGTAATATTCCTACGCAAATTATGCTGATATGCATTTAATTTATGATGAAGAGCAGTAAGTCGAAAAGTGATACGGAATACGGATTGTTAATCTGAATATTAAATTCATCCGTAGCCAAAATCATCCAATTATCCGAATATTTACAACACTAAGAGGAACTATTTTAATTCTCAACCAACTGAAAAACCTTTTGCAGTAAGGGCAAACGTACTCTGCTCTAGAACAGTTGGAGATAACTATTTTCTCAGATTGTAAAGAAGTACTAGGAAAAGGTGGAAAAGCCTCTTGCATGGCAGTGCACCGCCACCTGCAGACCGGTTTCGAACTCATTGGTTCTCGTTAGTACAGGATAGACTAGTGCACCTAAGCATAAGAAGAACAAGTTCTTTAAGCAACTTACAAATCAAATACGATTTCCAATACAAGCAGCGACATCTCTCAGCATTCTACGCAATCTGAATATTTAATTTTGTATGGATTTATACCGGGTGTCCAGAAAAATGTGGGAAATCTTCTGGATATGAAAAAACACGTAAAAGGAATACTACAAGTTCATATAAACTTTTTTCGTACATGCCTCCTCTTCGGAGATATAGGCTTCCAAAAAGCTGCAATGAAATCAAGTTTTTTAAACATAATTATTGAACCACCAGGTATATTTAATTTTTTTTTGATATTATATATACCAGGTAAGACCTTTTACAGCTGCACGGACAGACTATCTGTGACACTCATTTTTTTTACGCCCTGTATGATAAGAACTTTAGACAACGTTTTTACAAACCTTTAACTATTGATTAAACTTTAAGCACTCTTCATTCATGTTGCTAATCCTAACCGTTTTCGAAAAAGCGTAATTTTATTTACATCATGTATTTGGCGTATTTCGGTAAAAGATACATCTGTGTTCCTATCAAATGTTCAACCTTCAACCTTATGATAAAAAAATTCGATCTAAAATTAGACTTTACCTCTTTTTTTTTTTAAAATCGTCTAATTCTGTAAATTGTAGTTCGACCTGGGTTCGCAAAAAATGTGCGTTTTATTTTATCGACACCAAAAACAAAGTATTGCTTGTAAAAAAATAAATATCCTGCATTTTAGAACTTGTAAACTTTCACATCGCTGACAGATTGATTCTTTACTTGGATATTAATTTACTGATTTTTGGATTTCATGGTGAAATTAATTGTGAAATAATCCGAAATATGGAATACACGTTTATTGAGTATGCAGATGTGCATCTTATATATGGTCTTGCATTTTGCAAAGCTTTGGAAGCCAGGAGGTTATATCACGACAGATATCCTAATCGTACTCTTCCAGATCAGAAAACATTTTAACGAGTTGATGAACATCTAAGGGAAAATAGTAGCTGATTCCATTTAATATGGTAATATTAAATTTTTTCTTAATTTAAGGAAATTTTGGGAAAAAAAAGTACTGATACTGGTCGGTCCTCATTCAACTATTGTTGTCTGTTTCACATCATCAACATCAGTTCCAATCAATTAATGTCGGCAGATTGGACAATTGGTATTCCCGGGATGACTCAATGGAGAACTTTATTTAGAGTTTTTCCAGAATGCTTTTTACGATTTAGTAAAGCACTTACCGCTTAAAACCAGCTGAAACATGTACTACATTCTCGATCAGGCATCACTTCCTTTGAGCGTTGCTCTGCGGGAGTATCTGAATAACGTCTATACAAACCGTTGGATAGGTAGAGGAGGACTTATTGCCTGGCCTTCTCCATCTCCCGACCTAACGCCATTGTATTTTTACCTGCGAGGACACCTCAAAATCTTGGTGTATTCCACTTCGGTCGAAAGTAGGGAGGAACTTCTATGGAGGATCACGTTTCATTGTGATCGAATAAGGAACAATGCTGGGTTAATATGGCGGGTATAGGATTCCTCAATTCGTCGAGTCGAGTATCAGACTTCACGGATCCCTGTGGAACCCTCTTACGAAGTTTTTAATTAAGCAGTTAGTTTAACTTTTTATTGAAACTACGGTGACAGGGGAAAATTCCTCTTTTTCATATTCAACCCGACAGAAGTTAGGGAACAAACAGTGTAAATAAAATGACGTTTTTTTCGAAAATGGCTGATTAGCGACATGAATAAAGAGTACATAATTTTTAGTCAATAGTTAAAGGCATGTAAAAAACGTTGTCCAAAGTTCTTTTCATGCAGGGCTTAAAAGAATAGGGTCACAAGTGTCACAGCTAGTCCATCCCTGCAGCTGTAAGTAACTAACAACACTTTCTTGGAGATTGAAGGGTTTTACCTGGTATACATCATATTAAAAAAAGATTGAAATATACCTGGTTGTTCAATAATTATGTGTACAAAACCTGATTCCATTGCAGCTCTTTGGGAGTCCATGTCTCCAAAGAGGAGGTCTATACGAAAGAAATCTATATGCACTTGTAGTGTTCCTCTCTCGTGTTTTTTTATATCTAGAAGATTTCCCCAATTTTCACGGACACCCTGTATACTAACACTGAATATAATATACTTTCAATCTGGGAGTAATTTATCTCTAACTGTGTTAGACAGAGTGTGTGTCCGTGTATTTTACAAAAACTATACCTACCAGTTTGACATCCTAGTCATGGTTTTTAGCTAAATTGGGCGCTATTGGTTGTTTTTAAATCTATAATCACTAAACAATGATTGAATTAATTGTGTGTATGTGCCTGCGACTTGTTTATACGGCTTTCACGGATTCCTCCGTGTGAGATGCATTAGCAGTGGTTATATCCACATTATGCTGTTGTAGTGCTGAAATCACATTCAGCAAACGTACAACTATATGCAACTCCGTATGTAAATAAAGTAAAATGCGAAACAGTAAATGCAAACTTCTCTCCATCATATCCTTTCTGTGTTAGTGGTTGCACAATTAGAATAAATTGTTATAAAACACAATTTATCCTGTTCCAACACCATCGAGATGGTGGCCTACCTAGTTGCATATAGTTGTATGTTTGCTGAATGTGATTTCAGCACTACAACAGCTTAATGTGGATATAACCACTGCTAATGCATCTCACATGGAGGAATTCGTGAAAGCCGTATAAACATATATATGCCATCCGGCGAGAGGTCGGCGAAGCCGCGTTCAGTGTTGCATACTTCCTTCCGATTTGTCCTTTGCACAGCCAGGTGCATGTTGGTACTCTGATGAGTCTAGTGAGAGATGAAACATGTACGTCTGCCCTATCACTGTGGCGGGGAGGGTAAGCTTTGACTTTCTTCTCGGTATGGTGGTAAAGGTAGGCCACCATTTCGATGGTGGTAGAATAGGATAAATTGTGTTTTACAACAATTTATTCTAACTATGCAACCACTAACACAGAAAGGATATGATGGAGAGAAGTTTGCATTTTCTGTTTCGCATATATATATATATATATATATATATATATATATATATATATATATATATATATATATATATATTGGATAAAAGTTTTTATGAAAATTCTTCATTTTGGTAGTTAGAAAGATAAAAATTAATATATAGGCTTATGGTTAGAAATAAATGTTTACTATATTGTTCTTTTTAAAAATGCATCTTTAAGGGGTAAAATAGGGGATGAAAGTTTGTATGAAAGTTCTTCATTTTGATAGTTAGAAATATAAAAATTAGTGTATAGGTTTACGGTTAGAAAAAAATGTTTAGTATATCATTCTTTTGTAAAAATTGATCTTTTAAGTAAAATAGGGGATAAAAGTTTGTATAAAAATTTTTTGTTTTGGTAATTAGAAATGAAAGAAAAAATAGTATAAAGGCTTATGGTTACAAAAAATGTTTACCATATCATCCTTCTCTAAAAATTCACCTTTTAAGGGGGTAAAATAGGTCGTTGCGCAACAACAGTATTACACAAACATGAGACAAATTTTAAACATGAATTTGATTTTTCAAACAAAAAGATTCTAACTCAGGAAAGAAACTACCATAAACTTCAAATATAGGGAATGCCACATATAAAAAAAAACAAGCAACCAATGACAAAGAAAATATCAAAAACCTAAGCCAAATATATTTTAACCTAATAAACTAAACCACCTATTGTAGCCCTTATTGTTTTGCAACACACTATATAGCTGATATTGACATAATTTATTTACAAATCAGAAAAAAACTAAATAAAAAGGTTTCCATATAACAAAGTAACAACTTAATAGTAACCGAAGGAATCTTCAAATATTTCACTAAGAAACATGACAAAAGTAAATTGAAGTGCGTACTGAGAATAATTTTTATTTTTCCTTTTTAATTCACATTATTTAGTTAGTTAGTAACAGCTCCATTGATGGGACGTTTAGGTTGGAGAGAGGACCAGAGTTGTATTAGTAGGAAATAAACTGTCCGTATATATATATATATATATATATATATATATATATATATATATATATATATATATATATATATATATATATATATATATATTTACATTTCTAACTACCAAAATAAAGAACTTTCGTTCAAACTTTCGTCCCCTATTTTACCCCTTAAAGACACATTTTTAGAAAAGAACGATATAGTAAACATTTTCTTTCTAACCATAAGCCTATATATTAATTTTTACATTTATAACTACCAAAATGAAGGAGTTTCATATAAATTTTCATCCCCTATTTTACCGCTTAAAGACGCGTTTTTAAAAAAGACCGATATAGTAAACATTTTTTTCCAACTATAAGCCTATACATTAATTTTTACATTTCTTACTACCGAAATGAAGGACTTTCATGCAAACTTTCGTCCCCTATTTTACCCCTTAAAGACGCATTTTTAAAAAGAACGATATAGTAAACATTTTTTTTCTAACCATAAGCCTATATATTAATTTTTACATTTCTAACTACCAAAATGAAGGAGTTTCATATAAACTTTCATCCCCTATTTTACCGCTTAAAGATTTGTTTTTAAAAAAGAACGATTTAGTAAACATTTTTTTCTAACCATAAGCTTATATATTAATTTTTACATTTCTTACTACCAAAATGAAGAACTTTCATGCAAACTTTCGTCCCCTATTTTACCCCTTGAAAACGCATTTTTAAAAAAGAACGATATAGTAAACATTTTTTTTCTAACCATAAGCCTACATATTAATTTTTACATTTCTAACTACCAAAATGAATAACTTTCATACAAACTTTCACCCCCTATTTTACCCCTTAAAGACGCATTTTTAAAAAAGAACGATATAGTAAACATTTTTTTCTAACCATAAGCCTATAAATTAATTTTTTCATTTCTAACGACCAAAATGAAGGACTTTCGTGCAAACTTTCGTCCCCTATTTTATCCCTTAAAGACGAATTTTTAAAAAAGAACGATATAGTAAACATTTTTTTTCTAACCATAAGCCTATATATTAATTTTTACATTTCCAACTACCAAAATGAAGGACTATTATGTAAACTTTCATCCCCTATTTTACCCCTTAAAGACGCGTTTTTAAAAAAGAACGATATAGTAAACATTTTTTTCTAACCATAAGCCTATATATTAATTTTTACATTTCCAACTACCAAAATGAAGGACTATTATGTAAACTTTCATCCCCTATTTTACCCCTTAAAGACGCGTTTTTAAAAAAGAACGATATAGTAAACATTTTTTTCTAACCATAAGCCTATATAATAATTTTTACATTTCTAACTACCAAAATGAAGGACTTTCATGTAAACTTTCATCCCCTATTTTACCCCTTAAAGACGCATTTTTCAAAAAGAACGATATAGTAAACATTTTTATTTCTAACTATAAGCCTATTTATTAATTTTTACATTTTTAACTACCAAAATGACGGACTTTCATACAAACTTTCATCCCCTATTTTACCTCTTAAAGATGCGTTTTTAAAAAAGAACGATATAGTAAACATTTTTTTCTAACTATAAGCCTATAAATTAATTTTTACATTTCTAACTACCAAAATGAAGAATTTTTATACAAACTTCATCCCCTTTGGAAATGAGTTTCCAAAAATCCTTTATTAGTGCTTACTTACGTTATGTAAAAAATAACGCTTCAAAACCCAACAGTTTCGGCTGTGCGTTAAACAGTCAGCCAGTCAGTTCTTTTTTTTTATATATATATGAACTATATATATAATATATATTGTACTTACCATTAGCTGATTAATATAATACTCATAGGGAACCGTCTGTGTATGCGGGTCAATTGCAATTTCAAGCATTTCATCAAGTTCATCTTGATTAAAAGGTTCACCGTCTTGAGTCATTAACGTGGAAATGTAATCTTTAGTTAAGAACCCACGTTGCTCTGGATCAAGTGTGCGAAACGCTTCGAGAAGCTGTTCTGGACTTGCAGGTTCGTATCTTGTAACAATAATATATTATATTGATAAAATAATGCGTTAACAAATACTGTAATTTAACATGAACAGTTTTTTTTATATATGTAACATGAGTTTAATAAGTGATTTTCACGCGTATTGCATATTGTCCATTTTTGGAACTGTATCTGTTTGATAATAAATTGAAAGTAGTACATATTTTAACATATAAAATAATTGAATATTATTTTTAACCCTACCGGAAATATAATTAGTTCTGATATTTTTAATACAATTTAGTATATCTTTCTTTTAAAAAATCAGTATGTTTCTCAATCTAAGAGCTATGTAATAAACCCAAGCATTTTTTTAAATGAAAAAAGAAAATGGAAAATTATTTTTTTTTGGTCTGGAAATACTTAGAGTTTTTTCCAAATTCTAAATAGTAACAAGGAAGTATGGCAGTTTAATTTATTTATTTATGGGCTTAAGCCGATTATAGTTTATAATAAAACGGTAATAAATCAAAACTTAAACTATAATAATAAAAATAACAACAAAAAATGAAATAAACCTGAAAAAGAAATTCACAGGACTAGTACGATGACTTGACATGAACTAAAAGTTAGCTGGATAGCTTTTACCTGCTTTAGAGTATTACTTACTGCGAAAATGTAGCGTAGAATTCAGTAATATATTAAAAGACATATGGAAGATTGTAAATAAGAACCTACTCAAAAATAATAAAAATTATCATGAAATAAAACTTACTTTTGAAAATATGATGGTTTCTGAGCTATCTTGTGTAGCAAATATGTTAAATTACTTTAGTATCGTTTCCACAAAAAAAAACTCAAAGATAAATATAGTGATACGATAGGGACTGGTATTACTCCGGCTCTGCAAGTTAACTCTATTGTCTTGAATGAGGTGACAGTAAAGGACGTATTAAAGATTGTAGGAAACATATATTTTTATATTTATGTGTAATTATTGTCATTCAATCATCAGCATTCAATATGCTTGCTTTCAATCAATAGTCTTAGTTCTCTTTTTCTGACAATAGTTGGAAGATGATGTGGTCTGGTTCCTCGTTTCTTCCTTCGAGATTTTACGGCTGTTCATTATCAAATTGTCAAGAACATTCTTGTACCCATACACTAGTAATGAACTTACAACATTGATGTCAATATTACAGCCCATCTATAGGAACTTATATTTATGCAAACAAATAGCAGAATAGTATTAACTTATGTTTAAAAGACCATTGTATGCAGAAAGTAAGACTCCCTAATCCCTATACTCTTAGGAAACACACCAGCTCTACAGATAGCAAGGTGCTGTTTCAAAAACATCCTTTTTTAATCATCTTTGGCACGTAGGGACCCAAAACAGTGACGTGCCACGGACTGTTTCAAAAACGTAGTTTTTGGATCACCTTTTGCACGTAGGGAACCAAAACAGTGATGTACCATGGACTTTTCTGTGACAACTATATATATATATATATATATATATATATATATATATATATATATATATATATATATATATGAAGTAAAATGCGAACAGTAAATGCAAACTTCTCTCCATCATATCCTTTCTGTGTTAGAGGTTGCACGGTTAGAACAAATTGTTATGAAACGCAATTTATCCTATTCCACCACCATCGAGATGATGGCCTACCTGTACCACCATACCGAGAAGAAAGTCAAAACTTACCCTTCCCGTCACAGTGATACGGCAGAGGTACATGTTTCGTCTCTACTAGACTCATCAGGGTACCGACATGCACCTGGCTGTGCAAAGGACAAATTGGAGGGAAGCATGCAAATACTGAACACGGCTTCTCCGACCTCCCGTCGGATGGCGTATATATGTTTATGCGGATTTCACGGATTCCTCCGTGTGAGATGCAATAGCAGTGGATATATCCACATTATGGTGGTACAGGTAGGCCATCATCTCGATGGTGGTGGAATAGGATAAATTGCGTTTCATAACAATTTGTTCTAACCGTGCAACCTCTAACACAGAAAGGATATGATGGAGAGAAGTTTGCATTTACTGTTCGCATTTTACTTCATTTATACGCGGAGCTGCATATAGTTGTACGTTTGCTGAATGTGATTTCAGCACTACAACGGCATAATGTGGATATATCCACTGCTATTGCATCTCACACGGAGGAATCTGTGAAATCCGCATAAACATATATACGCCATCCGACGGGAGGTCGGAGAAGCCGTGTTCAGTATTTGCATGCTTCCCTCCAATTTGTCCTTTGCACAGCCAGGTGCATGTCGGTACCCTGATGAGTCTAGTAGAGACGAAACATGTACCTCTGCCGTATCACTGTGACGGGAAGGGTAAGTTTTGACTTTCTTCTCGGTATGGTGGTACAGGTAGGCCATCATCTCGATGGTGGTGGAATAGGATAAATTGCGTTTCATAACAATTTGTTCTAACCGTGCAACCTCTAACACAGAAAGGATATGATGGAGAGAAGTTTGCATTTACTGTTCGCATTTTACTTCATTTATACGCGGAGCTGCATATAGTTGTACGTTTGCTGAATGTGATTTCAGCACTACAACGGCATAATGTGGATATATCCACTGCTATTGCATCTCACACGGAGGAATCCGTGAAATCCGCATAAACATATATACACCATCCGACGGGAGGTCGGAGAAGCCGTGTTCAGTATTTGCATGCTTCCCTCCAATTTGTCCTTTGCACAGCCAGGTGCATGTCGGTACCCTGATGAGTCTAGTAGAGACGAAACATGTACCTCTGCCGTATCACTGTGACGGGAAGGGTAAGGTTTGACTTTCTTCTCGGTATGGTGGTACAGGTAGGCCATCATCTCGATGGTGGTGGAATAGGATAAATTGCGTTTCATAACAATTTGTTCTAACCGTGCAACCTCTAACACAGAAAGGATATGATGGAAAGAAGTTTGCATTTACTGTTCGCATTTTACTTCATTTATACGCGGAGCTGCATATAGTTGTACGTTTGCTGAATGTGATTTCAGCACTACAACGGCATAATGTGGATATATCCACTGCTATTGCATCTCACACGGAGGAATCCGTGAAATCCGCATAAACATATATATATATATATATATATATATATATATATATATATATATATATATATATATATATATATATATATATATATATATATATATATATACATTTGTAACTTCCAAAATGAAAAACTTTCGTACAAACTTTCACCCCCCATTTTATCCACTTAAAAGATGGATTTTTAGAAAAGGATAATATAATTAACATTTTTTCTAATCATGAGCCCTTATTCTCATTTTTAACATTTCTAACTACCAAAATGAAGAACTTTCATAAAACTTTCATTCTCTATTTTACCTCCTAAGGGATGAATTTCCAAAAAAGGGTTGCACAGTAAACTTGTCTTTCCAACCATAAGACTATTAGATTTTTAATTTCAAAAACGAAGATTTTTTTTTCCAAATTCTGAATAGTAACAAGGAAGTATGGGAATTTATTTATTTATTCATGGGCTTAAGCCGATTATAGTTTATAATAAAACGGTAATAAATCAAAACTTAAACTATAATAATAAAAATAACAACAAAGAGTGATATTAAACCTGAAAAAATAAATTCACAGGACTAGTACGATGACTTGACATGAACTAAAAGTTAGCTGGATAGCCTTTACCTGCTTTGGAGTATTACTCACTGCGAAAATGTAGCGTAGAATTCACTAATATATTAAAAAATATATGGAAGATTGTAAATAAGAACCTACCCAAAAATAATAAAAATTATCATGAAATAAAACTTACTTCTGAAAATATGATGGTTTCTGAGTCATCTTGTGTAGCAAATATGTTAAATTACTTTAGTATCGTTTCCACAAAAAAACTCAAAGATAAATATAGTGATACGATAGGGACTGGTACTACTCCGGCTCTGCAAGTTAACTCTTTGTTTTGAATGAGGTGACAGTATGGATGCCTTTGAAAGGCTGGGAAGAATGGCATTTTGTAAAACCCGTAACAATGGTATTCTTAAAATTCTTTGTCACAAGAAATGATTTTTCTAGGGATCTCCTTTATATTACTGCGTCCACTTCTACATTAAACTACCTGATATATTGAAGTTATGTTCTATTTATGGATTTAAATGTTTAATTATAGATTTTTTTTTTTTGAAAGAGCTTTTTATTCTATATTAGATTCGACAATTACACGGAATGCGCATAAATTTTTGAAGCATCTATTTTTTTAGCACATTAAGATTTCAATTCATCGACATTTTACATTGAGGATTGAAAATAATGTAACGCAGTATCACTTAGATCATTGAAATACCCAACTTCATATATCTAATACTCCATAACACTATTATAATTGGGGGATGGGAAACAGCAATGTAAAGCCACCACGAATGTTCTTAACTCTTCTTGGCATATGTTTTTCATAACAGTATTTTTTAAATTACACTCATAGCTCGGGGGGTTCTCGGGGTCGCTGATTACAAATCTGAAGCCAGAAATCAAAAATTTTCAAATCCAAGATGGCGGAGCAAATATGGCAAATTATTTTTGTGACAAAATGGGTCCGCCATATTTGGTCAGCTATTTTGGATTTGAAAATTTTTAATAGTTGACTTCAGATTCGTGATCAGCGACCCCGAAAACCCTCAAAAAACAAGTTGCTACGAAAAATATGGGAATAAAAAATGTAAGTAAAGAAGAATTCGCCATATTTCATCTGCTATCTTGAATTTGAAAATTTTCAATTTTGATTTATGATTAGGCACCCCAAAAACCTCTGAATAAAGAACGATATGGTAATAAACGCCATATTTTATCAGCCATTTTCGATTTGAAATTTGTGCAATCCAGGTTAATTAGAGGTTTCTTGATTTTTTTGTATTTGTTATTGATATAAGTGACTTTATTTTTATTAATAGATTATTTTTCTATATACATTTGTAATTTTATTAACCATCTTTCTCTATTACTGAAAGCGCAAAAATTCTGGCAATATTGCAAGATAACTCCCATTATAACCAAAATAATTTGTCTTTTTAAATACTGCAAATTCCGCAATTTTTTTTCTTTAAATTTGTTTTTAAAAATATATAGACTCGTTTCGAGTTTGGCACTACAACAAGTTAATGAAAAAGGCAATAGTTGTGGTTTGCACTTTAAAGCTAAAATTTTGAAAATTTTACTCTAATTAATGGTCTGGTAGCCAGTCTCTGACGTATCGATGGAGCTGCAAGGGTGTAGCAATTAAGATGTGGGAGATGTGGACTAAATCATGAATACAGCATAGTTCACGTTAGTTCTAGTTAATTTTAATCAGGTTAGTTTAGGCAATCCAGGCTGACTGGAGTTTTCTTATATTTTGTATGTGTTATTAATATAAGTGCTTTTATTTTCATTTATAATTTAATTTTGTATATATGTATATATGTATATATATATATATATATATATATATATATATATATATATATATATATATTTATGTGGCTTTCATGGATTCCTTCGTGCGAGATGCAATAGCAGTGGATATATCCACATTATGCCGTTGTAGTGAATGAAGTAAAATGCGAACAGTAATTGCAAACTTTGTTCCAACCATATCCTTTCCGTATTAGAGGTTGCACAGTTTGAACAAATTGCTAAGGACAACAATTTATCCTATTCCACCACCATCGAGATGATGGCCTACCTGTACCACCATACCGAGAAGAAAGTCACAACTTACCCTCCCCGTCACAGTGATACAGCAGTGATACATACTCTACTAGGCTCATCAGGGTACCGACATGCACCTGGCTGTGCAAAGGACAGATCAGAAAGAAGCATGCAAATACTGAACGCGGCTTCGCCGACCTCCCGCCGGATGGCATATATATGTTTATGCGGCTTTCACGGAAAGGATATGGTTGGAACAAAGTTTGCATTTACTGTTCGCATTATACTTCATATATATATATATATATATATATATATATATATATATATATATATATATATATATATATATTTGTAATCATATTAATCATCTTTTTCTATTATTAAATGCGTAAAAAAATCTGGCTATATTACAAGGTAACCACAATAATAAGCCTTAAACCTTTTTTTAATACTTGAATTCATAAGTCAGGCCGGGTTTATAGACTCGTTTCGAGTTTGGCATTATAAGTTATTGAAAATTACAAGAATTATGGTTGGCACTTTTAAGTCAGAATTTTGAAAATTTGGCTGTTATTAATAGTCTCGTAGCATTCTTTGACGTATTGATGGCGCTGCTGTGGTGTGGCGGTTAAGTTGTGCGATGTTTGCACTAAATCATTGGTTGGATCAGATTTGTTCTTGTTAGTTCAGGTTAGCTCTACTTAATTTTAATCAGGTTAGTTCAGGGTAATCCCGGTTAATTCAAGTTTTCGTAATTTTTTATATTTGTTATTAATTTTGGTCTATTTAAAAGTTATTTATATATATATATATATATATATATATATATATATATATATATATTTGTAATTGTATTAGTCATCCTTTCCTATTACTGACAGCGTAAAAAAATCTGGCAATATTGCAAAATAACGTTCATTATAACCACAATAATTATCATTTTTAAATATTTTTTTTAAACTGGAAATTCTGCAAACTTTTTTCTCTAAATTTGTTATTAAAAATATATAGTTTTTGATAATATTACAAAAAATCCTAATTTTATGTGTCCATAGAGTGATATAGACCCGAATGACTTTTTTTGAAACAATGAATTTTTAGTTCATTTGTTCTCTTGTAAACCCCATCCGGGGACATACTATTTATAAACTACGTTTTAAATACTAGTTACGTACTTCTTACCTGTGTTCCGTTATAATTTGCGAAACATATGGTAAAAACTTCGACAAATGTACACTTCCCGGTGTTTCTGGATCTTCTACAGCCACAACAATTTCTTGTACCTCAGCTTCTGTCGGACAACAGCCTAAACCTCTTATTATCGTTCCTATTTCCCTCACATCTACGGTTTTGTTACCTGCGTGATCAAACACTTCAAAGGCGTCAGCTATTCTTCGTTCCAAGTCGTTGTTTATTGGAACTAAATTAACCAAATTTTTGATAAAATATTTGTTAAATTATTTTTAGAACTACTACTGCAATAATGAAATGTGCAAAATTTTTTTTTTTATATTAGGACACCTAGAAAGAATAAAATGATATTACCGAGTAAGTAATTCTTTTGATAAAAGACGGCAATCAAATGCTGTCCGTAGGAAAAAATTAAGTAATAATTTACCTTTTGAATGACATCTTCTTAGCTTTATATTTATTATGCAGTTTTTTAATAAATTATTCAATTTAAATAATATTGATATTAATAAAAATATGAGATTAACCTGGAATATCATCGTCCTCATCTCTATCCATTTTTTAAGTTAAAAATGTCCAAGAATAAAAAAAATATGTTAAATTACTGTCAAAACAAAGAATTTTATTACCAGCAAAGTTCAGTCGAAACAATCAAACTTCTCCATGCCAACACAAATTGATTATTTCACTATTCCACTTAGGCTGCCACAGGTTTTGTACATTTTTCCCGTACATCGTCGTCGCGGTTAGGTTCATCGAGTTAAATCGTAGTTTATGGCATAAATCTATATACATACGATAAGGTCTAACAAAGTACGTCTAAGGTGCAATTCTTGTTGAAATTCGTTCATCACCACTCTGATTGGAGTCACACAAAACTTGGTGAATATATGAATGAATTTTTCATCATTTTTTCTTTATTTTAGATAGACTATTGTTAAAGGTTATTGAAATTTTTTTCATTGTCATGCAGGAACGTTTTGACAGTGATGAGTCTGATTTGTCCAGCAGCACAATAGACTACTGGACTCTATTAAAAATACGTTATAAATTACTGTCTTCCCAATAAATTTTAGTGTACAGGCAGTCCTCGTACTTACGGCATGTTAGGTTCTCGAAATACGCGACGTAAATCGAAACGACGTAAGTCGAGATATATTTTTTCATATGTTTACATGTAACACTCAAGGGTTAGGTTCCACAAGGACTCAAAATTAAAAAAAACTGCATTTATAACAAAATATATGCTTTATTATCAAAAGTAAGTTCTTAAAATAATTATGTACTATAATAAAAAACTTTAATAATCAAAATATGTAATGAGAAATAATAAATTAAACTTTTGGCTTAAAGAAACTATCAATTCTAGATTGCTTCGCTTCTTTCTTCTTGTTATCATACAGGTCTTGGTAACACTGATAGGCCGCACAAATTTTGTATTAACATTAAAACTTCTCTCAAAATTAGGATCATTTTCTCCAAAAATTTTCATGGCATTCCCCAAATTTGCAAAGGCTGCGAAAAATTTTTTTAGTGTAAGTTCTTTTTCAGTGTTATCAATAGAAGATGCTATTTCTTGTGACTCGATTGCTTCCTCTTGTACTTGTGCTTCTAATTCAATAAGATCTTCATTAGTCAGTTCTTGCGAATGTGAGGATAACAGATCATCAATATCATCAGCAGTAACTGCAATGTCAGGCAAACGGTTAGCCAAATGAAAAATTTCAGTTGTGATCTCATCGATATTTGATTGATCTGTAGATGAAGAACTTTCAGATGGCTTAAAAAAATATGGACATAACTTTTTCCAAACTCCTTTTAAATTGTTGGGTTTTACCTCATCCCATGAAGCAGCAATATTTTTTACGCATTGCAAGATATTATAACTTTTCCAAAAATCTCTCAGCTCTATGCCATCTTTTTCATTAGCCTTTACAGCCTGTGAAAAAGTTCTCCTGAGATAATAGGTCTTAAAAGAAGCAATAACGCCTGGATCCATGGGCTGCAACAACGAAGTCGTGTTTGGAGGCAGGAACAAAACTTTGATTTGAGGATCGATATCGGCAGTACGCACAGGATGGCCGGGAGCATTGTCCAAAATAAGTAAAGCTTTATAAGCCAAATTATTGTTTAAACAGTACTGTTTCACTACAGGTATGAAATGCTTAGTAAACCATTCTTCAAAAAGTACTGCTGTAACCCATGCCCTTGGATTAGCCTCCCATATGACTGGAAGAGTATTCTTGACATAATTTTTAAGAGCTCGCGGATTTTCAGACCTATAAACCAAGGGGTTTCAATTTGAGATCACCTTCAATATTCGAACCCAATACCAACGTCAAAAGATCTTTAGCCGCTTTTAACTCAGGCATAGACTTCTCTTCCTGCGATATAAAAGTGCGAGAAGGCATTTTTTTCCAAAATAAACCAGTTCCACGTTAAAAATTTGTTTAGGCGAATAGTCTCTACTTTCGATAATTTCCTTTAATATTCGAGGAAAACTCTCAGCAGCCACATGATCGGCACTAGCAACTTCTTGCACTCGAATGTTATGCAACGAATATCTCGTTTTAAAGCGCATGAACCAGCCACGACTGGCAGAAAAAGATTTTGTTTCTTCACTATTATTCTTGCCACGTTTATTTTGCTGTGTGTTGATGATACTGAGTGCCTTATTTTGAATAATAGCCAAACTAAGAGGAACCCGTCGCTGAGTTTGATTTTGAATCCAAGTGTACAAGAGTTTTTCCATTTCACAAATTAATGAGTAGTGAACATAACCCGATTCTCTCAATCCCCCCACTCCTCGACCTTGACCTTGACCTTGCTTCACCCCTCTTTGGCCCCGCCCACATGTCCTTGTCATTGACCTTGAAAGTGCACGTGTGCTTTGGCCTTGGCCTTGTGTTCAAGGTTGTGTGTGTGACCTTGACCTTGACCTTGGTCGAGACGACCTTGACTTTGTTGAAGGTCATCTTGGGTGTGTGACCTTGAAGATATGTTACGTGGTTGGGGGTGACCTTGAATGGTTTTATATAGAGTATGGGGCAGTTTCATTCATCAGTTGGCTCTGACTTGTATAGGTAGTACATGTGTTAATATTTGACAAATCATGGCATATGTTTGTGAAAATTGCGGTTCTAAGTTTACTAAGAGTTATAATATGAGACGTCATAAAAGAGAATCGTGTGCGGCGAGATTTAATGAAGTGCCTGGAGGAAAACGGCTCCGAATTGAAGAGTATACATCGACGATTCCGGTAATTAATTGCGCTACATGTAATGTAGATGTTCCAATAAATCATATGTCAGCGCATAAACGAACACAACAACATAAAAATAATTCATGTTTGCCGGTATGTCATGGTGTGCAACTCGTTCAATGTGCCTTCAAAAGAAGAATTGCAACCTATCGGGTTAGCAGTGATATGGAGCATTCCGATTACGTAATGTTCTTTGCAGACATTAAATCCAAGGTGGTGGAACTTGTTAATAATTTATTGCGTGTGCATCATGCTTTAAAAGTTAACATGACAGCTGTTGGCGAGTACATGCTTCCGTCACAAGAAATATTCAGTGAAAAATCCTTCAACACTGCTAATCAAATAATTAGTGTAGAAAGTGATTTGGATGCCGTTTACCATTCTTTCACCGAATCAATAAAAACGCAGGCGACAGAGTTCCAGGAGAAAGATTCAGGTATGGAAAAATCAAAACCCGATATATTAAACTGATTTTTATATATTATTTTTCTTGTTATAGGATGGGCTCTTGTGCGAATTTTATACTTGGAAGTTGGTATCAACAAGTATATGCCTATGGGTGGCTCATCATACATCAAGTTGCCGTGTTCTATTGAAAAGAAAGGAGCTGTCGTCAATGTGATTAACCAGGACGAATTTTGCTTTGCGTGGGCTGTAACATCAGCATTGTTTCCTCCAACAGCAGAGCCTTCACAGAAGACATCCTACCCCCATTTTTCTAGAGTGCTAAATGTAACAGGTATGGATTTTCCAGTAAAATTACGTGACATTAAAAAATTTGAGGAAATGAACAACATATCAATTAACGTATACGGTCTGGAATCTAAATATGAAAATAATGAAATAATACATGAAGTTATTGGTCCACTGAGGTATGCGTCAAAAAAGTTGGATAGGCATGTAAATTTATTGTTAATTACAAAAGACTGTAGTAGTAAAGATGGCGGTGAACATTTTTGCGATACGACTTGTTCAAAGAGTCATTATTGTTGGATTCGGGATTTATCACGTTTAGTTTCAAGTCAAATTAGTTGTCAACAACATAAAATATATTTCTGTGATGGTTGCCTCATTTATTTTAGTACACCGTCAGCTTTAACTTTACATCAAAGCTACGATTGTAACCACATTTTCACGCAAACACCCTCAGTGGATTTAAAAATCGATAAATTTGGAAAGAGTGTGCCGGAAAATATTTTAAAATTCGAGGGTATAGAAAAGCAAATGCGCGTTCCATTCGTGGTTTATGCAGATTTCGAATCTGTTTTAAAACCCATTGAAACGGTACAACCAAACCCACAAAATTCTTACACTGTAAAAAGTTTTAAACATGAACCATATTCTTTTGCTTATTTAATTAAATGCTCTTTTGACGACTCACTTTCGAAATTTGAGCTATTTCGGGGGAATAATGCAGCTCAAGTCTTTGTGGATCGTATCGAGTGTGATTTAAGGGCTCTATACAACACATATTTAAAAGACATTAAGCCTATGAAACCGTTAACGCCTGAAGAAAAAAGGGAGTTTAATGATGCTAAAATATGTGGTATATGTGAAGGCCCTTTTGAAGAGGGTGAGATTAAAGTACGAGACCACTGTCACATAACTGGTGCAAAAAGATTTGGTGCTGCACATTCCGTTTGTAATTTAAATTATAAATTACCCTCTTTTATCCCTATCATATTTCATAACTTAAGCGGCTACGACAGCCATTTATTTATAAAAGAGTTATGTAAATATGGGGATAAAATTGGTGTTTTGGCTCAAAGTAAGGAAAAGTACATATCATTTACCAAAAGCATTTATGTGCACGATTATTTTGATAGTAAATGTGGAAAAGTCAAGAGGAAATATTTAAAGTTGCGATTTATTGATAGTTTTAAATTTCTGTCAACGTCTTTGGAAAATTTAGGCAGCGGTTTAAACGACGACGATTTTATTGAAACGCGGAAACATTTTTCAAATATCAACCAATTTAATTTGATGCGTCAAAAGGGTGTTTTTCCCTATAGCTTTATTGACTCTATAGAAAAAATGGAAAATACATGTCTTCCAAGTAAAGATGAATTTTATGATAATTTACGGGAAGAACATATTAGCGATGAAAGCTATAGAAGAGCAAAAGAAGTATGGCGCTTGTTTGGGTGTAAAACTTTGGGGGACTATTCGGACGTGTATTTAAAATCAGATGTGTTGCTATTGTGTGATGTTTTTGAGCAATTTCGGAATAATTGCTTAAAATTCGATAAACTTGATCCAGCACATTACTATACCCTTCCAAGTTTATCATTTGATTGTATGCTACGTATGACTAAGGTAGAGTTAGAGCTCTTAACTGATATAGACATGATACATTTTTTTAAGAAAGGTATACGCGGCGGCATAAGCCAGTGTACAGAAAGGAAGCACATCGCTAATAATATTTTTTTACCAGACTATGACCCAACAAAACCTTCTTCATTTATAACATACCTTGATGCTACAAATCTATATGGTCATAGTATGTCACAAGCATTACCATATGGTGGTTTTCGATGGTTAAGCGAGCGCGAAATTCTGGATTTAAATATTATGGCTGTTGGTGATGATAGTTTACATGGCTACGTTTTGGAAGTGGATGTGCATTATCCGACTGAGTTGCATGATGCACATTCTGATCTTCCATTTCTAGTAGAAAATATCATACCGCCAACAGAAAACGCTAAATTACCGAAATTAATTCCCAATTTACAAGATAAAAAAAAATACATTGTACACTATAGAACTTTAAAACAAGCCATCGCCAACGGCTTAGTGGTAATGCAAACCCATCGAGTATTACAGTTTGAGCAATCAAAATGGCTAAAATCGTATATTGATTTTAATACCAATTTACGTAACAAGGCCACCACAAAATTTGCGAAGGACACTTTTAAATTAAAAAATAACGCGATATTTGGTAAAACTATGGAAAATGTGGAAAATCGAAAGGATATAAAATTAGTAACACATTGGGAGAACAGTGTAGGCAGAAATGGAGCTAGAGCACTAATATCCCGCCCCAATTTCAATAGTAGCTCGATATTTACCGAGAACTTTGTTGCTATACATATGAATAAAGTTAAAATATTGTACAATAAACCAATTTATATCGGTTTTTCCATATTAGATATATCAAAGACTGTAATATACGATTTTTATTATAATTTTATTAAATCCAAGTTTGGCGATGATGCTTCGTTACTTTACACCGATACTGACTCGCTTATATTAAAAGTGTATACGGAAAACTTTTATCAAACTATATCAGAAAACCCCGAAAAATTCGATACATCAAATTACCCCGAAATTAATAATTTCAACATAATTAAAAGTAATTCTGTAGTTGGTAGAATGAAAGATGAGTTTCCTGGTGATCCGATAATAAGTTTTTATGGTACCGGCGCGAAGGCTTATTATGTAAAGTCCATTAATAATGAATTAAAAAAAGCCAAAGGTATCAAAAAATGTGTTATCGAGAAAGACCTTCATCAGGAAGACTACCAAAGAATTGTTGAACGGGGTGGTTTGATATTAAGAAAGATGAAGACATTTAGAAGTGAATTACATAACATTTATACCAACATAATAAATAAAGTAGCATTGTCACATAGCGATGATAAACGTTATGTAATTCCCAGTTCAACCAAAACTCTACCTTGGGGGCATGCAGACATAGATTTTTACAAAACAGACCCGGAAGAAAACTTAGCAAATTTAGTCACCGTGTTGGAATCATTTCTAAGTCAGGACAGCACGTAATCTGGAAAATCCATATTTCATTATTTGTATTGTTTTTATTATTTCTATTAAACATACAACATTAATATGTAACGATAGTATTGTAATTTTTTTTTTTTTTTTTTTTTTTTTTAAATAAAAAACATGTATTCATTGATTGATTGCTTTTTTATTGAACCTTTATTTTAAAATTATAAATATAATGAAGTGTCGACAAATAACAAACTGTAAAAGTTATTGTTGAAAAATTTGTCTAATAGTAAATTAAACGCACAGGTCTACGAGTAAATGTTTAATGTGAAACAGGTTTGCTGACAAGATCCTCCATAGTCTTTTCAATTTTCAACATTCTAGAGTTAAGTTCATCACGCAGTTCGTCTTGCCTAAGTTCATATATTGCAATAACAGTATCATCAATGTATCCTCTAAGTTCTTGACCGGTTTCAATTAATTTCTTGCGTACGTAACCTTCAAGTTGGTTTCTGAATATATCTTTAATAACAATTGTTGAGTCATGTAAAGCTTTCTGCGTATCTTGCACACACTGAGCAAGGTTATTATCAACATAATTTCGTGTGGTCGCATCGTCTCCTTCAAGAGGTTCTGCTAAATAGCACAATCTTTTGCTTCCCATGTCGTAATCTCCATTAGGTGTAAGTTTAAAACCTATTCCTGAAGGACCTCGCATAAAGTTAAAATCCTTAAATTTTCTTTTGCGACCGAACTTATCAATAGTGTTTACTTCTGACATTGTTATGTGAGACTGATTTGAAACCATTAGATTTCACCCTAATATATGGTTCTATCTCATTAATAAACGGACTCTGCAGAAAAATATGGATTGCAAAACGTATTTTAGGTGATGTTTAATAAATACACATACAGATTCATTTTACTATTGTTTTATTGAAAAAAAATTAAAATATAACAAAAGATTGAGTTTACTTTTTATTATTAAAAAAAAATAAAAAAAATAACAAACAAAAAATTAAAAATTAAGAAATAAAATACATGTTAATTTCTTCTGTACAGGTAAGCTTCTTCTATGACCCAATTTCTTCTCTGGATGGCACGTTCATTAATGTCCTTGTTTTTAAAATAACCTTGACAGGACCAAAAAAAAAATCCTTGAAAATTACAACCTCGAAAACGACCCTGACATTGACGGGTACTTTGACCTTGGCCTTGGCCTCGCATCTAACAAGTTTAGTACTATATTTATATGCTTCTTTAAAATAACCTTGACAGGGACAAAAAAAAAATCCATGAAAATTACAGCCCTGAAAACGACCCTGGTATTGCCGGTTACGTCGGCCTTGGCCTTGGCCTTGCATCTGACAAGTTTAAATATTATACTTAATGCATCGAACAAAAGGAATAAAGGCGGTGTAGTGGGGGAAATGGGCATAAAAGCAGACTTGCTGGCTCGAGCTCTTCACAGTTCGTCAGAACAGCAAACAGTACAGTGCTAAGAAAAAGTTAATTGTGTGAGTTGGAATATCGAAAATGTCTAGTGTACGGTCTCTTTTAGATGCTCTTGACGTGAGCTGCGGTTCACAGCAAGGCATGCTCGATAACATGAGTGGTTTAGAGGTGCTAAGTCCGGGGGTGTTCGAGAACTGGAATGGCGTGGAGCATGAAGATGCCGAAGACCGAGCCCTCAACGATGGTCGCGACGAGGAGTTGGTTCAGTCGGCAGCGCAATTCCTGGAATGCTGGACGGAGGAGAAAGAGCCAAAAATTAATGTGATTAGTGATGTGGTTGTGCGAAAAGCATCGCGGCCTAGGGAATCTTCTCCGAAAGCGTCGAAACTGCAAAAGCTCTTGACTATGCGGAAGTCGGAAATCGCCGATAAAAAAACATTTTATTCGGCGATTAAAGGTGTGGGACAAGGGAAGAAGAAAAAGTTTAACTTTAAGCGTCCCTCCACCCCTGTTCCATTACCCGACTTCCTAAAAACAGCACCGCAAGAGCCACTGTCAGTAGAAGTGGAAGTCATAGAAGGCCCCGATGGACCAACACCACCAACGCCACCAACACCGGCCAGCGTCGAGAATGTAATAGTGTCGGAGGTGAAGTCTTCCCCAGCGCCAGCACCACTGTCGCCGATATTGGGGTGCCGGAAACCCATGAAGAAGCGGTTTAAGCGGTGTTTTGAAGGCGATGAAGTTTCCGCTGCTTCGTCGTCGTCGTCGTCGTCATCGTCTTCACCAAATAAAACCGCGTCTTCTTCCGAGCCATCACAACCGGAGTGGGTCGAAGACTTCACCAACTCTCAGAAGACCAAATTGACTGACATTTATGCCATGAAAAAACGGTTAGTGAATGAAGTGAACGAGTGTGCCAGTGACATTATAGAACTTGAAAAACAATTAGAGATAAAAAAGGTGAAATCTGCGCGGTTAAAAAGACAATTAGAGGACTTTAATAAATTATGTAGTAGGTGTTAGGTAGTTGTAGATATTAGCTTTTAATTTATAGTATTAAGTTTGTAAATATATATATATATATATATTGTAGTTAATAAAAAAGTGTTTGATCAAATTTTTTATATTTTATAATGAGAATAAAAATGACTTGAAAATTTATTTTTGTGTGTTATTTCATATAGGCCCTGTCCCACATAATATTAGGTAATAAAAAAAAAAAAAAAAAAAAGTGAATAATCCACTAAAACTACGCAATAGCAATAGTTGTAAATATTTTCTGATAATATTTACAAGTATGCTAAAACATGGTTCGGTTTATGAAGTTAAGGTTCTGTCGCCAGAACTTCTAATACTTTGTATCTCAATATTGTATGTTTTTATGAAAAAAACATAAAATATTGGTTACAAAGTATTATAACCAACTAAAACTACGATCAAATTATTTTGTGGTCCTGAAAAGGACCGTTTGGTTTTAAAACATGCGACTCTTTTATTGAGTTGTGGAGTCGCACGGCCCGTCATCATCATCAGCGGGGGTGGCGGTGCTGTCCTCTGTGTATTCGATGATGAACCGCCAAAGTTCATCCCATCTAGGATCGTTCGGCTCCCACTCCAAACAATTCTCTGTGGTAGAATCTACCACAGGGCATTGGATGGGTTGTTGTTGTTGTTGTTGTTGTTGTTGTTGAGTCCCTGACATGTTGAACTAAAATGATTGTAATAAGTATTGATGGTCGTATATATAGAGACAAATTAATGGTGGGGGGTGAAAACAAATGTCATATTACGTATTGAGACCAAAAGTTGTTTGTGGTCTCAAATACGAACGAACGATTTAGCTGGGTTCCACCAGCACTTAAAGTTTTAATACTTTGTATCTAATATTGTATATTCTATACATACAATATTAGTAACAAAGTACTAATATGTACTAAAACTACGATCAAAGTATTTTGTGGTCCTGAAAAGGACCGTTGTTGTGTGCCCTTAAAAAGGGCCAGGGAGAGTGTGGGGCTTATGGTGCCCCATCCTCGCTGGTCGACCACCAGCTTGACGAATCGCAGGGGCCTTGTGGGTCGTCGGGTGTTGGTGATGCTGGAATTTCCAGCACCGCATCTTCCGTCGAGTCCGGCTCTGGCTGCGGCGACGGAGTTTCGAGTCTTTGTAAGACCCAATCACCCGCGTCGTCTAATTCCACTAGACCCGGATCATGGTCATATACTAGCGGAATCGGCTCATCCAAGTCGTCCCAACGTAGGACGTCAATTTCAAAATCCACCTCGTCGTCGTCGTCGAAGACTTGCAGGTCTCCAACGTTGTCGGCTACGGTGTCATCACTAAAGATGGATGAGCCTCGGCTGGCGGGTCTTTCTTCCTCCATGTTTATCGTATGAGGGTTGATGAATATATGACTGTGTAACTGACCCAGTCTCATATATATAGAACTACCCCCACCCCACCAACGGATTCTAAATGTTATGTATTGGTGAGAGCTTATAGAATTATTGATTTTTTTCAAAAACTTTAAATAAGGAATTAGATTTGTTTAGACAATAAGACTTATTCTTAATATTTTGTGAAGAATACATTACAAAAAAAAAATAATAGAAACCTTGTTTGAACTGTTAACATTTTCATAGGTTCTCAAGCATATAACTTGGCACTTAAGCTACGAGACAAATCGTCGTTAAACGAATATCTCGCCCCATAAGTGACGATTACTAAACTACGATCAAAATATAATGTGGTCCTGAAAAGGACCGTTTTTGTGGCCCTAAAAGGGCCTGGGGGGAGGGTGGGGTGCCTACCGTGGAGTAATACCCAACGATATTAACACCGACCTAGGTGCAGCCCTTGGTCTTCTCATTGGCGGCACCGTCGTCGTCGCTGGTGGTGTCGGCGTTGCAGGCGGTGCCGAAGGTGCCGCTCCTGGTGCGGTACCCCCGCACTCCTCACACTTGCATATCTTGCCGGGCACGAATGGCCTGACAATGCCAATGATCCTTTTTGGTATATCTTCCATCTTGCCGATCGAATGTGTAATGATGAAATAATTCTAATACCGGCCTCTATATACATTCAAAAAGTTGGAGGGGGTAAGGTGGAGTGCATATATGCATTATATAAGTTTGAGAATAATATGATTTTATAACTCACCGTATCTCTGGTATGGACACAAACTACCCCCCTCCACTTTTCTAGCATATAGTACTAGACTTTCTCTACATTTTTTTCAAATAAATTTTTTTGATATTTCTAACCATTACTTTGCTACATATTTACAAAAAATGCAAATTATGCATATATTTTAATTATTTTCAGGCAAGGTAAGGAAAATTTTGAAAATGTTTTGACGGAATCGTAATAAGGAAGAGTTGAAGTATATCACACTATTTTTCCCGATTCGCTAATATAAAAAAAATTTTTTCATCGCATTTTGGATGGGCTCTGGCATCGTAACGGTTGACGATAAAAAATTGGAAAAATACATATATTGTGGGAAATTTTCTCTAGAATCCAAAAAAAAAATTTCCGAACTTCTGTCACCGCAAATAAAAAAATCGATACCTCAAAAATTGCGAGAAAATGGTGAAGGAGCCGCGCAATCGCTCTGAAACCATCAAAAATCGATTTTTTTTCCCTCCGCGGGTGGGAGGGTCGTGGAGGCGGTGGTGGACTTAGAAAAAAAAAAAAAAAAAAAAAAAAAAAAAAAAAAAAAAAAACCTCCCCCTACAACTTCCACATACTCCCGTTCGGCGGCCCTAGCCTCATAACTCGAGAATTTCAATTTTTTCGTCTAAATTTTTTGTCATTTTTAAGATTTTCCAAATTTTTTTTTCACCATTGTATTCTACTCAAAATTCTAGGTAATTAAAGTGCTTTTATTTTTTCTCTATCTTGAACGGTTCCCGAGCTACAGCGCTTTAAAGAATTCAAATTACTAACTTTCTATAACCCTTTTTTTCAAATTTCATTTTTTCGAATTTTCAAAAATACTACAATATGTAGAAAAAAGTTCTCTCTTTAATTTCCCAATACCGTTTTTCTCTAAATCTTCAACTTTAGCGCGTATTCAGCATTTTCAAAAAAAAAAAAAATTATAATTTTTTTTACACCATCGCATTCTCCTCAAAATTTTGGGCTATCAAAGTGCTTTTATTTTTTTTCTATCTTGAACGGTTCCCGAGCTACAGCGCTTTAAAAAATCCAAATTACTAACTTACTATAACCCTTTTCTTAAAATTTCATCTTTCCGAATTTTGAAAAGTACTACCATATGTAGAAAAAAATTCTCTTTCTAATTTCCTAATATCATTTTGCTCCAAAACTTCAACTTTGGCGCGCATTCACCATTTTTCAATTTTTTTTTGAAAAAATTTTTTTTTACGTTTTTACTATCGAGAAAAATGCTTGCTTATAGTACTCGATTTCCTCTATAATTTTTTCTTATAACTTTTTTCCCTATTCCTAACCGTTACTTTCCTACAAATTTTCTAAATCGTTGTTTTCATATTTTGCCTTAAAAATTTTTTCTTGTGTTATTTAAGCTCTTTTTTCCACTTAATAAACCACCATTTTCTAAATTCCCGTACTCTTTTCTTAAAGAGCGGGCTTTTCCGCCAGCTTTTTTTTTTGGTTGGGTTTCAAATAAATATAAAACTACTACTTCACTCATTATAAATTTATTGATTCAAGAACATTATTTTGTGTTACATATAATAGATACATTAAAATATAGATTTATTGGTCACCGAACCGTTTAATACATTATAACTAAAAAATGAGTCGTGAATAACTAATGCGTACACTTTAGTGTCTTTGGGGAATTTATTCTTTCTCGTTTGGAACTCCAATTTTACATCCACTGTCGATGAGTTAATCGCCTCTGGTTGATGACTGCAATTGATAATAAAAACGGGGTTTTTCATATATTCCGCGAACGTTATCATCGGATCGTTTATCTCGCGCCCGTAGTAGCTGCTTTGGAAGTTTTCGTAATTGTAATAGGCTGCTGCGTACAGTTTCTTGGCGAAATCTAAATTCCATCTTTCGTATGGATAAACGGTTGAATTCAGATACAGTCTAATGTCGCATACGTCGGCGTGGGTAAACTGGGTTGCGTTTTTTTCTTTCTTGTCGCAATTATTGCTGTCTTGAAACCCGACGATTATATAGCGCGGTCTTTCCAGACTTGTACTCGTTCTCAAGGCCCACACGTCGGAAGATGTTTGCCTTAAAGCTGGTAATTCGTACAGATCCCATTTACGATATGCCATTTGAATACTGGCATTGTTTCCTCCTTTATTAATGCGAGACAGTATTTTCAATTTTTGCTTGTCGTCTGGAATGATGTGACGAATTTTCCATTCGATTTTGTCGATACTAATTTCTGCCTCTACTTCGCCGACGTAACAATTGGTAAAAGTGCGAGCTATAATCATAATAAGCTCTTGTTTTACGTTGAAAACACCTTTTGCGTAATCTTCGGCGAATCCCATAAGATATTTTAAGGGTAATTTCCCGGAGAATACGTTACTTGCCGTGTCTACGATATCTTGGTTTGCTTCGTCGAGACCCCATCCGCACGTCATGAGAGATCTTTGTTGCAAACTTCCGAATGAAACCATGGTTTTTAATGTCGTCGTAACTCCAGGTTTACGAACCACGGCGACCTGTTCACCTCCCATCTCGTAGCGAATTTCATCGAACAAAAATGCGAGGGCATTATTTGATAAAAAACATCTTTTCGTTGCGTCTATGGGTTTAAATTTTCCTTCGATATATATGTAACTTTCGGCGATATCCAGTATAATATCTTGAAAATTAATGGGGATACGGACTTCATCCGAATTGTTGAATGATGGAGATCCGTATGGTTTATACGTATGCTCTTCTAGACTAATAATGGAATTGTCCAAGATGGGCTCGGAGAAAACCTCTATTTTATCGCTGGTGGTGGAAATCATTTTCGCACTTTAAGACCGATTGATTTTAAAAATTTATAGTCTTCGGCAGATAACTGTTGAGATGTTTGTGATCTAACGTCTGGACGACGACTAACCTTGACGTTAACTCTTCTTTTACTTTTATTATGTTTCGGCGGTTCCCCCATCTTAGTCGACAGCACACACAATTGACGATTGAAGCAAAAACCCATTTCTATGAAAGTTTCTTCAGTTCCAATTTCACGATTATTTTCTCGCCTTGAAAATTGATTAGATCACCGCTATCGTCCAAGATGCGAAGAGTAATGTTGTCGATAAACTGACGTCCTGCCGGCATTAACGGCATATAAATATTATTTTGCGGTTCTTTACTGATTTTGTAACCGGGCTCCACGTCGATATCGAATTCGAACAAGGTATGACCTTCCACCGAATTCATATATGCTCCGGAAATTATATTACAATCTACGCGTATGATGCGTACTTTCATTATTTCCACCATCTCGGTTGATTCGTGCTTTTTGTCTCTTTTTAACACTGTATGATTAAATCCTAACATTTTACCGATACTCGCCTCTCCCCGGAAATCTATAGTGTATTGGGATTTCAGTTCACATTTCAACGTATTATTATTAGCAACCAAGTAAAAGATTCCATCGTTCTTTTCTTCAGTTGAAATCCTCAAAGCCTCCAACATAGCTTTACCTATCTCATCTATTTCATAGGCCCCAGGTGGAATCTGCAATTGTATCGACTCGGTGGTGTAACCCTCCTTCATGTAGGCAAACTTATTGTTGCTTTCGTCCACATTAAAAATTGAATTGTATGTGTAAAATCCCAGCAATGCCAGACCATATTTGTTTTCTCTATTTAATTCGACTGGTGGATAAAAATCGGCGCTTAAGACGCTCGAGTGTCCTGTTAGTGTGAACGTATAAGACATGACTAACCATTAAACATCACACATCTCGGTTTTATTCTTAGCGGCAACATTTAAAAAGATTCATCTTCACACCTTTTCTCACTGCATTAGATAGTGATGTTTTTATGCTATTTTCTGCTTTTATGCGCACATCGCTGATTTTGCAATAACAACAAAATATTTTTCTAGCTGTAAGATCCTCATCAGACGTAACCTCGTTTAAATTGCTGCTGCTGCTGAAATAATGTTTGCAATCGCACTGATATTTTAATATATCGATATCGCTTTTAAGGTGCTCGGGCAACTTTTCCCAAACGAATGGAATTTCATTTGGGGCTAATGCAATCATCACTTCCTTGGGCATGTTTTCTAACTGTTTCACGGTCATTTTCCTTAATCCTCCGGCTAGATGAAATGCTTTCAGTGATTGCAACATTTTAGTATAGTTATTGCGATCCATTTGCGGTGTTAATGGTGACGATGATGATGATGACATCTTTTACGCTGATGATTCGACAAGAAACTTTAAGCACAAATGTCCACACCAGACTGTTCCAAAATCCTGCTGACGATCGTATGTATAGTAAATAATTTTTGATGGTTCCGATCCCGTTTGTAGATATCGTACCAATTCGATCGGTGGGGGTAAATCGCCGAAGCTGTCATAATATGTTACTTTAGAATTATTTTTTCTATAAGCTACCCAATGAGTCCCTGCACCACGCGTACTATCCAAATTCACTATTGCTGCTTCGTAACGTCGAGGACCTTGTCTAGGTAATAAATCCCTCATATAAACGCCTCGAAAGTGTCCTATTCTTTTCTTTTTGGCATATTTTTCTATATCGATGTTAGATAGTGGTCTTCGAGGTAGGGATTCAATTAGTTTTTTGATCTACGATTTAAAAATAATCCCATACCTTTACGATATGGCTTTAGAAACAAACCATTTCCTTTCGATTTTAAATACAGGCCGGCACCGGTTTTATCTTCGCTGCTTTTTTTTACTGCTTTTATGGCGCGCACAATTCCCGCTGCCCCACCGGCTAATGAACCCAAAGCTGATAACCCGGCAAAAATTGGTATTAATGGTAATATTCCACCAGTTTTAGGAATCGGTATTATTCTCGGTGTACGAACCTTCCTTTTGCCACCTGCCGCTTTTACCGATCTACGTGCTGCCGACAGAGCTATTTTAGATGCATTCATGACATTTTTTTCCAACACATTTTTACTTCCGGCTTTTAATAATTCCCTTCGAACTGCTTGTCGAATAGCTGTTCCGAAACTGGCTTTCCGAACATGTCGATTTTTATTAACACCTTTCCTTTTTGTATGACGCGTGCCTTTACTAGATGTTTTTTTTGTTGATAATGATGATGGTACACCCATACCAAAACGTTGTTTTCCTTTCATGATGTTTGTAACTAACCAAGCTGCTGTTTTTTCACCTAAACTGGAATCTTTCGATTTTACTCTATTCCAAGCACTTTGTTCGAGCTCGTAATCCGCTCGATGTCTCGCACTTATGTTGTCTTTATTATGTAAATAGGCTAAATCGTGTTTTTTGCATGCGGCATCCAAAGGATTAATGCCTGGATCACCTCTTGTTACACGTTTTATTACTTTTGTTCCGGGTCCGCAATATTGATAACCAGGAATGTGTACCTCGAATGGTAATTTATTTATTAACGAATTCACAATACCGTATCCAGTTTTGTTGGAAACGTGAGACCGTCCACTTCGTTTGACGCTCGGCATCTGAATGACAGTTTTTGTGAAAAATTGCCTATAAAATATCAAATTTTCCTAAGATGCGCGTTATCGATCTTAAACAAAAACTTCCTATTGACAATCTCGATGAAAAAGTCGGACTTGGATTTGAAAAGAAGATAATGAAGAGACACGGTCCTTTACTTCCTTCCTCTATTCGCGGCCTGTTAATTGGTCCATCCAATTGTGGAAAAACTAATGTCATGATTTCGCTGCTTACACACCCCCTTGGGCTACGTTTCGAAAATGTCTATATTTACTCGAAATCTCTGTATCAACCGAAATATGAGTATTTAAGGAAAATTTTAGCGCCCATCAAAGGTTTAGGCTACTATGCCTTTAGTGATTCCAGTAATATTGTGGAACCGTCCGATGCAAAACCAAACTCTATATTTATCTTTGATGATGTTATATGTGAAAAACAAGATGTTATAAGATCGTACTTTAGCATGGGACGTCATAAAAATATCGACTCCTTTTACCTAGCGCAAACATATTCGCGAGTGCCTAAACAGCTTGTGCGAGACAACGCCAATTTTATTATTATGTTTAAACAAGATGAGTTGAATATGAAACACATATTTTCCGACCACGTTTCACCGGATCTAACTTTTACTCAATTTCAAGAAATGTGCTCAAAATGTTGGGATAATAAGTATGGATTTTTAGTAATTGATAAAGACAGTGATGTGAAATCGGGAAGATACCGCAAAGGATTTGATAGCTATATATTACTGTAATAATAAGAGAAAACGCTCATTTGATTGTTGAAACGTCCTTTGTTAACATCATGAATAACGCGATCGACTTAAAACGTAAACTAGTGGAAGCTACCAATGCCGTCAGAAAAAAATTTAAACAAATTAAAGCGGCTAAAGAATTTAATGTTGTGGAATTGGAAAAGTTTTACGAACCCATTTCTAAGCCGTTGACAACTATATCTGATGTGGTTAAGCAACGTCAGCAGCAGCAGCAGCAGCAACAACAACAGCAACAACATTATCCAGCTACAAAGCCACATAGTCTCAGTACATCAGTGCAGTCGACTCAAATATCAGGTTTTCCCCAACCTACACATTCCTTTCAAACCTCCACACCTATTCAGCAGCAGCAGCAGCAGCATCGCATTTCAAAAGAAGATATTAGCCAATCGGTGTTTGATACACCCTCGACATCAACTAATACATCTCTCGCATCCGCTGACACCACAACTTCCGATACTTTAAACGCACACCTGAAAGGATTACGTTTGAAACCATCTCTATACGATACTGTATATGGTGTACGTTTTGGTTCAAAAACAGATCATAACAAAAATTTTATTGGTAATTTAGAGGTGCGTTTTCGAAATGGAAATATTGTCTTATACAAAAAAGGGAAAAATATTGCAGAATATGGTGGATCACCGGCACTTTATGATTTGTTATTTCTTAAAACACCCCCAAGTGTAGGCAAGGAACAACAACAATTAAGTGATAATGTACTTTCAACGTACAAGGAAATTTTGGAATCAACGAATGCTGTCTACAACAATTTTAAAAAAAGTGATGGTTTACGGGAGACCAGATGGAACAAATATTTACGAATTATTAAACCTCTGATAATGGGCACAAAATTAGGTGGTACTATTACAAGAAAAAATCTCTCGGAAAAACTACAGTTACCCACAAAAAAGAAATTATCTTCGAAAAAATTTCAATATGTCTACTGGAACAAAGCTAAAGAGTTGGTGGATCGTTTACGCTTGTTGTGGAGTTCCAAAATGGCCGGTCACACTGGACACGAAAATGAAATTATGTCAATCATAGAGGAATTACGAGAAGAAGATATAATATATTAAGCTCAATATTTAATGATATTATTCAGTTCTTCCTTCGATCTGAAACCTTTAGTATTATTAATAATATGGAGCCCAGTCTAGAAAAAATCAAGATTGTTAATGAACTACATAGAACGGCTAGAAAAAATTTTGTAAGACGGCGCACGATAATAAAAGGATACAGAGATTTGTGGCAAATTGATTTGGCTGAAATGCAACAGTATGCTGATGAAAACGATGGTTATCGTTATATTTTGGTCTGTATAAATTGTTACTCGAAATTTGTCTATACCAAAGCCATAAAAAACAAGACTGGTATAGAAGTTACTAATGCGATGAAAAGCATCATTGAAGAGGCATCATATACACCAACAAATCTGCAAAGTGATCAAGGAAAGGAGTTCTGTAATACAAACTTTCAAGCCCTGATGAAAAAATATAATATAAATCATTATTCCACTTACAGCACAAAGAAAGCTGCAATTGTTGAGCGAGTCATAAGGACTTTAAAAAATAATTTATATAAACAATTCTCGACAAGAGGATCTTACAAATGGATACATATATTATCGGCAGTAACAAAAACCTATAACCATTCGAAACATCGCACCATTGGAATGAAGCCTGCAGACGTGCAAGAAAAAACACATATTAAAGCATATGATTATTTAAAAATTGTACCTAAAAAATTTAAGTTTTCCATGGGTGACATTGTGCGTATTAGCAAGTACAAAAGCTTATTCGAGAAAGGATATACGCCCTCTTGGTCAACCGAATTGTTTAAAGTTGTAAAAGTTAACGTTACAAATCCACCTACTTACTTGTTGGAATCGTTAGAAGGTCAGCCTATAAGAGGGTGTTTTTACGAATCAGAACTACAAAAAACAAGCAGTCCTGACGTTTATCTAGTAGAAAAGGTCCTTAGACAACGCAAGAAAAATCACATCGAACAATTATTTGTCAAATGGCTAGGATTTCCCAACCACTTCAACTCTTGGATAGATAAAGCTAATATTGTTTAAATAACATATTGTATGACTATATTTTTTATTTAAAATGTAAAATAAATAAACAATATATTGTAAAATAAAGTTTTTTATTTCAATCTTCATTATTAAAAACAATGACAATAAAACATCATACACATAAATAACATTTCAATATTCTTGGAGGGAAGGTCCAATTCACCGACGACTACGACGTTATCTTCAAGGCTATGCCACTCGGAGTGCGTTCTCCTATTCTTTAACCTGCTTTTTTTAGATTTTTTTTGAAGTCGAGTCGTACGACAGTGCGCTTAATGAGTCATTTAAAGGCTGATGATAGAGTATTTTCTGCATAACTTCAATTTTTGTTTTAAGCTCACTATTATTTTTGTATATCATGGGGAGGACATCCTTGTTAAATATGTCACATATTACAACTGCAAAATTGTAAAACTTTCTATTAACAAAGTGTTTTGTCACAGCATCGTCATCATCTTTAGGTTCGCCTAAGTTGGTTATGATTTTTCCACCCATATCATACTGCCCATCCGCTGTAAGTTTAAAACCAATCCCTTGTGGCCCAGATAATATATGATATTTTTCATTATATTTCTGACGACCAAATTTATCAATTGTGTTGTTTCCTCGACTCATTTTCAATCTTTACTAAACTATTTTATTTTTATTTGCCCTACTTATATTAAATATTTCAGCTGAGAAAAAGAAACACTGACTATGATCTACTGGGTTGGTATGTTTATAAAAGAAATAAAATAAAACTGTGATTGTAATAGATATTTATTTACAGTTATTTAATTGCACAAATACAAAAATTATAAAAAATTAGTTTTCCATGTCTTCGTTTTCGTTGCTCAAAATTCTATCCCATCCGACACTATTTCGATCGTCAACGTCTTGGGCTGTTGCTGTTGCAGAAACCAATTCATATTTTGCAGCAAGCTCACCTGGTAAATGTGGAATATTGACGAGGTATTCTTTTAATTCTTCTTCAACCATTTCAGCACAAAATGTATCCATGTCTATGGAACCATATAAAAATTTGTCGCACAAGTGTGCCCCAGCCATAAAATTGATTGTATCCCTGATCTCGTTCTTATATTGATCTTTGGTTACATCAATATGCGACCAATCATTTACGCTATCTAACATATCGTGAGCCCTATTTCTTAATTCTCTCCCCAACCAAAATATGTATCTATCTACACATTCGTTGGCGGTCGTCGTCGTCGTCGTCGCATCAGCAGACATCTTTAACAGAAATAATGAACACGCGTAAGTATTCTGACATGTGCAACTATATTTTAAATTTAATTACATCCTTTTTTTCAAACAATTTACATACAATTTACTCCAATGAGCCAAAACGTAATAATGTTCGAGTATTGTTTCCAAAAACTCTAGTGCCCTGCCCCAAATAAGTTAGAGTGTATTTATCTTTAGTTTTACTCATAATATCTACAATATCGTCAGGTAGTGTTTCGGCCACACGTTTTGGTAAAAAAGTCTCAAATGTGCTATTATCACCGTCATCGTGTAAAGCCACTAAAAGAGTTTTACCAAATCGTGTAGTCATTGAAACCATCTTTACAATTTTATACACTTTGCCTACAATCATTTCGGTAACCTTTTTTTTCTCTAAAACCTCGAAATCTTTGCTAAACATTTCATTAATTTCATCTAGAGTTTCTTTTGCAATACTCATTATTGAAAAAATGGTATATAAATCCAAAAATTACCGTGAATATAAAAGCACTTTCAGAACACTACACGAACACAATATTTGATGTTTATGCCACTGATATCTGCGACTGTTTGAAGTCACTTCTTCTCCCACGAACCTTTATAGCGAGGTTTCAAGGTCGAATTGTAACAATGGTGGGGGTAGCTTAACGATAGAAATAGTGGGAGGAGTATTCAAGGTCAAATGACGTCACACATTTAAATTGGTATAAGGATAACTTCAAGGACAAAATATAATGAAACAAATCACTACATTTTATGTACTTTATTCATTGATTTTTTTCTGCAATTCTTCTATGCGTTTAACATTATCACCTAAACCTAATTTCCTTAATTTGTTCAATAATAAGTGTTTGTTTTTATTTCTAAGAAAATTCTTACAAACTATACTAGCTAAAAGACACACTTCGGCATGGTCCATATACTTAAAAAATACACTAAAGTCCTGAGCCTCCGAATCTTGCATTTCATATGCGTAAAATTCCGAACCGGCTGCAGAAATTAGAAATTCCTCGTACATTTCTCGCACTAAACTTTCCATATTAACTACTACTACGTTAAACTTAAGTCCTACACTCTAATTTCATCTAACACAACCGGATCTGCAATGAACCTAATCAGTTTTTCCAAACAGTCACTAAACCCCAACTTTTTTATCTCACGAACAAAGTCTTGTAAATTTATTGTTTTGCTGCAATATTTACGACATGCATTCGCAGCCTTTTCATATTCATAAGCCAAATCACAATAGCGCGACGCCCATTCTGCTCGACTTTTCATTGCATCATTGAAATAATTATTAGCCGTTTCAGTGAACTCATCGCCCAATTTTTTTACTGTCTCTTGCAAAGCACTATTCATATTATTCACTCATTTTTACATTCACGACACTTTTTTATTGCTGGTGGTGGCCCATCTATATGATGACGATATATTTGTTCATAGTGAATGTAACAGGGTAAGCTTAACTGTAGTTCCTTGTTACACCGATATGACGCTGGCAGCTTATCCCAAATTTGCCGTAAACTCAGCGTATCAACGCAAGTTTTTAAATATTCGAGAGGAAAAAATGCTAGATCCTTCTCTTCAAAATCACACAAACTTTTTAAATTACTCTGATATAAACAAATTACTCTGCCGACTTGCTCTATAATTTTTTCTTTAGATAGTTCCGTATCTGACATTTCACACTGAATGAATGCAAGTAGACTCACACAATTTATAGAACAATTTGCAAGGTCAAAATCATTTCAAGATCATCCCACACTATTACAATGCACAAATAACTACTTCAAGGTCACACACCCAAGATGACCTTCAACAAAGTCAAGGTCGTCTCGACCAAGGTCAAGGTCAAGGTCACACACACAGCCTTGAACACAAGGCCAAGGCCAAAGCACACGTGCACTTTCAAGGTCAATGACAAGGACATGTGGGCGGGGCCAAAGAGGGGTGAAGCAAGGTCAAGGTCAAGGTCGAGGAGTGGGGGGATTGAGAGAATCGGGTTATGTTCACTACTTTAATGCATTCCTTTTTCGTATAATAGTGCTGTTTAAAGAGACAAAAGGTAGAGCTGTTAGGAGTTTTTCTCTATCTTTCAATATTGTCTGTACAGTCGTGCGTGAAAAATTAAGTTCTCGTCCAATAGATGAAGTTGAACAACCCCGATCTTTGAGTTTTAGAATCTTAGATTTAACCTCCATTGTAATTGTCTTTCTTACTCTCTTCTTCACTTTACTGTCTTGTTTACGTGGCATAGTAAGATTTAAATTCACATAAATATGTATTAACAAAAACTGTCAAAGATGCAAAAAAAAACGAATGTATTACGTCTCGATTGTCCGTTGTCTATAAACTAACTAGAGAAATTCGCCAGCGCCGCGCCCTGCCCGCGCACAGACGTTGGACTCGCGACAAGTGAATTCTCCTATGCCGGAACTCGAAACGACGCAAATCGAAACGACGTAAGTCGAGGACTGCATGTATATAAAATGCATATTTTATTTATTTTCTGAATAAAATATGTTTTTATTCCCTAAAAAAAGTAAAACGTCCCATGTAAGTAAAGAAACAGAATGCCAGTTTACTAATACGCAAGTTTAAGAATTTCTGGTGTCATAGAGCGATTTGCGAGTTAATTATTGATATATTTCTTACAAATTTTTTATAATAGTGGAGCGCAATAGGGGACTTTCAGTTTTACTGAAGCGCGGCAGATTAATATAAGGGAGGATACTTTACATCCTCTTGAGTACCTCCACCATATATAAGCCTTCTACATAAAGCCGCGCGTCTAAAGCAGCCCATCAGAATAGAAAAAAACAATCGATTATCAGAAATACTTGACCGCGTCAGATTAAGGAATGGTGGGTTAATTACATGCTGAAAAGCGTGCATTTGAGCGTAACGTAAGGGAGTGGGAGGGTCACAAATTCACAAAAATTATGAAATATATATTTTTTTTCAAACATGTCATATTAAGAAAATCCCTCTACATGATCGTTAGATCATGGGTCAGCACGACTAGGACATCAAGCTGAACCGTCTGTATAATAATCTGACGCGCTCGAGTATTTCAAAATAACGATTTTTTTTCATTTTCAAAAAGCCGTCACGAGTTTGCGTCATGTTGGAATCGTCAGTTTTTTGGATGGGAGCTTCTTTCGGGTTCACTTAACGTCCCCTCTGAAAATCAGATGCACTCGAATAATTTTTTTCTCTTTTTATAACCCTTCCGTACCGCCACCCCCACCCCCGATGCAAACTGGCAGATTAATATATCTCCGTCATCAGAGACACGAGCAGCATATAAACTTATCTGATGCGTTCGAGTAATTCCATGGGGCTGTTTTTTTTTACATTTTTGAAATCCTGTAGGCGCCTACCACCCTCTCCCCCGGTGAAAAGGTACACAACAAAGGAGCTTTTTTTCTTTCTTCCATCTAATCTTCAAAATCCAATAAATTTCCACGACGCTAGAGTAAATAACCATTTAGCATCGTGGGCTCCCCTACTATTATAGTTTAGTTATTTTTCAACTGAAAATCCTGATATTTTCGCTGCACCTAAAAACGTTAAAACGACAAGGCAAGTATGACGGCATTTGATCGTAGATTCCTGCAAACATAATATTTTGGTAGCGTGAGCCCGTCTCTTCCACAATTTACTGCTGTTCCATATTAGTTAGAAGCTATTCTAAAAACCTATAAATAAATCTTATTGTGACAAAGGCATTCTAGAAATCTGGTCGAACGAATTGGTAGTTTTAGTAGTAAACAATTACAGGTTATTTAGGGTTTGCCAATATCAACAAAGATAACTTTAGGACTCAGGAAAAACTGCTATCTTGCTGGTCAGATCTCGCCTCTTACTTTGAAGCTCCCACATCAGTGCTCCCTCTAGTTTAATCTAGTGAAGGTTTTCATAAAATTACACAATAGTCAAAAATAAGAACCTTCTCAAACACTAATTATACGCGTCTCGTAATTTTCTAAGAATTGTTTTGAAAACTTACTGCGTCTAACGAATTTCAAATTATAACCAAATATTATTATTTCTTAAAAGCCAAACTCTCATTGCCTCGGAACCCGCTGGTTTTCGCCGGTACCTACCTCCATTCATACATCCGGTAAGGGTGAATTCCATTCCCGAAAATTTATTTATTTATTTATTTATTTACAAACTCTACAGACATATGTCCAATTATAGAGTAGGAAGGTTTTACAAAATCACTTAATACAAGTACATAACAACAACAGATTACAGGAAAAATAAAGAAAAATTACAATATTTCTTTGAGCAGGTTTTTAACACTATTGCTACCTATACTGAAAATATCATATTGTTGCCTTATTTCATTATACAATTTACACATATTTATAATAGGGGAATTTAAATAATTGTTAGTACGTGGTCCATCCACATACAAAACCACAGGATGTCTTGTTGGGTAAGTCGGTACATAAAAATTTATCAAAGCTAGCAAATCAGGGTTGTCAATATTACCATTAATAATTTTATGCAAGAATAATAAACATGCCATAGTTCGGCGACTCTCTAATGTCTTTAAGTTGTATGTTTTCATAATATCGAATTTTGGAATGTGTAGCCGATATGTGCCAGTTTGCTTGTAATACATGTATCTTAATAGTTTATTTTGATTTCTTTTTATATGGCATGTTTCTGATTAAAGCAATAGGGGTTCCATATAATAGAACAATATTCTAGGGTGAAATATAAAGCGTTGAATTACATTTTAAATTATTAAAGTTCTTGCAGTATCTTACTATAAATCCATACATTTTATATGCTTTGTTAGCAATTTTACTGATATGCTTTTTAAAATCAAGTTGTGAATCAAAAACAACACCAAGATCCCGCATCTCACCAACTCGAGACAGAACTTCTCCATTAATGCTATAATCATAATCAATTTTACTTTTTTTCTTATGAAGTTGATTATATTACATTTGCTAATAATAAAGTGTAGACCATATTTTAGTGACCAACGATAAATCTTGCTCAAATCATCCGGAAGGTTTTCACAGTCGTGTATATTTTCAATTTTTTTGTATAATTTTAAGTCATGAGCAAACAATAAAGATTTTGAATTATTAATCTCTAGTTAAATCATTGATAAATAAAAGAAACAGTAGTGGTCCCAGATTGGATCCTTGCGGGACACTGGATATTGCAATAAAATAATTTGACCTATATCCTCTAACAAAAATTTTTTGCTGTCTATGCTTTAAATAAGATTGCAAAAACTGAAGTAAATTACTGTCAAAGCCAAATTCTACTTCCGTCTTATCCAAAAGAATACCATGTGGAATCTTGTCAAAAGCCTTTGTAAAATCTGTGTATACAACATCTATTTGGAATTTCTTATCCAGATTATCCGCTATATATTGAAAGAAAAAAATCTCAGTAGTTTCATAAAGCTGAGTATGCTCAACATGGCGCAGATCACCCTCAATATATACAGATCTAAAATAAGATGCAAATGCATTTGCTATACCCTCGTCATCAGCATACTCATTATCATTTAAAAACACTTTAACAGGAATGTTTGGTGAACTTCTGTTATTTTTTATATGTTGCCAGAATGACCCTGAATCCTTATATATATATATATATATATATATATATATATATATATATATATATATATATATATATATATATATATATATATATATATATATCATGTTGAATTATGTTTAAATATTGCTTATATGCATTTTTAACGTCTCTTTTTATCTTGGCCCTAAGCTGTATAAATTGCCTGTATGTATTTAAATTATCAGTCTTTCGAATTTTAAGTCTTAACTTATCTTTTGTTTCTATATCTTTTATTATTGACTTATTAAACCAAACTGGATATTTTCGATTTGTACATGGGCTTACTTTTAGTACACAAATTTCAAATATTGAGTTAACAATCTCATAAAAACATTCATTCCAATTAGTGTTCTGAAATTGCTGATACATAGCATGAAAATCAGCGTTTTAAAATTAAAATTTTTTTCACAGCTATTATTTGATAAATATTTTTGTTTTGGATGTTTTAAGAAAATTTCCAACGTTAATGGTGGATGGTGAGTATCACTGCTAACAAAGCCACTAGTACTCTCAAAGACACCACAGTTAAATTTAATCAAAACCAAGTCCAATATATGGCTGTTATCATTTAGAACTTTATTACTTTGTGTACACTCAAAAAAATCTTGAAAATTTAATAATGTTTCAATATGCTGGTCCTTGAAATTACTTAATTAAAATTATAAATTTATTTTGGTATATAAATTCTAAACTTTCTATATAAAAATAAAGTTCTCTTCTTTCTACAAAAGTACAACTAGGAGAAATATACACAATTAATATATGTACTATACTAGCCCTGCTATATTGTACTTTGACAGCTAACAAATCTATTTGTGCAGTTCTAAAATCTAAATTAATTAAAGAAGATCCATATTTACCCTTTACGGCTAAAGTACACCCTCACCACGCATATTTTCATTTCTATTTCGACATCTGAAGACTGAAAAATGTTCAGGAAACAATTCACAAAATCTCGGTCTTTTCGTTCGTAGAGGGCGTCAGTCATTCTATGCCGAATATTTAATTCCAGAATTGGTCTATATTTAAGCAACTTAATCTTCTTTTTATACAAAAAGTTAATAAAAGCTTTAAACAAAACAGATCTCCAGAAAATATTTATGTATTGTGCACTAGGTGTAATAATAAGTAATACGAAATAATTTTTCAGCAGTAGTACCCTATTATGCACATAGTCAGAAAATATTGTTTTTCCTTTTTAGAAATTCAGATAATCTGCAGTAAAACTCGGAATTACCACTAAATATAATAATTGAAACGAGAATGCTGCTAAATCCAGCGCTGTGCTTATTTAGAAACAACATCCTTTTTCGTCTTAACAAGGATTAATTTTAAAAGTTTAAATTTCCGCTTTCACACCAGCAGCATTTCGTGTCATCTTGTCACCGTTTTACTAGATTTTCCTCAGTAATTGAATGCTTGTGTCACAGTTTCAAGTTTAAACTGAGTTTAAAAAGAACGTATTTAATTTGTTTTAGGATTATTTTGATATTACGACTTTTATATCTGTCAGTGTACTTATTTTTTTATTCTTTTCTTACTGTTATCACGAATTTATATTTTTAAGTACACAAGAGTAGACAATTTGTCGGACAACCATTTAGCGTACTTAATTTGGTAGATAAATGTGGTAGGAAATAATACAACATTAGTTCATATTTCTAGTTTTAAAAACAATTCGTTTTCAGCATACAATTTTTTGTACTAAAATTTTGAAAGCAAAAATTTAAAGTAAAATTTAGTCATTGACTCGCTAAAATCTCTGTGATCTAAAGTGACATTGTAGTGAATCGATTTCAATGGTAATTATTATTACACCCTAAGCGTGAGTTGTTTATTAGGCAGAATTATCCTTCGTTACACTCTCTTCTCCTAGTTTTGATCGTCCGATCAGCTTCGATATATCTGTGGTATGACTTTAACCAGTGGAGATGTACTACTTTTATTTTGGCCTTGGGACTTCGTTTGATTCTGTACACAACGCCATTGATTCTTTTCAGAATGGTATATGGTCTTTTTCATGCTGGCATCAACTTAGGTGATGTGTCTTTCTTTCCTTGTGGATTCCCTAATCAAACTTTATCACCTTACTGGAACCCTGCAGAGTTTACCTTGATGTTATATCTTGTCTTTATTTTGTCGGTGGTTAGATCCATGCGTTTTCTAACTACGTCTTCAAACTCTGTACTTTCATCGGTTGAGGAACCGAACATTATATCACAAGGCAATCTAAGTTCCTTTCTAAATAAGACTTTGGCTTATATAATTAAGGCAATTTCTTGAATTGTGAATCAATAGGCCATTAAAAAGATTGGAAAATATTTCCCCAATCTTTCTGATGTTTGTCAACAACCTTGAAGAGGTGATCTTCAGGGGTCTTCAACCATGCGATCTGATTGAGGATGTAAAGTTGTTGTCCTGGTTTTACGGATACTAAGCAGTTCGCAGAGCTTTTTGAACAAGTTTGGATTCAAAATTACATCTTTGGTAAGGATGTTGTCCGAAGAAATCCCAATTAGCCTGAACACATTGTGGTCTAAGCCTTCCATCTACTGTTGAGTTGTCCTGGTTAAGGATGGTAAATACCTCAGGTCATTTATTGAAGTAGTCAATAGTAATAACGATGTATTTGATGTTATCTGTTTTTAGGAATGACCCAGCTATATAAATAGCCATCCGTTTAAAAGGTAATAAAACATTATACATCTTCATTTTCCCTTAGATCCTGTAGTTCGACCTTGGCTAGCTGCTCATTTATAGCACTGTTTACACCATGATTTTACATCTTGACAAGAGTTAACCCAAATTTGTCTAGAGTTGTTAGTACCGAAGTTAGCATTTCGCCATGAATTTCTTCTAAAATTACTTGAACCTTGTTTCTGAGTACCACCAACTGAGTTTTTTCAGGATCTATTTAGTAACCAATCGTCAATTAATAGCATTCTTACGGAGCCTAAAAAGTCATTTATTCGAGATATCTCTTCAATTAGAACACCTTTTATTATTTTCTTTAAGTTGTAGAAATGTCGTCAGATCATTGTCCCTCAGGCTGCGTCATATTTAGGAGCCATTTAGAGCTCCGTGTTCTGTTCCTATTAAAAATTCATGTCCATATAAATATTTATGAAAATAATGGACAGCTTTGATCATGGCTAGCAGTTTTTCCTGGTGGCACAAATATTCAATAATTCATTCTTGGCGATCCTATATCTGAGACAATACAGCTCCTACCCTTATGTTGCTCGTATCTGTATCCAAGAATTTTCCCCGATCGTGTGGGTGGCCTAAAATGGGACTGGAATATAAGAGTTATAATGGTTTCCGAAAAGCTTGACCACACTTAGAATTCCTTTGATAAAAATGCAACGTTATAACTTAATGTAAAACATGTGTAATAGATAAATTTTATCAAGAAAAACATGCACAATCAAACATATAATACGTGATTCTAAAATTGCAACTACACCAAAAATTTCCAAAAGATTCACGTGTCACTCCACATGTTTAATGCTATTTCTATGTTAGGAAATTTTCGTTTTATCAAACATGACGTTAGGTATTTTTTTCCAAAATGTGTTTAAATACGAGCAGAAATTCGCTTAGCAGCATAGTCAATCGACAAACCACAACAACAACAACAACAAGACTTACCTCAAAGTGAAGAAGAAAACAAACAACAATAACAACAGTGGCAAGTGTAAGCAATCCTCTAGTTGTGCCATCAACCATCGTTGTAATGACCGAGGACCCTGTGAATCTGCCAATAAAATGGTTGGCAGTGGTTGTCAAGCAGCTATTTCCGTAAGTTTATTTTTTAACTATTTTTTTAATTACCTTTATTTTACCTTTGTTTCTAAGGAACATTTTCCAAATTTTCCAATCAACTTTGAACAAATGTCAAAAATATTAAATTTTTCGATCTAACCAATAATAATAATAATGACCATAAGTTCGATTTTCTTGTAAGATCGTTATCAGCCGGGATGACGAAGTCACTTTTTTTGCTATTTGCGCACGTCTCACTCTTTTGGTTTCGTCAGAAAACGCCTTTTGGTCAACTGCGCACTTTGGAAAAAATTTTTTTTGCTGTTTTCGTAAAATTTAGGTCTGGAGAATTCGAAATAGAGTATTTTTAAGTGATTTTGAGCCTTATTTTACCTATGTTTATAGCGTAAAAAGGGCACTATTGTTTTAAATGTAATTTTTTTAACAGTTATGAAGAAAACATGGTCTATTAACTTTAACAAACAAAATTTACGATAAAATATTTATTTATTTTTTATTTTTTGGTTTTCAGATGGGGTCTCAAGGAAATTAAAACTAAAAGAGATAAAGTGTTTATTCACTTAAACTACATACCAGCAGCCAAATCTCTAAAGCAGAAATTTGGGCAGTTACCGGTACGATACATGCGGGTCCAATTGGACAACGATGAAGAGTTCCATATATTGGAACAAGTAGTGAGACGTTACAAATTTAATTTAATTTAAGCTTATACAAAACCTTCCACGATTTTTTATAATGTGTGCATAATTCCAAAAAACTCCTTAATTCATGTTTGTTACGTGGTCGGGGCCAATCTTTTATTGTTTGATTTTTTTTTATCCATGTTGACTTCCTTTGGTGATACCACATGTCTAAGAAATTCAAATTTTTGTTGAAACAGTAAGAACTTCTTGGAGTTTAGTCGAAGGTTAGCGTTTTTAATTCTTGCAAAAACTTCGTGTAGATTCTGTAAGTGTTCATCAAATGTTCTTCCCATAACCATGGCACTGTCGAAGTAGACTAGATTTGTTTTCCATGTAAGACCTCTCAGTACCGTTTCCATTAGTCGCTCAAAGGTGACAGGAGCGTTGCGGATTCCAAATGGCATAACATTAAGATGATACAGATCAGCGCCAGTGGAAAAAGCAGTATCTTCCTTGTCTTTGTCTTTAATGCCACTTTTTAGATTCGGTGTGGGAGAATTATTTTGCTCCAGCCAAGGTTGTCAAACTGTCGTCCATTCTAGGAAATGGACAAGTGTCTTTCTTAGTGGCATCATTAAGTTTCCTGTAGTCCATACAAAATCCAGTAGTTCCATCATTTTTGGCTACCAATATCACAGGAGATGATCAAGGGCTAGATGATTCTTTTATAACTCCCTCATTCAGCATTTTGTCTTGCATTGGCATTGGCTCCGTCTTCTTCTCGAGCGCCGCCGTTAATGTAAGGTTAAGCGTAGCATGCGTGTCGGTACAATGTACCAACCAACCGTTACCATCTGCGACCGCGTATAAAGCACGCTGCACGTTGAACTTCTTTCAGTTCACCAAGCACAGAAGATGCCAAATGGAATTTTGGCTAAACATCTGCAAACCTCTACAGGAAACCGGACGAACGAGCGGATGTATTCCCGGATTAATACTGAATCACATGTTCCCATTCGTGAAACACTACGCAACAACATATATATTTTTAAAGTTATAAAAGAAAATTTTCGGTTATGCAGGTCTCATTGAGACTCATCAGGCCATTCCATCCGGTATAATTAGATTACAATGCTGAATAATGCGACCTTCTATCCTTTGTAGTGGTATGCTCCAGGTATCGATGTCAATAAATTTCTATTTTAATTTTACTGTTGTGGGTGGCGCTTTTTTAAAACATTGTTAGTGGGTGTTGGTCTGGTGTTATTGAGCGATTCGTCGAGATGTCACTATTCGTGTCTTGTCTGCTGTTTTTTCAGTTTAAAAATAGTGAAAGTGCACGCCTGCGAGATGAGAGATAGTGCCGAATGGAAAAGCCTGATGAGTTCCAGTGACAACGAAACAGCGCTGTGGTCATTTTTCGGACTTCTCCATTGTCTTGTTCATCAACAGTTCAGGTCCACCTACCCGAAAATTATATATATATATATATATATATATATATACATATATATATATATATATATATATATATATATATATATATATATATATATATATATATATATATATATATATATATTATTTTTCAGATGAGATGCAATAGTAGTGGTTTTATCCACATTATGTGGTTTTATCCACATTATGATGTAGAAATCATATTCAGCAAACCTACAACATGGAGTTGCATTTATAGCTATATATACTAATTTGATATCGGTTTTTACAGGAAGGTGAAATGAAAAATTTATAAAATGCAAATTATGTGAGCATGACAAACTAAGTTGTAAATTCCACAGTGGGAAGGAAACTATAAATACTTTAAAATATGTAAATGTTACCTATATTAACTGCAAATAGATGAATAAAAATAAAATCCAGATTTTTATATATGGGCCCTCCTTTGATGTGTTTATTTTTTGCAAGGGTCATATGAGTAATTTTAGAAATAATAACGTCAATAATTTTATATTTATCATCATGAAAATATTAAAAATAGCGCTGGCGTCTCAGATCAAAACAAATAAAATTACCATTTCCTTATACTTTATGAAAATAACGATGAAACATTCAACTTTAATATTTGTAAACAAGAAATAAGGTAAAAGCAATATAAGCATGGTAGCAAAATTATAAAACTTTCTCATATACTGCAAGTCTATTTATGGGAAGTCGTGAGGTAAGTAATATATTCTAAGATTATATTGCTTTTTAATTTGAAAGCCAAACGTGTACCATGATGCACTAATCCACTCGTAGTCAGCTAGATTATTAAATGAAATATAATATGCATGTGCTCAAATGGAGTATAATTTAAATTTGGAATTTTATGATCAGAAAGTAAAACCATATAGCGTGAAATATCTTCTATCCAGAAATGGATGTAATTTAAAAAAAAAACACACTAAGCGTATTTATTTATCAATATGCCAATTAAACTATTTCAATTTCGAGGCGACACCATCGAGTTTCTCTTATTGGAGCCAACGTGTAGGCAAGCGGAATCGTGAGTGGTTCAAGACAGAGAAAGAAAGAAACTAGTTGCTCTCTTCCTCTTCATGATTGCTTAGGTAAAGACTCCCTCCAAGCGCAACCTACATATGAATTTCGAATATTACATGCCTAAAGTGGAAGTGGTTTGGTTGGTAAATCGTTCGACTATACAAGCATTTCTAATAGGTGCTGGTTCGTAACGTCCGTTTGGATGTCTTTATTTCTTATGTAGTTAACTAGATTAAACGTTCCCTCCAAGGTGGATAGGTAGGGTAGAGCTGAATGGCCTTCTAGGTCACCCGATTTAGGTCCATTAGATTTTGTCACCATTTAAAAACTATCCTCTATAGTATTAAGCTGAATTCTTTAGAGGACCTTAACGATACAATTTCAAATGCAGTGAATGATATTCCTCATCAAATTTTGCGGAAGGTGCTTTCCTAGTTTTCAAAACGGTTTCGACACTGTAATATGGCTGAAGAAAAAAATTCGAACATTTAATTAAGTAGTTCTTAATTTAAATTATCATTTTTCAAGTAAAAGGTATTATATTCTTACAATTTTAATTGTCAATATTTTTGAAACAGTTTAATTTACCCTTAGGCCATCATATATAAAAAATATTCTAAATTTATGGGAGATTTAAAATAATTAATAACATACAGGACGTTCTATTTAAAAAAAATTATAAGCGATATCGTCATTTCACAGTAGTTGACGTCACTGGCGTATGGAATGTACAATCAAACAGAAGAATTGTAACTCTGAAGGTTAAAGAAAGCCTGGATTGGCTGTTCTGTTCATTCTTAATTAAGCTATTCCGGAACATTTGTCCAACTCTGCAACCAATGTAAAGATTGAGATATAAATACTAATGAAAATAAACACTGATGATAAATGAACATAATATAAATTATGTCGGATTATTTTTGATAGTGTAACAATTCAAAAAAATCTCTATGACGCGAATTTTACTGATACAAGTTGGCGTTTTTGGCATTTGCAGTATATTTCTCCAGTAACGCAAGTATCAAACTGAATAGATATGTAATAATTTATATCATAAATAAGTAAACTTCATCATACTAGGAATTACATTTTTCCTGTATTTATATCAAAAAGTAACGTATTTAGGATCGTTAAATGTACGGAGAATATATCAAGATAAGGACAATATTACCAGAGACACCATGGGATGTTATTTGTTTGACTAAATTATTTTGGAACATAATACAAAATTGGTCCAGTTAAAGAATATCCATACGTTTTCAGTTTACGAACATATCAAAGAGAGTTCTATGACATGTTCATTTTAATTTGCTTATAAATGAAAATGGACAGAAAACAAAATATAACTCTTTTAATTAAGCTTCAAAAAATCTGACATTGTGTGTAAAGCAAGAATGAAAGAGAAAACCGAGCCGAACGAGCCATTTCGTTGTATGATTCCAAACATTCTTTTGACTCTTCAGTTCAAGTTTTATTTATGTTTTTGAGAAATTTTGTAAATTTAAAACAGGTGGTATTCCATATAATAACTATTAATTATTGTTATAAAATTTATTACCGGTAAGTATTGTTTCTATTGAAAGCTAAATCTAAACACATAAACATTTCTAACCTTCAAGTCTGTCGTCGGTTTCTAAATGTCCGATACATGTATATTATTTTAAAATGTTTTCGCACTATTTAAATCAATTGGAATAATCATGCATTTAAAATTAGGATAACGTAACGAGATTCGATTTGTCCTGTTAGATAATGCATAGTGAAACTTTTAAGAGGCAAGCACAGCAGTTTGTGCTTTACAAAATCCATACACCAGGAGCATGTCAACTTTCTTGGGATGCCTGTAGTTGGTTGTCCATGCTTAATAGTAAAATGAGTTCAGAAATTTAGAACGATGATCTTACTTTAGTCGATTTCTTAGACAGCAATGGTAATTTGTCAATAATCAAATTATTAAATGCCATAGCAACAAAGTCACTCGGAAAATTATTGTTACAGGTGTAGGCATGTAATTGAAAATATTTTTTTTTCTAGCGAAACGGCTCAAGGGTTTTTTACAAATGACGTCATTTTTGTAACACACTACTTTATAGCTGGTCGCTATAAGACTAGAAAACGTCATATTATTGTGTTAGATGACACACCAAAAATCATTAAATTCAGTTACTAGGTTTTTAAGAAATTTAGGAAAGATCAATATTTTCTTAGAATTTTTTCGTCTTAACGAAGCAGTATTGGTTGGGTTGAATCGACCCTTTTAGACGTCCAGAGTCTGTCATCAAATATATATATATATATATATATATATATATATATATATATATATATATATATATATATATATATATATATATATATATATATATATATATATATGTTGTTGCGTAGTGTTTCACGGATGGGAACATGTGATTCAGTATTAATCTGGGAATACATCCTCATTCATTTCGTTTCTTGCAGAAGTTTGCAAATGTTTCGCCAAAAATCTTATTTGGCATCTTCTGTGCTTGGTGGTTGTAGATCAACGCGGTCGCAGATAGTAACAGTTGTTTAGCGTTGGCTCATATACTTGTTTAGTTAAACATCAACGTAGTGACATCAAAGTTCGGGTTTGAGGTGGAATTTTTCAAGAGTTTTCGTCTCGAAATAAGTCATGAATAGATTTGTTACAGATGGAGATAGTGAAGAGACCATGGCAGCGCCATCTATTTGCCTGTACATCTGACCATCAAACAGAAAATATGCGTTCTTAAGACAGTCTCTGGTGAGATCCATCATATGAGTTGGGAAATCCTCTATTTGAGCGATCTGATCCAGTGCTTCACTCATCGGGATTTTACGTCGAAACTTGCAATGATGTCGTCCTTGTCAATTCTTACGGAGTGTAGAATGGTTAAGAAGTGCTCCGAGTTTTTAACGTAAGAAGCGGCATTCTCACACGTGGTTGCATAAAGCCAGCAAGGTATTTTTCTAGTTTTTCGGTGGCAGAGTTGTAAGCGCTAACAATGGGTCTTAGAGGGACATTTTGCTTGTGGATCTTTGGAAGTCCGTATAGTCTTGGAATCTTGAAAGATCCTGTTTACAAACCTGTGTCAAGGGATCCTACATACATATACATATACATATCTTGAGAAAACAACAAAGACCAAAATCATTGACTCACCTATAGAACTGGATATCAAAGAGAAACTGATACCACGGGAAAAATCGAACAGGTGTCCAAGACTATACGGATTTCCAAAAATCCACAAGCAAAATGTCCCTCTAAGACCCATTGGTAGCGCTTACAACTTGCCACTCAAAAACTAGAAAAATACCTTGCTGGCTTCACGCAACCACGTGTTGAGAATGCCGCTTCTTACGTTAAAAACTCGGAGCACTTCTTAACCATTCTACACTCCGTAAGAATTGACAAGGACATTATTGTAAATATATATATATATATATATATATATATATATATATATATATATATATATATATATATATATATATATATTTATACTTGTTTAGTTAAACAAGAATCCGCAAATTTAACGGAATTTACAATACACTATCGTTTCGTTCATTGATGCGTCTTAATAAATACGAACATTGTCTCTTGATTTATTATCGAAAAAGTCCCAAAGTGCAAAATTTGTGCAGATCAAGCTATTATTAAGAGAAATATTTACAAAAAAGTTTAAAATTTCAGAAACTAACATCTTTTGGACCGACGCAAATAGGGTTAGATAATTATATTTTAGCTTCAAGAATTTGCGGTAGCGTTTGGTTCAGACTTTTTAGGGACACTCTGTACATTTCAGGTAGTCGCCGGCATTGGAACGGACAAAATCGCTACCCTTCTTTTGCGAACACATTAAAATTTTTGCGGTTGTTTTTCGTCAGATATTGCTTCACTTCTTCTTCTTTATTAGCCAGTCATCGTTTAGTTCTGGAAATAGTCCTCTTCTATTTCTTTTCATTCATTTCTGTCCTGTGCTCCTTGAAACCAGTGTTTTCTGTCTGTTTTTCTAATATCATCCACCCATCGTATCAGTGGTCGTCTTTTTCCTATTGTCCTTCTAGGTCTCTAACTAGTTACTTTTAATATCCCTTAGTTTTTATTATTTCGTGCAACATGACCTGCCCAGCTTAAATTCAGTCTGGTAACTCATTCAATGATACCTCTTGTTCCTCTCCTGCATCTTTTTTCTTCGTTTTTATCTTATCTCTTAAGAATGTCCCCAGAATCCTTATCTACAGCCCTTTGCATTATTCGTAGTCGTTTTGTGTGTTAACGCCATTGTTTCCAATCCATATTTGGCAACTGGAATGTTACAAGTGTCGAACTGTTTTCGTTTCATATTTATGGCGATTTTTTTGTTCTGCAGTTTGTAGTTTAGTTTACTAAATGAAAACCACTACTGGTCAATTCGACGTGATACTTCCAGGGCTTGGTTTTCCTCACCGATGGTAATGTTATGTGCCAAGTATAAATAGATTTCAACGTTTCCTAAAGTGTTTCTCTCTATATTGATTTGAATGCTGTCTTCATTCATGATTTTTTTTTTGTTTAGGTTCATCTTAAGCCCTATATTTGTCAATGTTTCATATAGTTATTTCGATATTTTTTTGAATCTGATGAGATCAATATAATATCATCTGCGAAGCGTAGTTGACCCAAATACGCCTTATTGATTACGTTCTAATCCCAAAGGAGATTTTTGAAAATTTTATCTGGAGTCAAGGTAAAGAACATTTAAGGTGAGATGGTATCACCTTGTCTGATATAGTCTCATAAGACCCAGTCGTTTGAGAAACCTTAAAAAATCATGCCTTATCAGAGTTCATTTTTATAAAGTTCTAGCAGTTCCTTGGTATATTAAGGTAAAGTAAATTTTTTTTCCTGTGTTAGTAAGTTTCTCTTTGACTTTTTGTCCATTTTGTGGCTTCTCCTAAAGCCATCCCTAAAAAGTAATTCTGATGTATCTGCGCTCATTTTCGAGCAAGTTGGTTGCAATTTTATTCTTTGAAATGCATATACCTCAGTACTTATATCATAGTGATTTTAGCATATGTTGGCTAATTTTCACTCAAAATGTCTTCAGAACCATGTAGTTAAATAGTTTGTGGCCTGTTTATGGCTGATTTAGAGATACATATTTTAATTACATTGACTTTGAGTTGGAAGAAAGAAGATATTTTAAAAGTGTGAGGTTCAAATACACTAACTCCGACTTCTTATGTTGAGGAGGAGGGCCCCTATCGTACAAAAAGCTACATTCCAAAACAAATAGCAACTACGTCAGCGCGAAAGCCTTAGAGTATTAAAAGTTCCACTCATCGAGGATGCTGCGCGGAATTTCAACTGTTGACTGTGCCGACGAACGAGATTATAATGTGCATTTTTTACAAAATGACTCATCCAGGAAGAGAAATGATTGGCTACAGAATGTGTGATCATTCACATATACAAATATCGATAGGGAACTCCAGATCAATATCGGGTTATTTTTTAAATAAACTAACCCAAAAAATGAGTCTTAAAATTATAAAAATCGAAATAGAGCATGAGATCAGGAGCATTGATGATAAGAATCAACAAATCGCTGAACCTGAGCTACACTAGAACCCGAAGTCTAAGAATAACCGATAGAGAGCATTCAAGAGAACAACGCTGAATTCTACCGGAAACTATTCACCGAAATGAGTGCTGGAGTATGATGAAATTAATTCACTCTGCAGATTACCACTGTCAAGAGTAAAATCATCTAAAAAACTCTTTATTGCATTAGATATCAAACATTAGTTCATGTTTCAAAAGCCCACACATTAGAATATTGACATATACTACTTTTCTGCGCCATAATTGCTGCAGAATTTGGGAGATCAGGATAACTACGAGGCAACGAATATACTTCTTAAGATCCGATATTAACTTTTGTGACACTAGTATTTATGTTGGATACTTCCTGCAAAATTCAACGTGTAGCTCATGTTTATAACCGATTATCTTTGGTTCTAGATGAGTCACTCTGTAAAAATGCGCATTATTTAATCATCAGTACATTTCATGAGGTGTATCGGTCGTTTCGTTTGAGGGAACGCTGGTAGAAGTTCCCTCGCAGCACCTTCAGGGAGTGGAATTCTGAAGTTGTCAAACTTCTCACTATATCGGTGTGTGTATGGTTTTGTTTGACTGTTCGTGTACCAGAAGTCAGCAGGTATAATATCCTGTCGACATATGTTGGGATAGAGATTTTAAATAGGTAGGTTGCTTTTGGTACGTTACAGCTTCACTGATGAAGCCATTAGGTGGTCGAAAGTAGAATGGAGGGAGAACCAGAGGGGAATCTCAGGAAATGCCTTTTCTTTTGACGGTCTGAAGGAGATTACCATTAACTTGTTAAAATCCAGGGAAGTTCTGAATATTAAAGTGATGAAGTGTAAACGAAATACATACGAAACCAAGATGGACTGGCCACATGGCTTGTTGAATGATTGATAATTACTGGACGAAAAGGCTATTAAAGCGGAAACCCAGAATTTGATGCAGAAATATAAACAGACCGAATACCGGATATATAATATAGAAAGATGGAACCCTTTGGAAAGAGGTTACATTCATCGATTGATAGAAACAGGCAGATTGTTGCGATTATGATAGTTCAATAAGCTGTTCAAGTAAATTTAATAAAATAAATTCAGAAAATCACAACAAAAAAGTTATTTATTACAAAAATAATAATCTTTCATTATCATAATAATATAAAATATTAATGATAAGAAACCCATGAGAAAATTTGCTGGGGGCCCCCCAACAGAAAGATGGCACGCCACTGATTCACGATAAATATATTTCAAAAAGTATTCGATCTACTGTTGTCATAAACAAACATATAATGTGATTCTGACGTCAAATAGATATCTTTGATTGAGACATTGTTTTTGATATAAAATTTTTTTATTTAATATAATGATTCATCAGTTAATTTTTGAGTCGAATTATAACTTGATTTAAAATATTTGGTTCTTGTTGATAAAGACATGTTTTAGAATGAAATTGAAGTTAAAATTTGTGATTGTATTTCTTTTTATAAATTCTCTAAAATATTTATGTCGTCAGTAATATTTTGCTTATATTTAAGTAAAAAATCTGAATTAAACCTTAGAGAAAACATTTACATGATGTATCAAGTACAGGGGCGGATCCAGCATCACTCTGTTTTTTTTTTTTGGGGGGGGGGGGCGGTGATATCACAAAAGTACGCGAAAGCAAGTTGCCGGCGGGGGGGGGGGGGGACCAGCAACATTCCCATTTCTAGTGTAAAAGGCAGGGTCGGGTATATTTTTTTGAATTTGAAGCTTTTGGAGAGTTGCCGACAGGGGGAGAAGATCCGAGCCTACCATTCCTAGTATAAGAGGCAGAATCGGGTATATTTTCCTGAATTCAAAGCTCTTGGAGGGGGGGGGCTATCGAAAGAAAAACAAGTTGTCAACGGAAGTGCCAGCAGCATACACATTTCCAATATAAAATGCAGAATCGGTTCTAATTTCCGGAACTCGAAGCTCTTGGGAAGGGGAGGGGCGATCGCAAGCATACACATTCCTATACCCTATTCAAGAACTAGAGAGAGTAATAAAACTGTTACCGAAACCTCCAACGTACCTGCTCCAGTGCCGCAGGTAACTGAGGACTGCCGAAATCTAATTATATTTAATTATATTTAAATATTATAAGCTTTTATAAATTTACTGCAATAATAAAATTTCTGATAGATCAATCTATATTCTGTCAATGAGCAAAGTACACCTCTCAGTGTATCCTCAGTGATTTATATTGTTTGTGCTTGTTTTCATATATTTTTTGAGATTAGTGAGATACTCAAAAGATATGACTTCCACATCTATATTTATTCCACAATCGTTAAACCAGGGCATTTTTACCTCAACGAAAAACTTATTACGATGAATGTTTATGCTGCCATAAAATATCAATATCTAGATAATAATGTTAAAAGCTCTGTTGAGATGTGTTCCAACATGACAGGAGTTGGAAAATCTACTATGTCCTGAAGGAGAAAAAAACAACTGGAATTGTTAGTACTCCCAAGCCACATGCAGACGAAAAACATCGTTGGAAGAAGAGATGTAAACTCCAATAAAAAGAGTTGTTCAAACAAGGAGATCCCAATCGTCGACAAAATTCTAACTAAAATCCATGAGGATCGGGATTTACCTGAAATTAAAAGAACGGAGCTCTGGAAATTGCTCAGAGACCTTAATTTTTGCTGGGAAAAACCAGATATGAAATCTGATTTTGTAGATCGTCCGGAAAATGTCCGTTGAAGAAAGAAATATTTCTCTCAAGTAAAAAAAAATAAAATATATGTGTCTAACAAATTTTGCCAAAGACATCGGACTAAAGAACACAAGTAGTTAGCGAAGAAAAAAATGGTTAAAAAATGATTTATTACTCTCTCTAGTTCTTGCATAAACTATAGTATAAGAAGCAAAATCGGGTCTATTTTCCTGAACTCAAAGCTCTTGAGGGGGGGGCGATCGCCCCCACCGCCCCCCCCTTGGATCCGCGCCTGATCAAGTAACATATTCCTATAGAAGAATGTATTCTTATCTTGATGGGTCTCACATGTATAAAACAAAAGAATTAAATAATTATGATAAAGGACGTAAACAGTCATAGCATTACATGTTTTTATTATAAAATATAGGGATATGGTAAATGTGTATCTCAATATTTTATCCTTGAACAATATTGGTATAGGTGAGATAATAATTTTCATGGAAAAATAAGGAGGCAATTTTTTCTTGGAATAGGCCATAAATATCATGTTAAATATTTTTGTATTTGCGAAAAATTGTGTTAAACTTTTTCTTAAACAGTTTTTGTAAAAAAACCAAGCTCTTCCACGAAAAGGTTAAATAGCTAAGAAAGTAAACTTCATTTTCAAAATTTGATATAATTTGTAACGAAGTAACTAGGTTTGGGCATAAGTACATTTACCTTGGTATATATTATTTGTTATACATGGAAAAATTATAATTCTTGCGGGACCATAATATTTGAAGGTTTGACATTACAGTTCACTAATTGGTGTAACGCGCCATGCTGGCAAATAGGATTTTCCTATGTTTTTCCGAGTGTTCGTATATAATCATAACTTTTAAACATACCCCTATAAAATTAGAATAACGTCAGAACTATGGCCCGGTTGTTTGAACGCTGAATAACTTAATAATATTTTTATTTGTATTTGAAAAAGTGTTGATAAAGAGTAGATACTTCATCTTTTGATACACGCATACCGATTTTATGCTATCCTTTTCTAATTGCATTATTTAAAAGAGTATCATATGATAATTGATACGTCAATTCTAGAAATGAATTTATGGTTGCCTAAATTATTATTATTTTTGTTATTTTCAATATATAAACAATATCTAATAATATTTACCGATAAGAATAAGTTTTTAAATCTTCTTTTTGTTAATATTAATTGTAAACTTTGCATTTATAATAATTTCTAACACTTAAAAACACTGAAAAGAGCCATGACAAGCAATTAAACTGAAAGTAAAGATAAGTAAACATGTTTAAGTCTGTCAAAAATCAAAAAAGCCTCTTCCCCATCAACCGTAAACAGCCTTCAAACAAATTTATTGTTGTTTAAATCTATAGGGTATGATCGAAGATAATAGCTATATAGTGTAGTAGTGTATGTGCGAGTCATCGTGCCATTAATCGTCGGCATCGTAGTGGGGTGACGAAAACGACCGATCCACGATAGGCAAACTATTTATAGCTTCGCATACTACCAATTCGGGGACAATTACACATCCTCCACCTGCCGGACGGCGCCTTCCTGGTCTAGCATTACAGGTGTGTATACGGTGTTTGATTATCTCACTGGTTTCCTTACATCCTTCCGCTAGTTGCCAACATTGGCTTATTGACACTCTCGAAGACCCTTAGAGAACGGACAGTGCCATTCCTTTCCCTATGTCCTACCGTTCCTGATCGACATTGCTGAAGACCCGATAAGAACGGCAATGCTGTTCCATCCTAACGACACTGTCGAGGATTCTTAAAGAACGGAATGTGTCATTGTGACAGCATTTGATTGTAAACTCTTGCATACAGAATATTTTGGGTTGCGCATGGCCGTTCCGTCTACAATCGTACTGCTGTCCATATCTGTAGCTATTCTAAAAACCTATAAATAAATAGCACAATGACATAGGCAATCTCTTGCAGTATTAGTGCTAAACAACTATAGGTTATTTAGGACTTGCCACTATCAAAACTCAGGCAAGGCTGCCAACTAGCTGGTCAGATGACGTCTCTTGATTTTTACCATGGCGCGCCCGCAAACTTGTCCGCGTGAGGGTTTTTAATAAACAAAACAAGTTTCTCAAAACACTTAAACCTATTAATAAAAACAAACTGAAAACGAAATTTTATACAATGAGAAACTTACAACTAATAATGAATAACAAATTTAAAGTAACTAACATAATTGTTCTTATTGGCCGTTCTATTAGTAAAAATGTAAAACCTAATTTAAAAGATAAAATGTATAAATAGCCTTTTAAAATATAAATTAAGAAAAAAATAAAAACGCGAAAATTAGCTATTTAATTGTTTGAAACAATGGTACTGGTAAGGCGGCTTTTTACCAAGAGAAATGAAACATAATAATCCCTTACTTCCCCAGAAATAGACGAAAAAACAAAACATAACCTTCATTAGCAGCGGTTGTACACGACATGTAATTTTGTAAGAAACTACTCTCAAAACCGACTACCGACTCTAACGAATTTCAGATTGTAACTGTTGGTAAATAATTTTCGAAACTGAAACCTAACTTTACAACCCTCGGAACAATCCCTAGTTTAGTGGCACTGGTACCGCCTGTGTTCTTTCCACCAATAGGACGTACTTTCGCGATGCACCCCCTCCCGAGAAAGGTAGTTTTCATTTCCGAGCGTCGGAAAGTTCAAGTCTTTCGTTTATAGATGGCTTTACCCATCCATGTATCGAACTTCTAATATTTAATCAAACCTGAGCTTAATCTAATAACTATTTTATACAAATGCAAATTGTAACTATTCTACGCTTATAATAAAAGTTTGAGTCATGCCATGAAAGAACATCCGTTTTAGCAATTTTCATATTTTCTTGTTCTTATTTTCGTCGAACAGGTAAAAAAACGGGCAACAGACGCGAGCTTTGTACAAAGTAACAAATAATAATATTGCATTTTAGTGATTTTATTTAGGTATTCTTTTGTTTCCTTATGATGGGAAAATTTGCTCAGTTTAAGAAAAGAAAGCTCTCCCACAGGCCGCCCTCATGTTGAAAATATTTTTCGCGCTTAATCTTAAACCCCCAACGAAGTGCATGATACAAATATTGAATTTCCTTGACAGATTTATTTAAAATTTTTTAAAACGGTAGAACCGTTTAGATATTATGTCACATAAATTGTCTGGGTTTATCTATTTTTTAGAACACAAATTAATTACCCCAAAAGTAATAAAACTGAGTTTAAGTTTAAGTATGATAACGGATTTATATTTCCCTGATATATAACTATTCTTGGATAAACATAATATATACTTGCAACGGTCAAAATCCTTATACAGAGTGGCTCAAGTAAATTCCTCCATTTAGTACAATTTACTTGTAGATAATCAATGTAAAATAATTAGAAGTTGTAACGGACTTTTGTTCCCTTACATCATTCTATCCTACCGACACTGTCGAGGACCCTTAAGGAAGGAACAGTGTCATGTCTTTTCTTACAATCCTACCCACATATACGCACAATAAATGCGGCCAGTTTTATTTATAACATGTGTCGCTTCACGACCAGGGTTAAGTTTAAGTATGATAACGGATTTATATTTCCCTGATATATAACTATTCTTGGATAAACATAATATATACTTGCAACGGTCAAAATCCTTATACAGAGTGGCTCAAGTAAATTCCTCCATTTAGTACAATTTACTTGTAGATAATCAACGTAAAATAAATAATTAGAAGTTGTAACGGACTTTTGTTCCCTTACATCATTCTATCCTACCGACACTGTCGAGGACCCTTAAGGAAGGAACAGTGTCATGTCTTTTCTTACCATCCTACCCACACACACGCACAATAAATGCGGCCAGTTTTATTTATAACATGTGTCGCTTCACGACCAGGGTTACCATCCCAACATAACCGCGTACAAAGACGTCACTTACCGCCGATTAGCGTCGGGTGAACGCCAAGACATGACGTAGTACTAGGTGCCGCGAATAGCGTCCTGTATTTTTAGTATGAGGCGCCGTAAATAGCGTCATGAATGACACCGCTGGAGTACCGCCTATATATATCGTATTTCCGCTGATCGATTAGAACGAGGTGCCGTGAACAGCGTCATAAATATCACTTTATAAACATACTCTTCATACCGTTCATTTGATTTTGATTATTGTTTTATATCTCAGATTGTTAAGCTAGTTTTAAGTCATATTGTAAACCATGGAACATAGGATATAGGATGTTTTAAAACTGTTTGTTTTATTATTTAGTTGTCATTTTTACATTTCAGCAAATAATAATTGGCAGATGACAGCCAGTAACTAACATGCGCAAATAATTCCTGGTTGACGGCTTGTCTATTCTAACAATCTGTACAGTCCAGGTGGGCCCTCTACCACGTTAGTCTAGAGGGTGGACCCCGAGACAGATAATTTGTGGATATTTGATCATCGGACAGTCGAACCGTTGAATAGTTTAGAAGATAGTTAGTGGCTTCCATGAGGATATCTCGACCGTGGGTATTTAATGTAATTATGGGATATCCTTATGACACGGATTGCTTGATCACTGAAGGTTTGACTGATGGATGTCTGTGGGATGAATCCACCTACCGACGCTTCGCTGTCTTAACAGTAAATCATCCGCTCACTTCACGACCAAAAGCACCTTTTACAAATTTGGCCCCCGAGCAGACACGTCACAAATTTTATATAATGATAAGCGATTTTGAAGTGTCTGGTTTTCCTGAAGGATTGAAAACTTTTATGAGATTTCATGAATTATTACCCATTTCTAAGTAAAATATATCTCTCGAGAGTGATCACCGTCGCTTTATTAGTTTAGCAGCAATTGTGATTCGTTTACAAATTTTCGAAAGACTTTGGAAAGCAGTAGTAGGTTCTGACATTTAATAAAAATGTATGCAACTCATAATCTCTTATAGTATTTGGGGAACGGGCATTATAATTTTCTGAAAATGTTGATATCTAAAAAAAAGTCCAGAGAGAAAAGTTATAAACAAATGGGAATAACTTTTAATTAATTTTCATCGCAGAAAATTCTAGTTTTTAAATTTTTTTTAACTACAAATTTATATGGCCACAGCGACAAAGGCAATGTAGCCAGCCGCCTTTTCTCCCGTCCCGCGCTTATATTCTGTGCTCGAGAACGTATCGGGAAGGTTTACATTTTAATCAGGTTTGGGAAACCGTCTCCTAAAATAAAAAATCCAGAAGGATGACGCATGTAAATTTATGGTTTTATCGATTATTTGTATCAAATGAGTGAAAAAAACTCGCGACATTCTGAAAAAATATTCTAGTTATCTGGAATGACCAGTATAAATCGGGGGTTTTTGGAGTCGCTGATCGCAAATCTGAAGTCAGAATTTGACAGTCCGATATCTAAAATGATGGGTCTAATATGGCGGATGTAAAAAATCGAGGAATTATTAAAACACCGATAATTCCAGCCAAATCCTATTACTTAAACGATCGATTTCTTATAGTTATTGCGATTTTCATATCCGCCATATTAAATCCGCCATCTTGGATAATCAAATTATCAAATTGTCACCTCACATTTATGGTTAGCTATCCCAAAACCCCCCGATTTTCTTGGGTCGTCCCAAACAACGTTTTCTGTTACAGATTTTCGAAAATGAATATTTTTCCGGTATCTCGCGAATTTTTTGCCTTACCCATATGGTGAAAATGGTCAGCAAAACCATACATTTCCATAATTGATATCTCAGAGAGGAAAATAGAATTTGAGACAATTCAAAATGGGTTTTGAAGGCACTTTCAGATGCCCTGTCATGTCGAATAGTTTCATGATAATCTGAAACATAATAAACACAACGTTTTTTGTACATTTAGGTTAAGATATCTCGAAAACTAGAGCTAATGTGCCAAGTCGGATTCAGCGTTTCGAAAAGCTTCGGAAATGTATAGTCTCGATTTTGGGTCTGAAATATTATCGGCCTTTTCAGGTTCTGTATAAGTATTTTCATTTCTTACAAATATCACACAATTCGTTGTATATTTTGGCAACAACCAAACAACCACTTGTATTATAATCACGAAAATAATGATTTTGATAAAATTTTAGAAACTTTCTTTTAACAAAAATAAGTACTGCACTGTAAAAAAACTTTATATTAATTTTAAGGTAATGTACTGGAAGCAAATTTCATAAACTGTTCCTTAATTTCATTTAAGGTTAATGCATTAAATTTAATAATTCTTACATTAAATCTAATCTAATTATACCAATTCGTTCAGTAACTTTATTGAAATTTAAGGTAATATTCAATTAAATCTAATGTACAAAGTTTTAATTTCAATGTACATGTAACTTATTCACGATTCAAGGTACAAATCCATTAAATTAAATTAATGGATGTACCTTAAATCTAAGGTTTTTCTTAACACTGTACAAGTATAAACAACGGCGGTAACCTGATGATCCTGAATTGCTTAAATAGGATTACACGTAGCCAGTCTTCACGCTTCAGCAAGTGTCAGACGGATTAAGTGAGCCTAATTACTCTAGAAAACCAAGCCACATTTTATCCGGCTTTAAATATCTAATAGGAAAAACTAACATCCATTGTTGAAATTTGTTTTAAGTAGTATATGACATATGATGGGGTTAATTTTCCAAAGCTCTTTATCAGCAAAGCATGTTATCTATGTGAATGACTAACAATTTTACACTCTGAACTTAGAATACTAATCTATCATCAATTTTTAGTTTTTACAACTTATTGAGAACACAAGTTTGAGCAACAAAGTAATCAAAACTTGTTTTATTCATATCAAAATACAACTTGAAAATCATGGTTCTTGGGTTTAAACCATGTCAAATTGGAATTATTATCCGCCGTTTCGGTTGACCAAAGCCGTGAAAGCTTTCGTTCTTTATTAAAATACAACTTGCTTTTATTAAATCATACGTGAAATTTATTGAATCATCTGGGTAGCTTTTTTTGTAATAGCAAACAAAGTTGCATGTCTATCAAACATGAAGGGATGCCTGAGGAATTTTTCTGCCTATTTTTTATTTAGTAAAATTAGTTTTATAAATTTCAACATTTTGATAAGGATTATGCAAATATGGCTACCATCGCTCGTGAACTTTCCCTTCAAACAGCATCCAAAAACTTTTGGAGTGAAGAGTTTAGTTAATAAGGTAAAAACCTTACTGATGTTCATAAAAACACCAATACATCGATTTTTGTTATTTAGGTTTTTGCATACATTATTTAAAAATTCAGATGTCAACGAGCATGTAGGCCGGCTACTATAATACTCCAGTCAAATAAGTGAAAAAAAGACCTAGTTGAGGACACTCATTCATCCAGGCAGAGACTAGGATTTTCGGGTAATATAGGCCTATAGAAATAAAACGTATATGTTCTCTGCACGAGATTTTGTGTCATAAACTTTTTGTAAACACTTAAAAGTCAAAAAATGCATTTTTGCTTACCAGCAAAAACTAAAGAAATTTTTGGATAAAATGAAATAGCCATCTTCTAGAGAATTGAAAAACCTACAAATTGGTTTTTTACCGATCTCCATATTTCTGTTTGTTGCTGAGAAAAATACCAAACAAGGTTAAAATTGTTATAATATTCAATTAACAATAACTATTGCTAAATGCAACCTATGACTTTGTTGTTACGTAAAAAGTTGGGTTTTTTAGTGCTTAATATGTGGTAAAAATTTCAGATCGATTCATCAAATAATTTGTGCAAAATTTAATTAGTTTATCATAGACGAGCGAATTTTTAATAACATTCTAGCTCCATCGATGAAGGTACACCAATTCTGAGCACATCTCATTAAAGAGGAACTCTTCTTCTATGAGAAGTATTACATTGAATTGAGAAAAATTAATATTAAATTTGTTAGAACTTCATTAGAAAACCACTATCATTTTTACCTTGTAAACAAATTAAATAACTTCTTTGTTTTGGCCGATAAAAAAATTCTGTTTTCATATTTGGGAAGCTGGCATTTTTAGACGAATTTAAAAAAAAAAAAACAATGGCTTAGGTCAATATGCAAGTTACCATTTTGTTTTAGTTCATTCCTATATTGTTAATATTAATTAAGAAACGAAACTAGCGCCATTCGAAAGTATAAGAGTTTAGGTTTAGGTGTGAGTTGTACGGAAAATGAAAACACGAAAACAAAAGCTTCAGTGAAGTTTAAAAAATGTTAATTGTTTCAAAGACGACTCGGCAGGAAGATGAGTTCCTAACAAATCAGCGCGTTCAAAAAATGAAACAGCAAGTTCAAACTGCTCCCATTAGCTATATCTCCGAAAGTTGTTGACGGATTTTGATGATTCTTTTTTTTAATTTGTGGTATCTTTCTGCGTACATTACAAATATGCATACTATTTATTTATTTGTTTATAAATTAAATATTTAATTTGTTTAAACATTTTTTTTTTCACACAATTTTTTCATTAAAAGTCAATAATTTTTGTGCTATTTTTATTGGTAAACATGGTTGTAAGTCTGGAAAATTGAATAATTAAATTATTGTTATAAAACATTAATATTCGTTACATTGCATTTAAAAAAAAAGCTGTATACGTAAGTATTGTTTGCTACCGTAATATATACATGTTATAACAATATATGATACATTGAAAAATTAATATGTTTTCGTGATTTTCATAGTTAAACATAGTAATAGGGTTTGAAAGTAAATTATTTCAACGGCAATTAAAAATTCATTTTTAAAATATCTGAATAAAGAGAAAGCTATGACCTTCAAACGTGTTACGATCATCTTAGCGGGGATACTCTTTGTCTGCTCCGAAATTCAATGTAGGTAGAGAGGGCGAGTGGCAGATGCTACATTTTGGAGTTGAGACGGTTGGACCAATATTTTCGAATATTTCATGTACAGTGCCTTTGGCGCATATTGACCTAAGCTTTTTTTTTTTAAATTCGTCTAAAAATGCCAGCTTCTCAAATATGCAAACAGGATTTTTTTTTATCGGGAAAAACAAAAAAGTTACAGTTGTTTACAAAGTAAAAATGATAGTGGTTTTCTAATGAAGTTTAAACAATTTTAAAACTAATTTTCCTCAATTCCATGTAATACTTCTCAGAGAAGAAGAGTTCCTCTTTCATGAGATGTGCTCAGAATCGATGTACCTTCATCGATGGAACTAGAATGTAATTGCAAAATTCGCTCGCCTAAGACAAACAAATTAAATTTTGCACAAACTATTTGATGAATCGATCTGAAATATTTACCCCATATTAAGCACTAAAAAACCCAACTTTTTACATAACAACAAAGTCGTAGGTTGCATTTAGCAATAGTTATTGTTAATTGAATATTATAACAATTTTGACCTTGCTTGGCATTTTTCTCAGCAACAGATAAAAATATCGAGATCGGAAAAATCCAATTTTCTACAAGATGGCTATTCCATTTTGCCCAGAAATTTATTTAGTTTTTGCTGGTAAGCAAGAAAGTGCAAAAAATGCTTTTTTCGACTTTTAATTGTTTACAAAAAGTTTATGACACAAAATCTCGTGCAGAGAACCTATACGGTTTATTTCTATAGGCCTATATTACCCGAAAATCCGAGTCACTGCCTAGATGATTGAGTGTCCCGGTAAAATGCTTATTTGACTGATGTATAAAAGCTATCCTGACAACGATTAAGGCCATTGAATAAGAAAGGTTACAGTCTAGTTATATTTGATACGTTCTAATATTTTCGAAAATATAGGCAAAATAGCTATAGGTCTATAATTTCCAAGCAAGAGTTTATCTCGCTCTCGCTCATAAGTGACTAAATAATCAAATACGTCAACGGAAATAACAGAACATAAACATTTTTTTTTAAAATACAATTAATGCCAGTGTCAAAAGTTGTATTTTTAAGTTTTCTAAGTGTTGTCCTGATTTTGTATCGATGTGTAAATAATCATTTTAGATTGCTGTAAACAAAATAATGCGATTGATTACGTTTTTATCATAGTTATCTAAGTCCCTTATTTTTATATCTGTAGGATATATTGTCAGGAAATTAATTTTATCATTTGTTTTTAAATTCATTATTTATTAAATAAGTTAATTTATTACCTGAATAAATCAATAACTTGAATAATCAAAAGTTATTTCAAAATGTAAAGTTTATATATTTCTGACGCCACAATAAATGATGAAACCATTTCCCCAACCCTGACTAGAAGAGCATCAAAAAGAGACTGGGCAACAGCAAACAAAGTAATATCCCACAACAAGATATTGTGGGGAATAGAATCGTTTGAAAGTTACAAATCGTCGGGACTCGATGAGGTCATGCCAAGGCTTTTAAGGCAGGGCAAAGGACTTATTACTCAGGTGCTCTGAAAAATTCTAAGGGCAAGTATAGTCATAGATTACTTGCCCTCGGTCTGGAAAAAGTCCAGAATTATCTTCATATTAAAACCTAGGAGAGACTACTCTCAGGCGAAGTCATTCAGGCCACTTATTTTGTAATTTTTTTGTTAAAGCCGACAGAGAAACTGGTTGAAAAGCATATACCGGAAATCTTTCTTAAAGAGAGGCCACTACACCCCAATTAACATGCTTACCAATCATTAAAATCATGTGAGTCAGCTCTATATCACCTGGTAAGGAGAATAGAGTTAGCCACGGATAGCAACGAAATAGCAGTGACAGTCTTGATACTGAAGGAGCATTTGATCAAACATCTTTCGCCTCCATGATAAAGTCAGCCAGAAGACTCTTCAATAAATGTACCCTGTGCAAGTGGATACAAAACATGCTTCAAGACAGATGAATACAATCTAAACTGTTGGAGGTAATTGTGGAGGTGTCGATAGCTAAAAGCGACCAGCAGGCAGGTTTACCATTCCCACTTCTGTGGAATCTGGTGGTCGACCAGCTCCTGATAAATCTTAATCACCGAGGCTGTAATACTCAGATGTATGCTGACGATACAGTCATACTCATTGTGGGGAACCATGGCAATATATTATCGAAGCTCATGCAAGGGGTTCTGACTATAGTGGAGGAGCACCTTAGGGTAAACCCTGGAAAAATCACACTCATGCCCTTTACTAAAACAAGAAAATTGGGTGAATATACAACTGCAGATGAGCCAAGAGGTTAAATATCTAAGTGTAATTATTGGATGCAAAGTTTCCTGGAACTCACATCTGGAGAAAATTATCTCTAATAGAAAATGTCCTTTAAGGCACAAAAAAGGACACTGGACAAGACGTGGGGATTAAAGTCAGACATTGTGCACTGGCTGTACACTGCGGTGGTGAGACCCATGACAATCTATGGTTCTGTTATATGGTGGACAAAAATCACACCGAGACGGACCACTCTGTAGCAATTCAAATTCCACAGCCTCAAAGGCGTGGTAACGAACTCATTGCTAGAAATGAGCAATAACACCACCAAAAACTTACAATTTTGATTGACCCTACATTACTCAGCTTGACTGGAAGCATGCCAAAACATTTCAGGAAAAAATTCACGTTATTGATGTATGTCTTCGGGGAGAATCTGAGGAGAGATTATAGAGGCAGGATCGTTCTCATCTTTTGTGACAGCAAGCAGTGCTGAATGTTCTAGCATGCTGTCAGATAATATCAAAACAGGTCTGGGACTGTTTTCAAAATCGTATCGCTCTGGCAAAATACAACAGGTACCAGGACACAAGGGCATCCAGGGCAATGATAAAGCGGACCAACTAGTAAGATAGGGTGTGCTACTCCACTTATTTTACCAGAGCCAGTATTTGGAATGGAAAAGGCTGCTACTCGTGGGTGGCTATCCAGACCCACTGGAACCACATGGTGGGCCATAGGTACAGCAGGCTATTGTTGAGCAGACCATTCGGCAAAATAAGCCTTGACGTTTTATATCTAAGCAGAGAACAGATCAGGCTGATGATAGAGAGAAAACAGCTATATACAAACTGAGAAACCAATATGTAGACTATGTGATGAACCAAACGAAACGGCTTCACACATCACCTTCGAGTGCGAAGCTTTAACACTTTCAGGGATCAATCGATCCAAATGATAAACTAGTGAGCAGGCTGCAAAACTTGATCAAGGCAACTAACCTGCTCACCTAGAATAGACATAACAGGCAACACAACAAGTCTGTAGGCTGCAGCGTAAGGGTTTCTCAACCCTGGCCTGCGATGTCACATAATGAATCAATCAATTTATACATTGCTATATAATCACTTCAGTTATATTTTTTAATTATTTTTCATATCTTTGACACCGATTCACCCTATATTTCTAGTAAAAACCATTTCAATTTGTAAATAACCATTTCAAACCGCCTTAAACCAAACACAATTTACATTGGTTGTTTACTTCCTTTATCATAATTACCTAATTCTTTTATTTTGTTTTTATGTCTCTCAGATGTTATCCCAACGCATTGTCATTAAATGGATTTTATAATTTATTTTTAACGTAATTATTGATAAAAATAAAGTTCATTAACTAGATAAGTCATAAGACGAGAGCTATTTCAAAATAGTGTAAACAAGTTATGTTTAGGTCAGTTACAGTTATTAGTTCAGTGCAGTTTCATCAATTTTAACAATAAGTAGTGTATTATTCTAAGTTATTGTTCAATAAAGGAATAAATAGGTATGTATTTAGTTTATTGCTGCGATGAAACTGTTTAAAATACATACCCTTTATCGATTTTAAAAGAAGGAGATTCTTAATTTGACATGTCTGTATATTAGATAGGAAAAGAATGATTTCTTAAACCAGAATAGTTGCTAAATATGTATGTATGATGACTGATCCTTATTTTTCACCTCTGACCTGCTTCTGATATTATGTATCAAATTCTATTTATTGCATATACACACTAAACATTGGGAGACTATGTATACAAAATTTCAAGTCTTAACAAATTCTTGTAATTCTAATGAGCACATGGTGATAAAATATCTTCGTAAAAAGAACAAGACATCAATTCAAATTCATTGGGTTTTAATAATGCTTTGGGTGACTATGCTGTTGCTTATGACATTGTGAATTTAAATGTGGTAGAACTTCCAACGAAAATGAACACGTAGATCGACCTCCGATAATTGTTATGACTTAAGAAAATATTAGTAAAGTATATAATCTTTTTCTTCAAGATAAACAACTGATGGGGAAAGATCAAGTTTGAGAAACAGAAATATCATTTAGAGCTTACAAAGCTGTTCGCAAGACGGGTACCTCGGATGCTAGAGCTATTTTCAAAACGAAATAGTGGAGCAATTTTAAAGTTGAGGTTAACATGAGTCCATCAGGATGACTCTAAAACGAAAAGTGTAAAATAAAATGGCAACATCATGACCTTTACCTTATTCAAAATTTAAAATATAGACGTCTGCTGAAAATGTAAAGATCTATATTTTTTGGGCTACCCAAGTGATTTTGGATAATTTTTGTGGATTATTTAAAGAAAGCGCTACAATGGTAGGGCCTTATTTTGCTTAAATTATATCGAAAATTCATGAAATAATTAAAAAAAAAACGTAGAGGAAAGACAGCAAAGAATGTCATACTCGTATATCTTCTATTGCTATGAGATCTATTACGGAAGCAGAACCTGAATTTATTCTTTTCCTTCTTAAACCGCCATCTCCTTTCGAAGGTTGGCGATCCAAATGGCTAATGTCTTTTCGGAACTGTTGTTCTGAAAATATTTATTGTTGAGCAACTCTGCCATTTCCTTAAGTCCTTCAACGAGCTCTGGGGCTCGTTGATTAGGTGTTACCCCCATATTTTTAAAACGTCAATTAGGTAGCACCCACATATTTTTAATATTTTTAAATTTTTTTATAAAATATCCTTAGAAAGTTGAATATGTCTCGCAAATATTAAGTAAATTTGAGATTACAGACATATAAAATTATTAAAGGAGATTCTGTTCATAACTCAATTGTAACAGTGTGCTATTTAAAAATGTTTTTCTAGGGCCATAAATATTTGTGTCCATAACAGCCGAGTATCTTAGTTTTAAGCAGTTAAATCTAACATAATTCTTTTCTCGACGCGACTTATAATAAATTTGAGAAATAACAATTTGTAAGCTATCTGAAACTCTTATTTAAATAAGTAACACATTTTATATTTAAATTATCTTCACTACAGCACTTAACTTAATTAGACTGTATTAAATACTATACGACACTACAATTAAATATATATTATAATTATAATTTATCGGGACATATAAATATGAACCCTACAGACCAACGAATGAGGTCCTTCAGCATAAAAACCTTATTTATGGTACATTTGATCTTCAAGTCTCTACAAATCTTCATAAAATAAAAAAAAACTATATTAAAAGTTGAATGTGAGATCCGCCAGTATCTTTGATAGACGTCTTCTGTCTGGCCTTTGGTTTCGGTACCTGGTCTTGAACAGTTTCTCTATCATTGTTCAAGTTTCAAGTTTTGTTTCAAATTTAGTTGTAAAGACAGAACATCTTGCAGTAAGAGGCTTGATATTTTGTGAATTCGTACAATAAATAATTGATTCGACAGTTTCCGTAGTGGATTGGGATGATGACTTTTAGTCATACTACGTAGAGTTGTAATTTCTACCGTTTCAAGGTTTATCAGTGCTGAATTTCCGCAATTACTGTATATAGGGGGCAAGTATTCCAATTGACGTCAGTATATTACTTTGTATATGTGAGTTGCTGTTTCTTTTGATATCCCTTTTTCTTTATATATTAGAATCCTAAAGTACTTGCCTCTTTGTATGCATTTTTGTTTAACAGTTCTAGGGTCTATTTAAAATAAATTAAATCCAGGCAAAGTACAAATATTGTAATGACAATTAATAACTTCATAACAATAACAACAGCACTATTTTTTTTTACTTTTGACGATTAATTTAACATACCAAAACTACTTTTTGCCTAAAATGGCGACAAAACATACTACGGACATTTTCGGTCTGACAGCTCAATTCAATCTGTCATCCATTTAATTTTTTGAAGTCCGCGGGTTTTAGCACGTTCATATCTGGCAACATAACCTTTTCAAGAATGCGGCTTTTACTGTCAAAAGTTCACATCGCCATTCACATCGCCATTCACATCATCTTTCACATCACACTTTCGAGGATACGGGCCCTGACGTCTTCCGACTGATCATATTTTTACCCAGATACTTGAAACAAGAAACATTGTTTAATAATCTCTCCCATTATTTGTATTTTGGCGTTTTGATGTTTTTTTTTGGCAACACAAGTAGTTTTGTTTTTGACGTATTCATGTACGGGGTGTCCCAATGTCGACACTTTTAGGAGGTATTGGAGTTATTATCAAAGATAGAGTGTTGCGGTTTTCACTTTAGTGTTCTACTATTTAACGGAACGAAAGATTCCGGTGTCAAATTTGTCATGGCTCTCTTAGTTTTTAAATTACAGGGTGATTTTGAAAATCTTCATTTTTTTAGGCACATCTTGTATTTCCGTTATGCATTAATTTATCAAAAAAAGGTAAACATTGATTTTTATAAAATTTTTTACATAAATTCAATATGGCATGCCGTTGTAAGGTTTAACTTGGCTTGATACAATATATAAGCCGAATATTAAAATTTTAAAATATGTTCAGCTACAAGAAGAATAATTATTTATTCGAAGTGCTAAGGATAGTTTAAACATCGGCACCAAAAATTGTTTGGAACATACGAGGATGGAATTTAAGGTTTCCGGCCTCCCACCGAGATGGCGTTAGTAGTGCCATTTTGACTATGCCACTGAAGTGTCATCTTTCGTCAGTATTAGCTGAGTTTTTGTGAGAGCTATTTTGTGATATTTTTATTTTATAATATATAATAAAGCAAAAATAATGGCAAATTAGGACATTTCGTATACAGAAAACCAAGACATACAAATACGTACCTCTATGCAACGTCACACCGTCATCCTCGTCAAAAACAAATCGTCATTAACTCTTTGGTACATAGAGCTCTTTCAATATGTGACGAACAATCATTGAAATCAGAAACAGAAAAACTGACTAACGCTCCGAGAGGCAACGGATATTGCGCTAAAGAAATTAGGCGTTCTATTAATAACTATAAAAACCCAACTACTCAACAAAATGTCGTAAATTTACCACCTATTGACAGTGTTGTCTTGCTTTACATACACGGAACCACAGACAAGATTGCCAAATTGCTCCGAAAATTAATCATCCGGATAATTTTCAACACGTGTAAGACAACTGGACAATGTTTGAAGTCACCAAGGACGCAATACCATTACAAACAGAATACATTTATGAGATACCTTGCTCTTGTGGTAAAGTGTGTGTGGTTGAAAGAGGACGGTCTATATCCACTAGGCTTAAGGAACATGAAAAATGTATTAAAAAGAAACAAATTGTAAAATCTGCAGTAGCTGAACACCGGCATTGCACAGCTCACACCTTTAAAATAAAAGAAACTAAGGTGCTAGCATCAGTGTCTGGTTTCACAATATGTAAATATCCAAATAATATTAATAGAAATACAAGTCCCAGTCTACATCACACCTGGAAATCGATTATAATGCTGGATCATGCTTCGTCGGGTATAAATACCGGGCTGTTGCTGCTCGATGGTCATTCAGTGTTCTAACCTCCTTAAGTAACGATCCCTGAAGATGCCTCGTGCAATCTTAGGCGAAACGTCGAATAATAATTCCAATTTGGCACGGTGTAACCCCAATAATCATGATTTTCAACACAAAAATCACTAGTTCTTTTAAACCTGAAAATTTATATTATTATGTTATACTGTATAAATACTATGTACATATTTTATAGATGAATAAATATTATAAATGTTAGATTTATATGTGTTTGTATATTAAAATAAATGGAAAAACCAAATTCTTCGATAAACCGAATTCCCCAATAAACCGAATTTTCTTGTTGTTTGACGACAGTTCGGCTTATCGAGGTTTTTGGATCATTTTTGTAAAAAGAAAAATACAAAAGTTCTTAGCACATCTAATAACGAGGCTCGAGAAGAGTAGGTTTGGAAGGTTATGCCCCCCTGAGATAAGTTCCATCATTCTTTGAAATTTTTCGGAATCTTAAAAAAACATTATTTCTTATCATTGTCGCGTGTTACGAAATACAAAAATTTAATTATGTTTATCAAATTAAAAAAGTGTAGATAATAATAATGCATTGTCAGTTCGTTGCAAATTACCAGAACAAAATAGAGATTAATTTATAACGGAACAATGCTAAATTTGTTTTTATAAATAACTAATATTCACAATAAGTACACTTTTCCTTGTTATATTGTTATAACATATATCAACAAAAAAATGCTTATACAGGAATATTAACGAAAAAATCCTATAGGTCAAGCCTAGAGATCGATAATAGGAACAGTCTTCTTAAAATAAACAAAATTTTCCATATTTATCTGTTTAATAATAAAAGGAAATTATTCTTTCCCTTGTTTTTTTAAGGTTCAAAATTTGTTTGACTTATTTTGGCACTTATCACTTTGAACCATTTATTATCAATTTAGACTGGCTTTATAGTTAGATCATTTCAGTGAATTGGGGAGTTAAAATTCAACCTTTTATCTTCTTTTTTTCAAAAGCGAATATAGTTAATTCACTTGTTTTTTCCTAATTTAATTTTCAAATTTTTCTTCTTTTACTAATTATACTGGACTTATCGATAGGGCTGGATTATGGAAATATATTACTAAATTATTATCATTTTTAACCGACTTCTAAAAGAAGGATGTTCTCAATTCGTTGACTATGTATTTTTTTATGTATTACACCGATTACTCCGGAACGGCTGCACCAATTCCAATGAAATTTTTTTTGTTATGTTCAGGAAGTTGTTGCGGTGGTCCCTTATTTTTTTGGAGGAAATTGGTGCAGTAAAATCCAAGATGGCGCTGACAATATGGCGGTCAAAAAAATTAATTTTGCCCGATTTTCTCCAAAATTGGTATGGGGGAATTTTCGGGGTCGTACACAACGAATCTGAAATTATTTTTAAAAAATTCAATATGGCGGATCCAATATGGCGGTCAAAATTAGTGTGGGGTCGCACATAACGAATCCAAAATATTATTAAAAAATTCAATATGGCGGATCTAATATGGCGGCAAAGAAAGTCAATTTTGTCCGATTTTTCCAAAATTGGTACAGAGGAGTTTTCAGGGTCGCACATAACGCATCTAAAATTATTTTTAAAAAACTCAATATGGTAGATCTAATATGGCGGACGAAAAAATTAATTTTGTCCAATTTTTTTTCAAAACTGATACGGGGAAGTTTTTGAGATCCCACATTACGAATCTGAAATTATTTAAAAAAAAATTAAATATGGCGGATACAAGATGGCGGATTAAATATTCTACATCTCTCGATTTTGTTTAAAATCAGCATTGGGGGATTTTTGTTAGTGTTAATTACGAGTTTAAAATATTTTTTGAAAAACAATCTGGTGAATTCAATATGACGTCCTAAAAATTTTACATTTTTCGATTTGCTCCAAAATTGATATAGGGGATTCTTATGGGTGTAAATTATGAATTTAAAAGTATTTTTTCAGGATTTAATATGGCGAATCCAATATAGCGGACTAAAATTTTACATTTTTCGATTTTGTTCAAAGGTGGAACTAAATCGTTTTTGAGGATGTAAATAGCGAATATAAAATTATTTTAAGAAAATCTAATATGTGATATGCAATACGACGGTCTAGAAAGTTTTCAGATTTCATCTAAAATTGATACTAGGAAGCTTTGAAGGGTTTAGATTTAGATCAAATTAAGACGTTAAAAATTTTTTTTTGAAATTCAATAAGGTGGGTTGAAAATTTGGTATAAAGGGATTTTCGGGGTCGCGTATTACGAATATGAAGTTAATTCTTTTACAACTATTAGGTTGATAAGATGAGGGACTGAAAATTTTACATTTTTCCGATTTTGTCTAAAATTGATATTGCGAGGTTCTTGGGGCGGATCCAAATTCAATATGCATATTACCAATCTAAAATTAATTTAAAATTTAAGAGAGTGGATTTACTATGACACACTAAATGTTTGTTTGACATAATTTCTCTGTTATTTGGAAAACTCTAAGAATCAAAGAATATTTAGTGGTTCATTTTAAGGTGATTTACAACTTTGGACAAAATGGGTACTTTTTTGCGAGTTACACTAATCTCGATTAGTACTTTGTTCAAATAATTTATGGATATCACATTGAATTCAAAACTAAAAACCGAAAAATAAAATTTTTATAAAAAAATTGAACCGATTTCAAAAAGTGCGCTAAAAAGTAAAAAATAACTATAAATTTTTATATGAAATTGAAATTTTTGAAGTCGGCGTCAAATTATTTTTAAATGAAACAAACATTTACTAATATATATAAATTAAGGTAAGAAAGCAATTACAAATAAAGTATTTTTAATCTGTTTATGTGAATCACATTTTGTCAGGTATTAGTTTGGCGCCGACTTCAAAAATTTTAATTTCATATAAAAATTTATAGTTATTTTTCACTTTTTAGCGCACTTTTATAAGTCGGTTCAATTTTTTTATAAAAATTTTCAATAAGTAGGTAAGCATTAAGGATTTAATTTTTTGAAAAAATATATTAAGATGTTTTAAGTTGAATTTCGGTTTCTATGTATTTACTTATTTGTGATGCATGGAATTTTAAAGTTGCTTCTTTCACCAAATGTTAAACTGTATTATCAAATACATGATCCCATTCGTAAAAAAAGTGTAATTTTCGTTTAGCGGATAAGATTTGGTAACACTTGGTTAAAGAACAAGAGGACGCGCTTTCTGTTTTCTAATATATGGCAGAATGTGTAGAACTTATTATTAAGGGCGCCTTAATAAAAAGTAATAAGCCTTTTGAAATTAGTTTTATTATATTTTGTCAAATATGCAGTTATTTTCTTCCATCTATTTTACGTTTTGTTGTGGCATTTTTATAAATAAACAAAATGTCTATCCGGGTAGTAGTGAAAAACGCAAGAGAAAAAAAGAAACCGTTGAAAAAGATAGAAAGCTGTTTAAAATCAGTGGGTTCTTTAAAACTAATGAAGATGAAGAATCACATGAACTGTCCAGTAAGAGTGAAAATGATTATGTGACTGACAGTGGCAGTATTGCAATGACCGATTATAGTGAATATCTAGAGGATTCGACAGCGACGAGTCGCTACGTCGCTGGCGATTTAAGTACATTCCCATACGAGCCCACAACTTCTACTTTAGTGAACCAAGGCTTTTCCCGAATGCATACTAAAGGATGAGACTAACGTCTGCCTATATAAAAACGTCACGGTCACATATAAGGAAGAGTTAGAGTTGAACTGAACCGTATTGAACCTCGGGTGAGTTCAAAAAGATAAAATAGTTAGTAGCTAATCCACAGTGTGAACATAAATATTAATAGTGTAAATCAGTTTAGTGATTTCTTCTTCTGTATATAAGTTACAATAAATACTCAAGCTATATAAATCGCATTTGCGCATGTCGAATGTGAAAGCAAATAATTATTGCTCCGTAAATGTATGTTTTTGGTTAAAAACAAATAATTTGTCTGACGAAAAGCTTGATGAGCAATCAATTACTTCTTCTACTTCAGTCCCTGATTTGGAACCAAGACAGGATGACAGTTGTAGTGAGCTACCATCTCTCTAGACTGAAAGCAAAGAAAAAATAGATGAACAGAGTGAGAAAAAAGGAAAGAAACGAAAACATGACACAAACATGTTTTTATTTTACCGGGGGGAGTCAGAACCTAATCTGTTTTGTGTAATCTGTAATGAAATCCTAGTCAACAGCACTTTAAAACCATCTCTTCTTCGTACACACCTTGAAATAAGATATCTGGATCACAAGGATAAACCTGTTGAGTATTTTAAAAGAAAATTGGCAGATTAATAATGAAAAGTCCAGTGTTTTTTATTTTCTAACAGTAAATGGCTCTCGAAGCATCATTTCGAGTTAGTTATAGAATTGCAAGATCTGGACAAGTACATACAGTGACATGACAATTTGATTGGACCGTGTGCTGAAGACACTACGAAGTGTATGCTTGGAGGAAAATTTACAAAGAAAATTGACCTTGTTCCCTTATCAAATAACACAGTGTCGCGGAGAATGGATGAATGATTTGGCAAACGATATGGAACGTGAACTTTTAAAAAAACAAAATTGAATTATTTCTTTATTCCATTGACCTATACGAAAAGTGCAGCAATTTTTCATAAGATCAATGACTATTTGGAAAAAAATAAAATAAATTGGTCTTTTTGTGTGCCTGTATGCACCGATGGTGCAAAATCAATGACTGTAGTGTGGGTAAAGAAGATCAACGAGAATATTGAATTAACTCATTGTTGTATTCATAGACAAGCACTGGCATGTAAAACTTATCGAGTACTTTAAGTGACACTGTAAAATAGTTTTTTCGAATCGCGTGCTACAAATTCCAGTCTATTCCGTGTGACTTTGGAAGCTTTCACATTTCTTAACTACTTGATACAGAAGTTAAATGGCTTTGTCGTCGCAAGATTTTGACTCGCTTGTTTGAATTTAAGTCAGCATTTTTCTTGACCATCCATTTAACTTGTGTATCTAATATTCTTTGGCTGGAAAAACTTCAATACTTCAACTTCCTAAGTTCAAATTTTGGATTCAATGTCTTCAGGTGAATGAGTTCGAGTGTTTTGGTTCTCTCAACACTATTTTACTAGAAAATAAAATTCAGTTTAACGAACATTTTAAAAGATATATTATTGAAAATCTCAAACAACTTCAAGGATTATTTTTCTAATAAACCTATGATATCTCGAAAAACTGGTTATGTAATCCTTTTTAAGGAGATATAATTTTGGATACTTCTTTCACTTTCACTGACTTATCCTATGGCAATTCCTTAAAAACTGTTTTTAAAGATTATTCTTTAATTGATTTTCGGCTCAGTGTAACAAATGAATATCCTGTTTTGGCGGAAAAAGCCATTAAAGTCTTATTATCCTTTTGTACAACAGATTTATGTAAGAAACGATTTTCAACATACACTTACCTGAAATATAAGTGCATAACATCAAAAGGTGGAACCTTATCAATGTTTATGTTTGGTGTATAAGTTAAATCTTTAGTACTTATGACTTAAATTAAATCCAACACGGTAGACATTTTATTAAAAAGATTTTTAAAATTTTTGATTGTAATTTCTATTGTCTAAGAACTGCGAAGACTACAGATTCATAAGTTTGATGAGCCACGCTCTTAAAACGTTCCTTCGAGTAATCCATTCAAGAATATACAGAAAGTGTGAGAATATGAGTGGCGACAGACAGTTTGGCTTTATCAAGGGACTTGGCACTAGAGAAGCTCTCTTCTCAATGAAATTACTTGTGTCAAAGTGCTATGACCAAAGGCAAGATGTTTTCATCTACTTTATTGACTATCAGAAAGCTTTTGACAACGTAAAGCACGAGCCGCTGTTGGAAAGATTACAGGAGATCGGCATAGATGATAAAGATAGAGTAATAAGAGAATTTTATTGGCAACAGTTAGCTGCGATCCGTATTGATGGCGATCTGTCAACAGATTCTTTTAATATACTGAAGGGTGTCCGGCAGGGATGTGTACTGTCACCTGTTCTGTTTAATATTTACGTTGAGAAAATATTTCAGCATTAGAAAATGAAACGCTAGGTATCAAAGTGAATGACATCCCAATAAACAATATTCGCTATGCAGATGATACTGCAGTCTTAGCTAACAACTCCAATCAATATTAAAAAAACTCAACTAGTGCGGTGTATAGTTTGGGCTGCATATTAATACTGCCAAAACAAAAATGATGGTGATTAGTAGGCATCAGTACAACACTTCTCTTAACATAAACGGGGAAAATATTGAACGTATTGCACGGTTCAAGTATCTTGGGGCCACTCTGAATGAAAAGTGGGAATGTGAGGAAGAAGTGAAGGGAAGAATTGGCCGTACAAAAACAATTTTCTTTAAACTTAAGAATCTTCTCCTTTATAGAAATATGCCACTATACACCCGAATAAGTGTGGTTCAGTGTTATGTATGGCCTATTCTACTATATGGTGCTGAAACTTGGTCACTTAAGGCTGGGACGAGGAATCGGATCGAAGCTTTTGAATTGTAGACACTCCGCCGACTACTCTGTATCCCCTGGACTGCTCACATAATGAAAGATGAAGTTCTACGAGGAGCTGGCGTAGAAAGACAACCAATGGACACTGTAAAACAACGAAAAGTGTCTTATCTAGAGCATATACTAAGAGGACCGCGCTACTCCATACCAAGACTAATACTACAGGGAAAAATTGAGGGCCGACGGGGACCAGGTCGAAAACAACATTCTTGGCTCCGTAATATAAGAAACTGACGTGGTATATCAGATGCCGCAGTCTTATTTAGACAGGAGGTCACTCTAGTTATAATGTGACGATGAGATGGATAAATGTCCGCCGACATGTGGCAGTGCAGATGGCACCCAAAGAAGATGAAATAATTACCAAAGTATTTTTGTAAAATTATCTTCATGATATGGCACATTTACTCTTCATAAAATATTATTGCATGGTGCATGGGCAGTCACAAAATGGCTTCTTCCTTAAAACACTGATGAATCCCGGAATAAACATGTGTGGGTCTACAGTATTCTTCAAAATTTTCCAAAAAAATGACATTAAAATACAGATTTTAAAGATTTGGGAAATTATCTCCGAAAAGTACTTTTAAATATTTATTACATAAAGTTGTAAATCTTATTCAGCAAACAAATGTTGATTTTCATTAATACTTTGATTATTTGATGTTATTAATCGAAAATTAATAACGATGCCAAATAATCAAAATATGTTTCTTAAGTATTAATGTTATTTTATTAATTTACGGTTGAAAAAGATGAAAAATAAAGAACGATCTTACTTAGGGTGTTTGGCCAGATTTTTTTTGATTTACTATACTATATTAAACTGTTTCGAATATTTTTTCTCCCCCATATTAATGATTTGGTCGTCTAGCAAAAAAGAACCAGCTTAAAATGCTCCGACTTCCTATAATCAGCATGTTCTATTTATTGATACGGCACAGTGAAAAGATGAAGATTTAACGGGGCTTATACCTGAGCGAAAAAGATGCACTTACGAAATCAATCGAATAAAAAAAGCACCGGTTACTGGGTGAGAAGTGACATAAGTTTTTTTATTGCGACGTTTGTGCTAGGTAGTTCTAAAAATATATTTTATTTTAAATCTAGTGTAAGTTATTATTTCTCTTCCTCTTTAATGGCACTATATCCCAATGTGAGGCTTAGCCTTCTTTCACTTCTGCCTCCATTCCTCCCAATCTGCCGACGTTTTCTTCATCTTCTCATCACTTTTTGGATTTCTCACCAGTCTCTTGCCCTGCATTTGGGCGTTTAATGCTCGTTTTGGAGTCTTGGTATACGTACGAAATTTTTTACTTATAATTTCGAGGTACTTACATAATATTTATTTTTGTACGTCTGTGTGTGTTTTGATTTTGTTACTATTTTTGTATTTGCCGCTGTGACTACGAACAAAGTTTTTTAATTAACTCTTTAGAGGAAAAACGGAAATGGAGAAAAGTCCCACTGTCGTAAATTTAACAAAAATATATAGGTATAATAAAAATAGTTGACTGTGCGGGTGTGAGGAAACACTTGATCGAAAGAAGAAATAGGTCATCTTATTCATACATGGGATGAAATAAAGAATATCTAAGTTCCACTTGAATGACTTTTTAGCTTTTCTACATTTGGTTAGATATACTCTCTAGCCATTAAACTCTATAATCAGTTACTGTAAGTAAGATAATCGTTAATTTACATGTTTTACAACGTTCCTGTATGTTTTTTTTTGACAATGTTTATAATGTAAACTACGATATCCAAGTCTTATATCTCATATTTAAGAAGTACTGGGATTTTTATTGAAAAACTATTAAGACTATCAAGCAAAGTTATTATATTGTAAGAATTGGTAATAATAGTAACAAACATAAAGAGACTGAATGGTCCACTGAAGAAAATAATAAATTCTTTTATTCCTTGGCTGGTAATGTTTTTATTTAAACCGTTTTAAGTTCTTGGATTTATTTTTTCTATCTCGAATCGATATTAATGAATTTTATTAGATTATTACTCGATTAAAGAATAAGTATTCAATTGGATGGGATGGAATAAGTATGCAAATATTCCTCAACATTCCTAACAATATGTAAAATGTTTTTGTCTGATGTCTGATTTACTAGTGGTGTCTCCCCTCATTCCTTTAAAAAGTAAATGTCCATCTAATTATCGCCCCATTTTTCTTTTTAGGGTAAAGATTGAGACTGTCCATCTAATTATTGCCCCATTGCTCTTTTACCTACCTTGCCCAAGTTTATTTAAAAGTTGGTTAAGTCTCGAGTGATGATATTCTTGGAGAAGCATAATATTTTGAATTCGGCCCAGTATGATTTTCAGTCAACGTAAAACACTACTGATGCTATGTTTTCGTTTCTGGGATCATTTGGTTAATGAAAAAGAATTCGCTGCCATTGTATTCTGCGATTTATCTAAGGCGTTCGATTGTGGAAATCATGCGATGTTCAGGCGTGGATCAAAGGGGGGGGGGCACCTCACCCTCCAGGGCTTTGAGTTCAGGAAAAGAGACCCGATTCTGCCTCTTATACTAGAAATGGGAATGTTGTTGGCGTCTCCATCCCCATCGACAACTTGCTTTTGCTTGCCATACTGTATTTTTGTGATATCACCCCCCCCCCCCCAAAGGGAGACTGGATTCGACTCTGGCGGTGCTGCTTGATAAATTGAAGACTTACGTCTTAGTTTGGCTCTTATTTGTAAGGCAGAACAAAGAGTATTACTTTTGGGGAGTGCTCTTCCGATCATTTGAGTACTACTTCATTTAGGTGTACCGAAATGTTCTGTTTTAGATCCGATTCTCTTTTTTTATACGTAAACGACCTTCTAACTTGGACAATAAATGCAAATAAACTTGCTGACAATAACATTATTTCGTGGCATGGTACGGATTCTAAAGACTTGGACCTAACGGTAATGGAGGATTTACACAAGATTAAAATTTGGTGAGACTCTAATGAATTAAGTTTTAATGTGAACAAAACAAGTGGTTTGCGGTTTAAATGTAGTCTTTAATATATTTTACTCAAAAACCTTAAAGTAAATAGGTTTCTTGGTGTTTATTTGAATAATAGGTTAAGGTTCGCGAGTCAAATAAGGGTACCAAATTAAACACTGGCTTCTAGATGCTATACTTTAAGGCTTATAAGCCATCAATTTAAAAGAATGATAGCAAGAATTTCATACATTGCCCTCATTGAATCTCATTTGAGATATGGTCTTTGCCTTCGTGGTGTTTTTTCAAGAAAGTTGTTTAATAGTGTCTTTCTCTTACAAAAGAGAGAATTGAGGTATATATCCAGAGCGACACGTGGTGACTTATCTCGTTTCTTATCTTGTCTCTTTATACTGAAATGTGCATATTTAATGAATAAAAACTTTAAAGTTATTAATCATTTCTCGTCTGCATGAAACACTCGCTTAACCTATAATATTCCTCTGGCCATTCCATGTCAAACAAGAAGTTTTGTGATTTACAGTTGCAGGACAATCTTTAATCACTTTGCGCATCAGGCAGATATATAATGAGCACCGGTTCGAGAAAGGGGTAAAGTCTTTATTTATATAACATCCATTACAAACTGTAGAGAAGCTTTTTCATGAAAACTCCAGTTAGAAAAGGATAGGAAATGATTATATAACGTGCTTGATAATATTTTAAAAAAATTTATTTTGACAAGTTTAAAATTTTTTTTTTCTTTTTTCCCTATTTACATCTTTTGACGAATTTGAATATATTTTTTCTAAACGGTGTCGAGTCGCTACTGATCTATACTCGTCGCGCGATCTCCATACGTTTACACATATTAATTTATTGTTACTGATTTTATTATAACAATAAAAGCACTATTTTGTTCAAAAGACAAATATTTATTATTTAAATATTGTGCTAAACAAAAATATGTTTTCTTGTGATTTTAAAAATAGCTACGATGTCAATCTAAAATATTATTTAAGTAACTTTTAACATCCACAAAAAAAGTTTGTAAGTGTCATTATAGCACAATAAGTTTTTAGAGTATAATAACAGAAAATGATTATTTCGATGATATTAAGTGTTAAAAAACAAAGACATTACAGCTATCATTAACAAGGAGTATAAGTAACTTTACCGATATAAGTGGAAATAATCTGTTATAATTTTTGTTTGCAAGTATTTAAAGGAATGGTAAAAAATTTTTAATATCGATAATAGTAGAATAGATATGCGAACTGTAAAGTAGCGTACTCGGTCGTGCCCTAAAGACTACAGCAGTCATTAGTAAAATAGCTATAATTTTAGTTCCATTTCTTTTCTTTTTAAATCGTATCCATAATGATAAAGCCTCGTAAAACTGAATAAAAAATAAATAAGTTGTATACAGTAGCTAGCAAAAGTCTAGACACACCATTATTTTTTTAAAAAACAAGAAACTAATTGCGGTTTTGTAGTGTGAAATGAAACTAATTTTTTTATACAAAGAATAAACTTTAATCTATTATATATTCTCCATTTTATTCGATGATATTTTTTCATTTTTCTTGTAGCTTCATGATTTCGAGCTCATAGGAATTATGGTCATGCTATGCGATTTAAGATCATCAACATTTATGGAAGATTTACAATTCAAGAATTGTGCAAATTTGGTAATGGTGATCAGATGGTGCCAAGTTAGTGTTGCATGGGGATGCAACATTATTTCCCAACCAAGCTTCAATAATTTTCTACAAATTACTAATGAGTGGAGCTTTGCATTATAATGATGGAACACAATTCCTTTGCGATTTGCCAATTCTGGTCGTATATCTTTGATTGTTTCATCTAGTTTTATTAGCTGTTGACAGTAAATATCCGAACTGATCATTTCGTCTCTTAGAAGTAGCTCAAAATACACCACAGTTTTTGTAGTCCCACTTAATTGACAGCATGACCTTTCTTGGATATAATGCAGCTTTAGATGTGGTTTGTGTTGGTTCATCATTCTTGGACCATGATCGTTTTCGAATGATGTTACTGTAGATGACCCATTTTTCATCAGTGGTGATTCTTTTCAAAAAAAGGGTTGGTTTCATTGAGCATGAAATGCATATGGCAAAAAATGATTCGTTACTTTAATCTCTTTCAGTGCATGCGGTACTCAAATATCGAGCTTCTTAGCGAGTCTAAGATATTTTAAGTGGTTTTCTTTATTGTGTGTGATATATTTAACCTCTCTGCAATCCCAAACAGTTCTTTAAATTATGGCTTTAATTTGATCATTATCAGTTTCAGTGCGTCGACCAGAACGTTGGCCATATTTGAGTGAAAAATCTCCAGAACGGAATTTTTTAAACAAATTCTGATACATGCGTTCTGTTATGTAATCAACATCATAAAATTCATATATCTCTTTGTGGGTTTCAGCAACTTTCCTTCCTTTCCGGAAATAAAAAAGTAAAATATGCCAAAATGTTCATTTTTGCATTGCATGTTAAAATTAGCTCTAAATTAATAGCTAGAAACAAAATTCGCACGAGTTTTTCTAAAGTAACTGAAATGTGACTGATATCAAATATTAAAAGGAAAAAAATATAACACTGAAAGAAGTTCTTCAAAACAATTACAACGCTCTATATGTCTCACAATCAAAAATTCTTTCTTACCTACTCACTATAATGAATCACGGACAATCAAGAAAATAAATATACCAAAGGTTCAATGTTACAACGGTTTAGGAACAACAAAGAAAAAATATTTTTTCGAAAGTTATTATAGAACAATTTTATAAGGATTAGTTCTCTGCAGGGTGCAGAGTGTGGTAAATCTCCCAGATATAAAAAAACACGTGAAAGGGATACTACAAGTTCATATAAACTTTTTTCGTATAGGCGTCCTCTTCGAAGATATGGGCTCCAAAAGAGCTGCAATGGAATCAAATTTTTTACACATAATTATTGAATCACCAGGTATATTTTAATTTTTTTAATGTGATGTATAACAGATTAGTTCTTCAAATTACCATTCAAGAAATTGTTGTGAATTACTCTCAGCTGCAGGGATGGACTAGCTGTGGCACTCATAACCCCATTTTTTACTGCGCCCTGTATGATAAGAACTTTGAACAGTTTTTTTGATACCTTAAACTATTAATTAAAAATTAAGTATTCTTCATTTATGTCGCCAATCCTAATCGTTTTCGAAAAAAAGTCATTCTATTTACACTGTTAGTCCCCTAACTTCTCTCGAGTTGAATACGAAAAACACAAATTTTCCCCTGTCACTATAGTTTCAAGAAAAAGTTAAGTTAACTGCTTCGTTAAAAACTTCGTAAAAAGGTTCAACAACAACTCTGTGTAGTCTGATACACTCGCGGGCACGACGAATTGAATTGAGGACTGCTGTACCTGCCACTGCTCCTTATTTAGTCACAATGAAACGTGATGCTCCGTAGCAGTTCCTCCTTAACATCGATTGGAGCGGAATGTACGAAGATTCTGAGGTGTCTCTACAGGTAAAAATGCAACGGCGTTAGGTCGGGAGAGCGAGGAGGCCAGGCAATAGATTCTCCTCTACTTATCCGACGGTTTGGATAGATATTATTCAGGTACTCCCGCACAGTAACGCTGAAATAAGGTGGTGTTCCATCATGCATGTAGTACATGTTTCGGCGGGTTTCAAGCGTTCTACTAAATCGTGAAAAGCGTTCTGGAGGAACTCTAATTATAGTTCTTTATTCAGTCGTGCCAGCAATCCGAATGGTCCAACCAAAAAATTGCCAATGAATCCTGTCTAGATATTAATTGATTGGAACTGATGTTGATGATGCGCCAGTTTGCAAATTGCATTCTATGGGAAAAAAGATATGGATATAACAGCTGTTCTGGAAGAACTTCATGTACTATTGTTTTCGATGTATTAAACTACGCTTATAATTTTCGAGTCAATAGTTAAAGATATGAAAAAAAGTTATCCAAAATTCTTATCATACAGGGCGTAAAAAATAGGGTCATGAGTGTCACAGCTAGTTCGTCTCAGCAGCTGTGAGTAATCCACAACACTTTCTTGGATAATAATTTGAAGCGACTTACGTGGTGTACATCATATTAAAAAAAATTGAAATATACCTGGTGGTTCAATAATTATGTTTAAAAAACTTGATTCTATTGCAGATATTTGGAAGCCCTATTTCCGAAGAGGAGGCCTATAAGAAAAAAGTTTATATGAACTTTTAGTATTCCTTTCACGTGTTTTTTTTTCATATCCGGGAGATTTCCCACATTTTCTCGGACAACCTGTATATATTCTTTACCTAGTAGGCATTTTAAATAAAATAAGATATCAATTTAAATTGGTTAATTAACACTGGGTAACCTAATCTCTTACATCAAGTACGGCTTGAAGATACTTTGACATAGACTGCACGGCATTTTGTGTTATTTCTTCCCTATGTTCTGCCATTCATCAACTGAAACTTTTTGTAATTTTGCTCGTTATTTCATGGTATCGAATACTCCTATCCATTATATCCCAAACATGCTTAAGTAGATTCATATAGAGACTGCGAGGAGGTGTTTGAAGTCTGTGAAAAGTGTTATATAGGAGCCATTCACGAATAATAAGAGTGGAGTGTTGGGAATCGTTATTTTCTGGAAATAGTAGTTACCAGTCAACCCAAATTTTTCTACAGTCTGTTGAAGATTTTCTGTTAAAATATTTAAAACATTGTTCCTTCAAATATGGCAAATTTTCAAGTCTTGCTGCTTAATAGTTTTGATAGTGTTTTTAGAAGCCGTGGCATCAAATATGTTAAGTTTACTCTCATCAGTATTCTCATCGAAATATATGAAATTTACTCTCATCAGTTACTCTAATCCGTAAATTTAATGTATTTGGATCCGACATTATCAAGAAAACACGAAGAAAAAAAGGAAAAACAATTATAAGAACACTTTCTAAACTGTTAAGTATAGAGGTGGAGGTATAATAGATATAGGCTGTATATAGGCATCAGAAGTTGGAAATCTGAAATATTAGAAAGAAGTATGGATAAAAATTTTAGCTTAAAAAATCTGGTTCTGCAACGATTCCCTGCACACCGCTTTTATTGTACGTGAATAGTAACACCCTTGTGACAGAATTTGATTATAGACTCTTGCCGATGACGTATTGAGATAGCGTTAATTATCTTATCTATAATCATTTTTGCCCCATATTAATTAGTAACTATTTTAATAACCTACAATTAAATATCATAGTAATAAAGACACTCTGGAAGTCTGGTCGTTCAACTTCTCTCTTGCCGCTTTAGTACCAAACACCACGGTTATTAAAGCTTACCACAACCATGACTCAGATCTTCAGGACTCAGGAAAGGCTGCTCATTCGTTGGTCAGTAGACATCTCTTGTTTTGTAGATCTCGCAGCAGCGCGCCCGCGAGTTTATAAGCGTGAAGGTTTTAATTAGATTGAATAAAACAAGTTTCTTAAAACACTTAGTCTATTAACAAATTAAATAGAATAAAACGGACTATTTACAATGAGAAACTTAAATCTAATAACAATTACGAAAAACTAACATAATTGCTCTTCTCGGCCGTTATTTTAACCAAAAATATAAAACCCAATTTTGAAAAACACGTATAAATAGCTTAATAAAATATTAAACAAAAAAAAGAAATAAAACGCGAAAAACAGCTATTTATATTACTTCATCGAACCGTATGAAAATCGCGAAATGCCCTACTAAAAGAACACACGATAATCCCTTAATTTCCCAAATTAAACAAAGACAACCTTCCTTCCCGACGATTATACCCGTGACGTAATTACTCTACGTCACTGGTATGGTACCGTACTACCCGACATTCAAATTGGAACTAAAATTTACTATTCCTTAAACCAGTGTATTCAATCTTACACCCCCCGACACCCTTCTGTTCGAAGATTTGGGAGTTTTCTTACTGAAGGCGTTAGCTGTACCATACCGGATGTTTGATTCACGAATTGACCTGTGAGCATCTTAAGCTTAATTTTTATATAACACAATTGATAAAACTATTCTATTTCTCCCTATAACTAAAGGAATAGGATAATATAACGTCTGTGAAAAAACCTGAGTGCCCTTTATTCATAATGCTGGTATTTAAATCATTCTTTCTTGCAATCAGGAAAAACAAACGCTACGTACCTCCTTTCACAGATCAAACGTTATATTACAGTATAATGAGTTTATTTAATTATTCTTTTGTTTCCTAATAATGGGAAAATCGTTCAATGTTTTAAAACATTTTAACGGTATTCCACATACCATATGTTAAAACTACCCTTATCACATCTGGTTTTATATACTTAACCAGGGCAGGATTACTTGGACGGATTTATAGGCAGTTCTAAGAGAGGGTCTTTTACGTCTTCATAAATTAACTGACTTTATGTATTTTTTTTAAGACAACATTTAAACGACTAAGATCATAAAAGTTAAGTTCGATAACTGATTTATTTATCCTTTAGACCTTCGTGGATAGTGATAAAAAAATATAACTACCCTATTCCCACGGCATATCTATTCACAGAGTGATTATTTAATTATTTATTTTAATAAAATATAGTGGACATTGAACAATGAAAATAATTAACATTTGTTCCATTACACCCTCACAGGCTTCAAACATGTCCTCAGAGTTTCGATATCAATCCTATTGAGCATCTTTGAAATTTATTGAACAGAATAATTCGATGTCATGAAACAAAAAGCAAAAATAAATTACGAGAAGTTTTAGTTGATGAATGGCCAAAGTATGGGACAAAGTAACACAAAAGTGCAGTATATGTTAACCCTTTTCAAGCAGTACTTGATTTAAGAGATTATCCTACCAAGAAAAAATTAGTTCATATAAATTAATGTCTTATTTTATTGAAAATGCCTATGAGGCATTTTAAATGCTTTTTTTTGTTTTGTGCTTAGACTCTTGCGAATCTAAGAATATGTAATTTTTCCCTATAATTTGTGATAATTCTGTAATTTTCGTTTGAAAGTTGTAGACAAAGTTGAGGTTTGACTAAAATGTGGCGTTATCTTTATTTTTCTGTGTTTGTACGTTTTGATTTGGTTGCATCTTTAATCATTATTAAGTATAAACCGAATGTTTCCTCTTAAGGGTACGAGCTTATATGAGGATTGTGTCCATTAAAGTGCTTCACTGCACACGCTTCAATGATTTGATGATGGAAAGTAATAGTTGCCAAAGATTAGGTATTTCAGCACAGGGTTTACTGAAGATTTCATTATTATTTTTTATGTAAGCTGCTCCTATATATATATCGATGATATCGAAAGTTCGGTTGAGATATGTCAATATTATCTTTATCACATGGAAGGGTAATGATCAAAAACTAAATGATTTTTTGACATATCTAAACTCCATTCTACCTACAATGACCTTTACCATGAAAAAATATTTAAATGATCTATCGCTCTTTCTAGATATCAGGGTTAATCTTTTAAATGAAATTATTACGAGAAATTATACGCAATCTATATATTCGCGTTGCAATGCTGCATGCTATAAAGCCAATTCATTTGAAAAAAAGATAGCTCACATTAAATCCGATTTACAATAGAATGATTATCTTTTAAAATTAATTGACGATGTTGTAAATAATCTTAGAACAAAGACCACTGGAGAGCAAGAAATACATTATTTTTTCACAATTCCGTATATTAAGGGAACCTCGGAGAAAATAAGACGAATTGCCAGCAGTTATAATATAAAAATAGCCTTCAAAGAAGCGAATACATTCAGAACTAGTTTCATAAAAACAAACCCAAAAATTACCGGTATAAAAAATGTGTTTACAAAGTTTTGTTTGACTGTGGTGGAATGTATGTTGGAGAAACCAAGCGTCCACTAGAAGTTAGAATTAACGAACATAAAACCCATACACAAAAACGAGAAACGTCAAGATCAGGTATTGCCGAACATACCTGAGATAAACAACACTATATAAAATCGTCTGAAGTTGCTGTATTATATTTAGAACCAACATGAAAAGAGCAGCTTACTTTAAAAATAACAATGGAATCTTCAGTAAATCCAGTGTTGATATTCCTAATCTTTGGCAACCATTACTTTATAACAGCAAATCATTGAGGTGTGTATAGTGAAGTCCATATATAAGTTCGTGGTCTTAAGACAAAACATTCAGTTTATACTTGACAATAATTAGAGATACAACCTAATCGAAACATCGCACAAACAAACAGAAATAAAGACAATGCAAGTCCATCAACCACTTTTTGGATAATTGTGTAATAATTTCCGAAAAAATGGTTTTTATATGCTATTAACCGTTTTAACATTGAACCTTTGGTATATTTATTTTCTTGACTTTGTGGTTCATATTATACGCTTTTCTTTTTTAAAAATAGTTGTGTGCCTAGACTTTTGCTAGCTACTGCACATTTTTTAGTTGGCAGCATTGCTGTCATTGTCAATAATTATCTCTCTTATTTTAACATTTGTAATTAATTTGTTTTAGAAAATGGAAGAAGCCTCAAAGATCATTCCAGAAAGGATTTTAAAAACCCTTGTTTGCCGAAAATGTTATTCTTACCTTACAGTTTTACCAATATTGATTCTACCGGACGGGCAACATGTATGTGGACGATGTCTGGATAAATGCTACTCCAAAAATTCTAGACCGTTTTTTATTTTGGGTGAAAAATTTGACCCAAGCGATGCTTTCAACATTCCGATGACCCTCTTAGGTTATATGGATTGTAAAATTTTATTTCCATGTGTTAATAAATTTGAGGGCTGCACTGAAGTGCTTAAATTCAAGGACATTGAGAATCATGAACAAAAGTGCACTTATAAGAAGACGTTTTGCTCGTTATGTAACTTTTATGGTGTTGGCGTTCAGCTTATAAATCATTTTAATGATTTGCATAGAAAATATCACGTAAATACAGCTGCTACTACATTGTGTTCAAAAAACTATTTTTGTGAGAATTTCCTTTATAGAAGAAATGACATTTTATTGATGGTTAAAGTTAAGTTTTACTTGGATATTAAACAAATTTTACTTGACATATTTTGTGTAAGTAAGCTCCAGTGCTTTGGAATTATGAGATTGACTTTTAGTGTACAGTGTGGTGGACAAAATGAGTTTAAGCATATAGAGGTAATATCGGATAGAATAACTGTCTCGAAAGGAAAACATTACGTTATATCTTTTAAAGTGGATGATTTTCATTTTTCAGATGTAAAAAAGATTAATTGTGTTTTTAAGTTTTTAAATATTCAAATATAAAACTTTAGTTGCAACCACCACTGTTGAGTATATTGCTGCCAATTTTTAAAATATTTAATAAAATTTCAATTTTTTAAATGATTTTGTTAGTTTTTAAATATAATAACATTACTTCATGTCCTGAAACTAAAGCTCTTATAAACAGTAATGTTAGTTGTATTTTTCTGATATTGGTACTTTTTTGACAAGAGGCATCTAAGCAAAATTGGGATTCTATTTTACTAATTACGCGCCTAATCTCATTCTCTAGATCGGACATTGTGTAACGCCCAGCCCCTATTTTATCTCTTTTTAATATAGTTTTTTCAACTTCCCGAAGGGCTAGAGCGTCTTGAGAATTATATTTAAAACCATATTTATAACATTTTTTCACCGTACTGCGAAACACTCTGCTAACACTGTTTAAGTACTTTTTGAACTAACTGTTTCAACTCTTTATCTCGACTTAACTCCCGACTTCAACTAACAGTTCTTAACTCCTGTTCTTCACTAACTGCCTCTTTCATAGCGAGATTGCTCGAATTTAAATAACATTTGCCATGACGTCTTGGCAGAAATCTGGATTTTTCGAATTACTTTTTTTGCAAGAAAAAGTCGCGTGATGTTGGTTCTTTACCCCAATCTCGTGATCCCAACGTCAGCAAACCGATATTCCTTTCTTAGCCTACTTTTTCAAGAAAAAGTCGCATGATCGAGACTCTATATGTTGAAATAGTGGTTTTTACCTATTCCTCGTGATTTCCGACGCCAGCAGATGGACATTCCTTTCTTGACCTACTTGTTTTTCAGCGTTCCAGAACAAAATACGTCACATATCTTGTGGTTTAGATTCATATTTTATATTTTATATTTTATTCGAATTTAGTAAAGAGATGAAATAAGAAGTGCGCGACTGTGATGAAATTTGCAAACCTGGAACTTAGAAGAATTTGGTCTTAGGTAAATAAAAATAATTTAATTTTAATATTTTAAATTTGATAAAGTTTTTTTTCTTCTGTTGAATTTTAAAGTAAATACTTGTACTATTTTTTAGACTTCCGAATTATTTATTTATGTCAAAATAAAATAAATTTTAATCCGACTTTCCTTTTATAAACTTAGTTAAATTTTTACTTTTGAAGTATTTTTTTGATTTTTAATTTATTAACTTCTTTGAAAAATAAAATTAGTCCCGGAGCATCACAATTGTTTGTGGATTCTTGATATACACCTTGCTCTTCACGTAGTCCCATAGAAAATAATCAAGTGGCGTCAAGTGACAAGATCTCGGCCGCTAATTGACGTTACCATTTTTGGAAATGATTCTGTCTCCCGATTTGGATTGCAAAAGGGCCATTTTCACCCGAGCTGTGTGGAATGTTGCCCCGTCCTTCTGAAACCAAATACCGTCTAGATCAATATATTCCAGTCCTGGTCATAAAAACTAAAAATCCTGTAACATTGTGGGATAACGTTCGCCATTTACCGTAAGGGTTTGTCTTTCTCCATTTTCAAAAAAAAAAAAAAATGGCCCAATAATGTCCCGCGCTAAAATGACACCAAACGGTTACACGTTGATTATGCATAGGTTTTTTCTTAATTTCCCTTGGTTTCATCACTCCAATCCGACAGTTTTGTTTGTTGACGCAACCTGAAAGATGAAAATGTGCCTCGTCGGTAAAAATGATTTCTTGCTTTTGCTGTACTCAACGAACAAACTCACGTCGCTGCCTATGATCACTTGCCTTTAGTTTCGGCGTCAGCTGGATCTTACATGGTTTAAGAGCCAAATCCTTTCTTAGAATACTCCGGGTTGATATTTGCGTAAGGCCTAGTTACCGAGAATGTCGAAGAATATACATTTTCGAATTTTCGTTTACACTTTCTCGGACCCTATTAATGTTTTCAGCTGAGCGGACTCGACGGTTACGAACAGGTGTCTGTATATCTGTAACGGACCCAGTTTCGTCAAAGTTTTGCACCATTCTGTAAATACTCTTCTCTGATGGACGTTAATTGCACCAAAAAAATCCCAAAGTTGTCTGTATGTTTATTTTCGAGAAGACCCATTTTCATAATAAGTTTTAACAATATGAATACATACGGTCTTGCACTATGTATTGTTCCATGATGAAAATTGTACTAGTTCATAAAAATACGCTGCCCACATGTTGCCAAACTGTCAATATTTGTGAACAAAATCGGGACATTCTTATTGGGACACCCTTTATATGCATGATGGTGCCTCACCCCATTTTTCCATTGATATTCGGTAATATTTACACCCATTTATGTGACTTATTTTTGTGAGGTGCTCTTAAAACAAAAGTATACAAGACTTCGGTGAACACACCCGAGGAATTAATGATGCGCATTTTAAATGTTGGTAAACTTTTTAATAATCTTGAGATAGAGTTTAATTTCATTTTTTAAAAAGTTTTAATAAGCGTATTCAGCAAAATGGCGGAAATTTTGAACATTTGTTTAATTAATGTTTTCTTTTTAATTAGTGTTTTCAATTTGTTTAAAATATATACATGTATTTCAAACATTTATTTTAAAAATTGTTTTCTTGGCAAAACCGTTTATCCAGTGAAAATTTTTCAAGAGGTAAAAAAGCTTCCAAATAAAGGGTGTTTTTTCATAGAGGTATAGAACTTTTAAATGGAATAAAACAAAGACGAATTTTTTAAATTATCATGAAATTTGCTTCATTCGAAAGATAACCTTCTGGCATTATAATTTAAATATGACTTCTGGCATATGACCGCCACGGCTGGCTCGGACGTAGTCTAATCTGGAGGTCCAATTTTCGATAACTTTTCCAACATTTGTGGTCGTATATCGGCAATAACGCGGCGAATGTTGTCCTCCAAGTGATCAATCGTTTCGGGCTTATCGGCGTAGACTAGCGACTTCACATATCCCCACAGAAAATAGTCTAGCGGCGTTAAGTCGCACGATCTTGGAGGCCAGTTCACGGGTCCGAAACGTGAAACTATGCGGTTACCAGACGTTTCCTTCAATAAATCAATTGTTGCACGAGCTGTGTGACATGTTACGCCATCTTGTTGAAATCACAGCTCCTGCACATCATGGTTGTTCAATAGATGAACGAAAAAGTCAGTAATCATGGGTCTATAGGGGTCACCATTGACTGTAACGTTCTGACCAGCATCGTTTTTAAAGAAGTACGGACCAATGATTCCACCAGCCCATAAAGCACACCAAACAGTCAGTTTTCTGGATGTAACGGTGTCTCAACATACACTTGAGGATTATCATCACTCCAAATACGGCAGTTTTGTTTATTGACGTATTCATTCAAACAAAAGTGAGCTTCATCGCTAAACAAAATTCGCTTATAAAAATCGGGATCAACGGCAATCTTGTTTTGAGCCCATTCACCGAATCTACGCCTTGCTAGGTGATCGTGTGGCTTCAATTCTTGCACGAGTTGGATTTTGTAAGCACGCAAACCAAGATCTTTCCGCAAAATCTTCCATAAAGTGAATGGACACATATCCAATTCCTGTGCACTATAACGGATAGACTGATTCGGGTCTTCCTCTACGCTACGCTCTACAGCAGCAATGACTTCTGTATGCACTGTATGACGTCTCTGTGGATGCGTATTATCATTTAGAGTAAACGTGGTGCGAAAACGTTCCATAGTTAATCGAATTAATTGCTCTGATGGACGATTATGTTGACCGTAAAATGGACGTAGTGCGCGATACGTATTTCGAACAGAACCATGATTTTCAAAATAAATTTGCACAATTTAGAATCGTTATTCAGGCGTCAGTCTATTAATGTTGAAATGTCAAACCAAACTAAACATAAATCACTTGACAGTTGACAAAATGGCCGCCAGTTAAAAAAGTGTTGCCAACTTAAAGTTTTATGCCTCTATAAAAAACACTCTTTACATGCAATTATCAGATGGAAATATCTAGGCTGGGATATAACTAAGTTGGCTTAAATCGACCTATTTTGACGTAAGAGTCTATCATTCAACGTTTGACACGTATTTTTCAGACACCATGTATACTTTTTTGATTAATAAAAATTTTGTATTAGCGTTAGGAGTGTAACGATTTGTTATATATCTAATAAATATTTGGGAAATTCGTTGATAAAATTTAATGGGAAGTATAACATAAAAATTAAAAACAACATGTGACTACATAAAAAGTAATTCGCTAATGGAATTGCTAAACTTTTTCTAATTTATTTTTTATGACCTCAAGAAGCCCTAAATTTACGTTGAAAGTTCGGACATTAAGTATAAATTACCAAACGGAGTGTTTTGGTGTTGAAGGTTTTGCAAGTTCAGATAAACTTGACAAAATGGCGGAAATATTAATATTATAAAATATTCGTAAAAGCAATTTTGTGTGTGATAAATTTTTGTAAATAATTAGAGAGTTCTTTTATTACAAGGAAATATCCTTAAGGCATAAATTTTAGTTGCACTTTTTTTTTGTTTTATGCTCTTCTTTCTGGCGATATAAAGGCAATTGTTTACAATTACTACTTTAAAAAGATACTACACAAAATTTAAGGTATTATTAGTAGCGTCTAACAAAATTATGACCGACGAATTATGAATAGGAATATTCTTTATTTGTATCGGTTTCTAAATTTTCAGCAAATAATAATTGTTGACAACCTTTTTCTTCTTCTATGAATCGTACGTATGAAAGAATAGTGTTTCGGTAGTTGGTAGGTGTTGCAGAAACGCAACAAAGTTAATTAATTTTTTTTTATAAATTTGGAATTTTTTATTATTCAAGAAATGATCAGTTTATTTTCTGTTATTTCTTCCAAATAAAAATAATATATTTTATTTAACCCAGCATCTAACTAAAAATGCATGCATAACAGTATTATTTACTAAATAAAAAGTAGGTTGAATTTCGCTGAATTCAATTTATGATAACGTTTTTCCGGTGTCTTTGTAGTCTGGCCGGCGAAACTCCGACTAATCAAAATTTTACGTCGCACCGCGACTTCAGCTTCTTATCCCGGGATAGTGTTGATTGATACTCAAAAGAATTAGCTCGCTCTCGTTCAATAAACTGACGACCAGTGAAGTCGGTCAAGTTTTTAATTGGAAGAATAAAAAAGTTATTCTCCAATAGCTCACGCTCAACTCGAAAAGTGTCTTGTGGTTGGAAACTTCGGTAAAAAGTTATCCAACAGCTCTCTCGATCAGCTCGAATAGTGTTTTGTGGTTAGACAAGCCTAACTTAAAAAAGTCTCAAGTTTGTTATATGATAACCTACTTTTCTTTTTTATAACTGTAACGATTGAGGCCCAGAGATCAAAAAAGCTATATTATTAATTAAAGTGTTTGCATGCAAGAAGAAAAAAAACTTGTGTTATTCTGGTATTTACCATTGGTCCTTCACCCTACCTACCCCCCCATGAACCAGCGCCTATTTACAGTTAAACCCCCGTTTGGAAAAGCAAGGTTGAAGAGCCTCGTGGCTCCAACAGTAGGGTTGACTTATCGAGTTGAATAGAAAATTTGCATGTTTTCAAATAATCGCATAATGATATCTCAACGTGTTTATATTAACCCTTTTTTACACTAAATTTTCATAATGATCTCTGATGCATTCTTATGATGAACCGTTTTTAATACGTCTTTCACTGCTATCAATACGTAATGGACTCCACAGCAGTATACACTTCACAGTGTTAATCTGTGTTTCTAATTTGTATTGTTTTAAGTTCATTTTCAAAGAGATCACAATTTATTTAATTTTATCTTTTGTTAATTTCCTCATGAGACGTCTATGAAAGAAGGTATGGAATTTTTTAGAAATTCCATTTTCCTTATTTTCAACATGGAACGCTTATGACAGAAGCTATAGAAATCGTCAGATTACTCTTTTTTCTTATTTTTATTACACTATGTAGTATGAAAATCCTTCTAAAAGATTATGGAATTTTCTGGTATCGGCAAAAAAGGTATATAAAGGGTCCAGACAAGGACGGATCAAGGCTCTCTCTTTGGAGGGACCGGTGATATCTCAAAAGTACAGTATAGCAAACGAAAGCAACATTCCCATTTCTAGTCTCTAAAGCAAGTTCGGATCTATTTTTCTGAATTCGAAGCTCTTGGGGGCGGGGGGGGGGACCGCAAGAAAAGACAAGTAGTGTACGGAGAGGAAGATGCCAGCAGCATACACATCCCCAGGGCCGGATTTGGAGGTGTGGAGGCTCTGGGGCAACGAAGGAGCGGAGGCCCCTAATTATTTTCCCAACAGAACGAACCATTTTTTTCCGTCAAATCTTTCAAAAATGTATTGTCAACAAATAAAATTATTTCAACAAAAAATGTAGTGAACAAATATGAATATATTGTTTTTAATATTCGGAACAATATTATTATGATTGTACGAGTATTGTTGGTAAAAATGCGAAAAAAGACTGTTTGGAAAAAAAAACGGAAAAGTTGCTGACCCGTCGAAATTTTGATATATATTTTTTTTATCTATATTGCGGGGGCCCTCTCTTGTGGAGGCCCCGGGGCAGTAGCCCAGGCTGCTCTCCCCCAAAACCGGCCCTGCACATTCTCTGAACTCAAAGCTCTTCGGGGTGGGAGGGGGGGTTAGGATTAAAAGAAAAATTAAATTGTCATTGGGGGGGGGGGGATGCCAGCAGCATAAGCCTTCCAAGTATAAGGTAGAATCGGGTTTATTTTCCTAAAATCAAAGACTTTCGCCCCCACCGCGCATTTCCCTGGATCCGCGTGTGGGTTCAGATCGGCTTTTGTGGAGAGTTTAGTTTCAGCCGTCGTTGAAGTAAATTAAATTGTTTACCAATTTATCAGAATTGAAGGGTGATTAAAACAATAAAGTGTGTATAAATTCCGGCCGTCCGGAACAAATTGATGTCGGAACTGGATAAAATCCAGAAGAGTTCAGGTTAGGAAATTAAAAAAAAAGAAAAAAGTAAATTGAAATTGTATGCCAGTGGAAACTAGAAAATAGAAAACCAAAATGGAAGATAAACTTTAAACTAGTTTAAGTCAGATACTGATGATAATACAAGACATGAAAACAAGCCAAGACGATATGAGAAGAAGCCAAGAAGAGATGAAACAAGAATTGAAAGAAGATATGTCAAAAAATCAAGATGATATGAAACAAGAATTGATGACACTAAAGACAAGCCAAGATGATATAAAACGAGAATTAAAGACAAGCCAAGATGATATGAAACAAGAACTGATGACACTAAAGACAAACTAAGATGATATGAAACAATGAATAAAGACATGAATGATATGCAAAAAGAATTGATGACACTGAAAACAAGCCCAGAAAATATGAACCATGAATTGAAAGAAGACATTGAAAAAAATCAAGAAAGTATAAAACAAGAACAAAAAACAAATCTGGGGGACATGAAAAAGTAACTTAAAACAAGTCAAGAAGATATGAAATAGGAACTAAAAATAGACGTTAAAAAAATCAAGAAGATGTGATGCGCATAAAAAATGAAATACAACAGAAGATTAACAAAATTAGAGAAGACGTACATGGTGAATTACAACATGAGGTGACGGAAATCCAGAAACAGATGTAACATTTACATTTGAAAATTAGATTAGACGTACATGGCGAAGTACAATATGAGGTGACTGGAATCCAGAAACAGACGTAACAGTTGAATTTGCAAGGTGACAGCACAGATATAATAAAGGTAAATGGTGTTCCTGCAACTAGTGTAATGAAGCCACCTACCTTCGGTGGCAAAGTACCTTGGCTCATTTATATTCGTTAATTCGAAGCCGCTTCCGCCGGCAATAATTGGAGTCCACCGGAGAAGGCACGTGCTCTTGTTTTAGCACTACGAAGTGAAGCTATGGAAGTTTTACTTAACATTCCTGAAGAAAAACAGAATGATTACGAATTTATTATTACTTTTTTCGAGATGCGCTATGGGGCAGCCCACCTCCAAGAAGTTTATAATGCCCGACTCCAGGGAACAAGACAAACATACAAGAACAACAGTCTTCAAGAATATGAGGCGGACATTATACTAATAAATTTGACATACCCATAAGAAATAAAGCAAGAATAGTTTTATTGGAGGTTTACGTGCCCCAGAAACAAGTCAAACTCTAAGAATGGCCCGACCGAAGAAAATTTCCGAGGCTCTTGATTATGCTTTTCAGTTTAAAACAGCCAAACAGACCTCAAGGACCCAAGGAAGAATCATAAGAAGAGTTAATGTTTCCCAAGATTATCGCAAGACCAACCAGGAAGTTTTCATGAGGGAGTTGCAAGAATTTTTGAACAAACGAAAAACACATGATAACAAAAACACAACGTTTCATAGCAGAAATAGAATTCGTTGTTGGAAGTGTGGCCAGGAGGGGCATGTTCCGGGTGAGTCAACGATTGGATGAAGTAAGTTTGTGCCTTTTCGATGAAATTTACAAAGAAGCTATATTTATTGTTTGATACAGTTTATTTTTACGCAGATTTTAAAAATATTTAGGACTCTACAGGGTGAGCCAAAAAACTAGGACAGCATAAAGTTGTATTTTTTTTAAATAGAACAACCTATATACGAATCATATTTTCGATTTAGCTTATAATTCTAAATCTTTTTTATTAAGGGTTTACTATAACAAAACTTTATAGTTTCTGAGATAATTAAGTTTAAAGAAAAAAAGTCACATTTTCAAGCATCAATTCAATCCTAAATAACGTTTTCAATTTTGTGACAAATATATTCAAATTTGGAATTTAGCAAGGCCAAGGACAAGTTAACATAATTTTTACCTAATATTTGCAATAAAAGCTACAAGGTGTTGAACACATCGGCTCAAATTTGAACAAGTTTAAATGAATAAATATCTTTTTTTTTAAATGGTACACCCTGTATATTTTCATGTTATTTAATAGAGTAATAAAAACCCTATAAGTTTTGTTCAATATATCCTATACCTATTTATAATAGTTTTTGAGATATTTCAGTTTTTCTTATTTTCCATACTTTTTTACAGAAATAGTCTTCATTATCATAGTAGCCATGTAAAATAATAAAAAGAAACTACAGAAACAAACAGAATGTGGTTAAATATGATGAAATACATTATTCGTTATATTACAACGGCAATAGTTTAATTAAACATAATGTGAAAAAATTAACACAACAATAACGACAAGGCAAATACATATTTACTTTTATACTAAATTGAAACAAAAAAATTACCTATTAAATACTGAGATTAATTATTTCTTTTTAATAAGTGTTCGAATAAACGACCCTCTTGTGCAATGCACAAATTTAGTCTTTTTTGCAGATTTTCTCGGACCCTGGACAAAATTAGTGGCGTTATTGTCCTACAGATATCCCTAATCCTGTTTCGCATATCTTCCACTGTTGTTGGTGGATTAACATACACCTTATTTTTAATATAACCCCATAGGAAGAAATCTAATGGGGTGATGTCGCAAGACCTTGGTGGCCACTCAATGAAACCCCCATGTCCAATCCATTTTTGCGGATATCGTTGGTTCAAAAACGCACGAACTTCACGATGGTAATGCGGAGGCGTACCATCGTGCTGGAACCACATACTGTCGAGCTCATCCCTATCGAGACCTTGAAGCAGTTGGGGTAGTTCTTCTTGTAGAAAGTTCAGGTAACTATGGCCATTTAGTGGTTCATTAAAAAAGTGGGGTCCAATAATTCGATTATGATGAATACCACACCAAACATTTAATGACCAGTGGTTTTGATGTTGCACCTCTCTAATCCAAAATGGGTTTTCTGTGGCATAATAATGCATGTAGCGTCTATTTACGGCACCGTTACTTCTAAAAGTAGCTTCATCACTAAACATTACCTTGCATAATAAATTTGGATTTAATTGAATCTCCGCATTTATTGTACGACAAAAGTTTACACGACTTTCAAAATCCTGTCCATGCAATTCTTGGTGTAATTCCATATGATATGGATGATACCTATATTTCTTGGTAGTACGATTAGCGGTGGATTGTGGTGTTTCACATAATGCTGCTAACTGACGGCTACCAATATAAGGATTTTCCTGAACATTTAACAATACTTGTAGTTCTTTTTCTTCATTAGTTACTAGATTGTTGACCACTTTACGTTTCGGATAATCAACAGTACCAGAAGAATCAAATCTTTGCATTAAGTTTTGAAAAGTATGGGTATTAGGCTGGCGTCGATCAGGATACTTCATTTTGTAAATTCTTTGAGCAAGAAGGCAATTTTTTTGAGCCTCTCCTATTGTATAAATCATATCTATTAACTCATTCTTTGGAAAATTCATTTTACAATATAAGATGAATGCAAAAAAAAAACTAAACTACACTACATAAAAACCAAAAGAAGCGATTGCGGTTATAAATTTGACACACAGAAAAATGTTCTTTTACATTGTTTTTGCCATGGCTATTATGATAATGAAGACTATTTCTGTAAAAAAGTATGGAAAATAAGAAAAACTGAAATATCTCAAAAACTATTATAAATAGGTATAGGATATATTGAACAAAACTTTTAGGGTTTTTATTACTCTATTAAATAACATGAAAATATACAGGGTGTACCATTTAAAAAAAAAGATATTTATTCATTTAAACTTGTTCAAATTTGAGCCGATGGGTTCAACACCCTGTAGCTTTTATTGCAAATATTAGGTAAAAATTATGTTAACTTGTCCTTGGCCTTGCTAAATTCCAAATTTGAATATATTTGTCACAAAATTGAAAACGTTATTTAGGATTGAATTGATGCTTGAAAATGTGACTTTTTTTCTTTAAACTTAATTATCTCAGAAACTATAAAGTTTTGTTATAGTAAACCCTTAATAAAAAAGATTTAGAATTATAAGCTAAATCGAAAATACGATTCGTATATAGGGTGTTCTATTTAAAAAAATACAACTTTATGCTGTCTTAGTTTTTTGGCTCACCCTGTAGAGTCCTAAATATTTTTAAAATCTGCGTAAAAATAAACTGTATCAAACAATAAATATAGTTTCTTTGTAAATTTCACTGAAAAGGCACAAACTTACTTCATCCAATCGTTGACTCACCCTGTACAAAGCCACTGTACTAACCTGACAGAAAAACTGATGGCTATTGGCTTCATATTGCTAATATAGAAGATGAAATTCGAAGGAGCGACTTGGAGAAAGTTTTTGCTCCTTATGGTAAATTTAAAGAAGTCTGGTTAAGTAATAGTATCCTCTGTTTTGGATTTGTTGTTTACAAAGGTAAAAAAAATGCTGCAATTGCCGTAAAGGCTTGGAGTCAAAGTCACCGGTACCATTCGAATAACATGCTTTGTTACCAGTGCGTATACGATGGTTACTTTTACCGAGATTGCCTGGAAAATACTGCTGGTGGAGGCGATTGAAGAAAGGACCATTATGGATGAGATAGAAGGACTACTTGCGGCGACCGTGGAGAACGAGACGAGAAAGAACGTGGCCGCGAAAAGGGCTACGGAAGAAGAATCTTCTACAGGTCATACTCGAAAAGGTATGTCGAGAGGATCGCGACCGTGAAAGGGACTTCGGAAGAAGAACGTCTTACAAGTCTTCCTCGAAAAGGTATAGCGACGACTACAAATAGAAAACGGCAGAATGAAGACCCACTATGGCCTCAAAGTCAATACTGGTGAATTTATGGTTGGTAAAAACTGTCAATGTACAATCCGAAAAGAATCAAATGGCGTTAACCAAAGCTTCAGAAGTCACGGGAAGGTCCGTACAACGTAGTAACCCGACTAAACGATCTAGTATACCGAATTCAGAAAAGCCCACATGCGAAGATGAAAGTTGTAGTGTGACGTAGTGGCCCATTATAAAGATCAAGAAGGTTGATCGGGACGAATCAATACTTGGAAGGGGGCAATGTAACGGACTTTATAGTAGTATAAACTTCATAGTGTTAGTTTGTGTTTCTAGTTTGTATGGTTTTAGGTATATTTTCTACGAGTTCCTAATTTCTATAATTATTTTTACCTTTTGTTAATTTCCTGATGAGACGTCTATGAAAGAAGTTCTGGAACTTTTTAGAAATTATATTTTCTTATTTTCAACATGGAACGCCTATAACAGAAGATCTAGAAATCGCCAGATTACTCCTTTTGCTTATTTTTATTACACTATGTAGCATAAAAATCCTTCTAAATGATTCGGAAATCTTCTGGTATCGGCAAAATAGGTTATATAAAGGATCCAGATCGGCTTTAGTGGATAGTTTAGTTTGAGACGTCGTTGACATCAATTGAATTGTTTGACAAGTTGTCAGAATTGAAGTTTTAATAAAAGGTGATTAAAAAAATAAAGTCTGTATAAATACTGGCCGTCCGAAACAATATTAATTCTTCACCAATCAAGTATGAATTTTCCGTTTTTAATATTAACAATAAAATATTATATGAAGCTTGTACTCGATCAGCTTCTTATCTTTAGATTTAAGCAAAGAGGTTTAATATGATTAGCTATTTCAAATATTTCTTGTCCATAGGATATATTGTTCAATTTTTATCAGCATATATATATATATATATATATATATATATATATATATATATATATATATATATATATATATATATATATATATATATATATATATATATATATATATATATATATTTATGCGGCTTTCACGGATTCACCCGTGTGAGATGCAATAGCAGTGGATATATCCACATTATACACCATCCGGCGGGAGGTCAGCGAAGCCGCGTTCAGTATTTGCATGCTTCCTTCCGATCTATCCTTTGCACAGCCAGGTGCATGTCGGTACCCTGATGAGTCTAGTAGAGACGAAACATGTATCTCTGCCGTATCACTGTAGCGGGGAGGGTAAGTTTTGACTTTCTTCTCGGTATGGTGGTACAGGTAGGCCATTATCTCGATGGTGGTGGAATAGGATAAATTTGCGTTTTATACCAATTTATTCTAACTGTGCAACCTCTAACACAGAAAGGATGGGATGGGGAGAAGTTTGCATTTACTGTTCGTATTTTACTTCATATATATATATATATATATATATATATATATATATATATATATATATATATATAGGGCAAAATAAACACATATGTAATAAGTGGTTTTTAGTAGGAGAATAGGAAAATTCATATTTCCGCGTTCCTCTAAAAGAAAGACAATTTTTACTAGGATTTCAACAGATTTACTTTTCAACTTTTCACTTTTATATTTTTATTATGATTAATGACTTATATTCTGTATTACTTACACAACAGGATTATTAGCAAAGCTCACAATAAGTAATAAAACTAATTTCTAGATCCCTATTTTTTATTAATTTTGAATCGTGTACGGGGTGTCCCATTTTCGAAACTTTTCGGGGAATTGTAATTATTATTAAAGTTACAGTTTTAACTTTAATATTCTGGTTTTTAATGAAACGAAAGATTTCGGTGTCAAATTTGTCATGGCTTTCTTAGTTTTTAATCTGCATGGTGATTTTGAAAATCTTCTGGTTTTTATACACATCTCGTATTTCCATTATACGTTAATTTATAAAAAAGGTAAAATATGATTTTTACAGAGTTTTTTACATAGAGTTTAGTGGCGCAGTCAGTATTTTTCTAAAAAGTTTAGTTTTTGAGATATTAACAAAACTTATGATTTTTTAAATAGGACACTCTCTATATTATTTTAGATATTGATTAAGTATACTTTAGGCTTTTCAAACCAAACTTATGATTTTTTAAATAGGACACCCTGTATATTATTTTAGATATTGATTAAGCATACTTTAGGCTTTTCAAAAATATATAATATGTTTAATTTATTTTGAAAAACAAGGTTAGAATTCGATATTTTTAATAATTTACTTTATTTGTAACAGTAGGTCGAGACCAATTTATAAGAAACAAAAGGCAGATGTCCAAAACTTCACAGTTTTGTCAGATTGTTATTATTTATGAAATATTTTGGTTACGTAGGTGTTTTTAATTTACTTTTTATTTATTTTGCATTTATAATGGCTGTTTATGATAATTATGAAAAGTATGTATGTTTTATACAAAGCAATGAAAGTCCATAGATAAAATATTTATGTATCCGCAAAGTTTAATCCCAAAAACGGCAAATTTACGACAATAAAATGTAAACATCGTAGATCAGATGTCGGCATGTGCACTACAAAATGATCAGGTGACCATCGACAGGACCAAACTTCGAATATCAATTTAGTTAGTACAATTAGTCATAAATGGTGTCTAAATCAAGCAAGTTATCAAAGTTACAACCATGGTTGCAATCTTTAGTAAAAATGTCTACCGATGGGAGTTAGTTTAGTCATTTCTTATACTGTGAAAGTAAAATTGTGAAGAAAATGTATCTTTCTATTTCTCTAATCTATTGTTTTCGTCTGTGTGCGTTAACTTTCTTGTTGTAGGGTGGGAGTGAATAATTAACATTTTTAAGGTCCGGCAATTTATTCTCTAATTATTAAAAAATAATAAACTTCTTTTCCTTATCTTATCAATATATATATATATATATATATATATATATATATATATATATATATATATATATAAATATTGATACAAAATGGGTTTGTCAATGGATATGCAGGATTTAAAAATAATTTTATATAATCATATTTTTCTGCCGTAATGGTGAACGGAGCTTATATTTTTTTATCGTATTAATTTTTTCGACAAAATGATGAAAATGTGATTTCAAATAAAATAAGTGAACAAAGTCATTGCTGGGGGTGAATAAAAAAAATATACCAACAAAAGAAATTCACATTTGTCTAACTTATTTCGTAATATTTTGCTTTTGTTTACATATTAATGAATTTTTAATTTGACGATTTCAAAGTGGGATTGCCATGACCACATGAATCATGACAATTTCATAAAATGAATATGGACATAACTAATCTGAATTTACTTCCAAAACCAGTATTAATAATGAACAACGTTTTTTAACGTCATGTCCTCAATCTTCAGACATACAAAATATAAATCATAGAATGGCTGCAGAACAAAAAAAAACATTTGAGCTGGGTGGAAACATCGGTTAAATATAAGGTGGATGAAGTTATGCAAGAATATGGACATTGTGCAAATTAGCAACTGGAAAAAAGTCGTTGACAATTTGAAAAAATAATTCAAACAGAGCTTAGAAATTATAGAGCCAATAGTAGATTCTGGCTAAAATATAAACCTTGTACTGAAATATTTTATGTATATAACAAAATAATAATGCATTATAATTATTGTAAGTTATATATGTATGTTTTAAAATATTCCAACTTCATTTTGAGGATGTATGTTTTTATTTATGTAAGTAATGCAATAGATGGAGAAATTGTACCATTTCTTGACATATTGATGAATGTACTTTTTTCATATGATAGAATAAACTATTCTATGGTTTGGTGCGAATTTTCAGATTTTTTTTTAAGAATTGATTGCTTAAAAGTTCAGTTTATCTTTTGGTAATAATTTGGAAAGTGCTAAAAATATATCGTACTACATATTTTGGAAATTTAATGTCATACGAAAACACTATAAATCCAAAAACACTGTAAAGCAACACTATTTTTTACTCTATAGAGAAAAAGGAAAATAAAATAAATAAAATATGTACACATTCCATTATATTAAATAAAAACACAAAAACAAATAAAATAAATCACTTAAAACGCTACAAATCCGTTTAAATCGCACGCAACTCACAAAGCAAAAATAAACACAAAAAAGGCTTTGAGCCGATACTGTGCTGTTTACGGATGGCGCTACGAAATAACTGATCGATAATAGGAAGTCGCTTATACACATGCCCTTATCTGATCAACGTCCAAAAATATGACTGGCGCCCGATGTGCAGAAACGCATTTTTTCGCCCATGGTTTGCCATTTTTTGGCTTTAGCAGCCGACAAGAGTAGGGGTCCATAGTAGAGGTCAGTGTAAAAGTCTCCAAGAAACATCTGAATTATATTTCAATGGGTAATGTATTTAAAGCGTTATTTTTAGAATAGCTTCTCAAATGTGGTGATAGTTTTTGTTCATGTTAGGTTGAACACGAATCTTTTATTCAGTCGCGTCCCAAAACATACGTCAAAGAAGACAGGGAGAGAAAAGACAGAAATATAGCAACAACTTCATCATCCTGTAGAAAAATGGAAGAAGAAGTTGGTGTAGCAAAATCTGACGCTGAAAGAATTTTGAAAAAGTATAAATACCATTCATATAAGTTTAAAATAGTGCAACATTTACACCCCGATGACGATATTTAAGCTAATAGGGGCTGAGAGAATTTCTCATAATTAATTATTCTTTACAGCAATAAATGGTGTTAATAAATTCAAAATAATTTTGTCCTAGGCTTGGGATAAGTGTTTTTATTTGTTCTTGTTTTTTAATTTCATTTAGTTGACTTAATTTAAAAAGTTTTTCGACAAGAATCAAAGTGTCTTTTAATATGATACCGAGAAATATGTTGGTGATATCAGAGGCAATTAATTAAGCATAAGCGGGCAAACAATATTCCCTATTTTCTTGACTAGGTTAAGTTTCTTGTTACTTTATCCGTAAATGTAGTGTAATGTAGTATAAATGACATTTATTAGTGTTTGAGAAATCTTATATGATGGCGTGGTAAAAAACGATAATGGGATTCCTTGTTCACATAATTTTATATGTGGAAATGTAATTTTGGCGATTGTCGGTTTATTATTGTTAGTCCTCTTAAATCGTTGTCACTAAACAACATTTTATAATTGCTAAGTACTTTTTTGTTTGCCTTTGAAAATTGTTCGGACCTATTATAGATACAACAGTGTTACCTTTGTCTGCATCATACAACTTTTTTATTAGATTTTTCTTTTATATATTTTATGATTTTGGTTTTTTGTTTTAGATGAGATTCTTTTAAAGGGTAATTTAAAAAAAATATTTGATGCTTCGTGTTTAAGAAGTTATTATTTGTCTAATTGAACTAATTGCTAGTTCTCCATACCAAAAAAGTTTTGTTTCGAAAGCAGTAAATTCCTAATGTATTTATAAGCTAACTTATGGGGATTGTTCAAAAATCTATATAGTTCAATCAAATAGAAATTTTCCAAAAAGAATCCAAGAACATTTTAATAGCTCTGTAAATTGTAAAAATGATTCAAATTACGCCAGTCATCTTATAGAGTAAAATCATAGTTTTTGTGAAGTTCATCATAGACTCCTGCAAATGGTATATTGCGGTAGCGTTAGTCATTTGATCTATAATCATTTTGCTACCTCATATTAATTAGTAGCAATTTTGATAACCTATAATTAAATTCTATAATAATAAAGATACTCTGGAAGTCTGGACGTTCATCTTCTCTCTTGGAGCTTTAGTTCCAAACAACTACGGTTATTTAAGCTTACCAAAACCATAACTCAGAACTTCAGGACTCATGCAATGCTTCTAATTAGCTGGACAGATGACATCTATTGTTTACATCACACACAGCAGTCGCGGCTAGTCGCGTGAAGGTTTTTGATTAAAATTAAAAACAAGTTTCTCAAAACACTTAGTCTATTAACAAAAATAAATAAATAAAAAAAAAATGAACTATTTACAATGAGAAACTTAAACTAATGACAATCACGTAAAAACGAACATAATTATTCTTACTGGCCCATCTATTAACTAAAAATGTAAAACCCAATTTTGAAAAAAAAAACACGTATAGATAGCTTTTTATATTACTTAATCAGTACTCCTTAAAAGGATAAACTTGTACGCTCTGCTCCCCTTGTATCCCTGTAACTGTAAATTTCATTCCCTAATAGTTCGAATAGTTTGGCCCAGAGGGCGTCAGCCCTTCTATACTGGATACTTAATTCCCGAATTAGCCTCTGAGTGTCTTAATTATAATTTTTATATAAAAGAATAGTAAAACAAACTAATCTACGCCTTGCTATAACGAAAAGAATATATGATAAAGACAGTAAAAAAACTATTCACTTTTCTTAGCCGTTTTGGCAATAAACATCACAACTCGTTATTCCTTGGGAATAGAAAAAATAGTTATTATACAAATTCTTTTTACAAATTGCCAAACGATATATTTCTATTATAGTGAGTTTATTTGATCATTTTTTGTTTCCCAATAATGGGAAAATCTTTCAATATTTAAATAAATTTTAACGGTATTTGCATATACCATATGTTAAAAACCACTCTCTTCGGTTTTATTTACATAACCAGGGTAGGATTACTTCGAAAAGATTTATAGGCAAGTCTTAGAGAGGGTCTTTTACTTCATGCCTTCATAAATTGACTGAATTTATATATTTTTAAGAAAACATTTCAACGACAAAGATAATAAAAGTTAAGCTTGACAACTGATTTATTTTTCCTTTAGACTTTCTTGGATAGTAACAAAAAAACATATACTACCCTATCCCTACGGGAAACTATTCACAGAGCGCTTATTTAATTACTCATTTTAACAGAATATAGTTCACATTGAACATTGTAAAATTCTTAATATTTGTTTCATTACATTTAAGATTTGACGTATCGAAAGTAAATGACCCAAATGAAATCTGCTTGAATCGCTGGAAATAAAAAAAACTTAAAAATAAAAATATTGTGTTAAGTAACCAAACAAATTTAAATAACTCATCTTTATTGATCCTATTTTAAGTAAAAGTACCTTTCTTAAAATATAATTTACTAGAATTTCAAAAATTGTAAAATTACAAAATTTAAGAAACCAATGTTTATACATAATATTAGGTTCTTTTGTTATATTGATAGTTTAAATAATATAACTCCACCAGTGGAGGATCCAAGGGTTGCGTTTTGTTCATTTTTGGCTCTATACCAAATTACTTTCAAGGGGATATTAAAACATCCAAGAGCTGTGCTGTCTCCAAGTTTTGCATTGACCAAGACCATCTTTTGGTGACTGCTGATTGATAGCAGGTACCTACAAACAGATAAGTAGATGTATTATTTGAAATTGTAAGAAAAAAAATGTAATATATTGTAAATAAAATTACGTTCTTTTGTTATATTGATATTTAAATAATATAAATCCATCAGGGGAGGATCCAAGCGAGGGGGTCTTGGGACTCGTTTTTGCTTATCATACTTTACTGTCTTGCATGTAAATAAGGTGGGGTTAATTTCAATCCTTGCGCTCGTGATATCGTCCTTCCCCCTTCCCCCAAAGAGAGAGGCTGGATCCGCTCTTGAACTCCACAAGGTTTCATGTCGTATCTGAAGAAGCTGCCGTACAGTGAAACATGTACAGTCAAAAAAATACTGTGGAAATTTAAGTAAGAATGTATTTTACCGATCTTAATTTAAAATTGTTATGGATTTCGATCAAGTAACGACCAAACAAATCTAATTTATGATTCTTTTTAACTATTTCTCAACTGTCCTTCTATCATCAAGTTTGAATTAACTTACTGCAAAAAAAGTACTATGCATGTTATTCCCAAAGTCTCAAAACTTGTTTATTCCATCTGGTTTTCAAAATGGTGTAAAACATTAAAATTATTTTTCCTAACAGTTCTAAAAAAGTTTAAATATTTCGAAAACTGTGAGGTATTTACTGAGATGAGGTTTTTTATTTTTTCTTCTTTCTTTTTATTCTATGGCCAAACCTGTTCCCGGACTAATTGAAGCCTTAGGAAAGGTTTCCTGTACACCCTGCACCTAATATATCACTTTTTGTAAAGTGTGGGCTCAGAATAAATAAATTTTACCACAAATTTAAATAAAAAGCCTGTTTTTACCTTCCAAAATTTTCCATGTAAGTGTTTTTTAAATGATATTGATTTTTCAGTGGTAAACAAACCCGGTCTTGCTTTTACTCATAAAATGATAAATCTTTTATTTGTCTTCGCGTCGTCTCGCGTCTGTTCCAATAAACTCGTTACGATCAAAATTTTATCCGGAAAAATATTTCATTTATTTTTCTGATTAAACTATAATAATTGGAACTTTTCTAAAAAACTGCGTTTATTTGCAGGAAATAATTGATATTATTTACGTTTTATTTTTATTATTATACAAGGTGCCTGAAAAAATGTGGAAAATCTCCCGGATATGAAAAAAACATGTGAAAAAAGTACTACAAGTCCATATAAATTTTTTTCGTGTAGGCCTTCTTTTCGGAGATATGGACTCCCAAAGAGCTGCAATGGAATCAAAATTTTTACTCCTAATTATTGAACCACCGGGTATATTTCAGTTTTTCTTTAATATTATGTATACCAGGTAAGACCCTTCAAATTGCTATTCAAGAAAGTGTTGTGAATTACTCACAGCTGCAGGGACGGACTAGCCGTGACAATCATGACCCGATTTTTTTACGCCTTGTATGATAAGAACTATGGACAAGGTTTTTTAACACCTTTAACTACTGACTAAAAATTAAGTACTTTTCATTCATGTCGCTAATCTTAACCGTTTTCAAAAAAATGTAATTTCCATCATGTATTTGACGTATTTCGTTAGAAGATACATCTTTGTTCCTATCAAATGTTCAACCATCAACCTTATGATAAAAAAATTCGATCCAAAATTAGAGTTTACCTCTTTACTTAAAAACGTCTAATTCTGGGAATTACAGTTTGACTTAGGTTGGCAACAAATGTATGTTTTATTTTATCGGCAACAAAAACAAAGTATTGTTATTGCAAACATTGCTGGCTATGAAAGAAATAAATATCATGTGTTTTAGAACTTGTCAACTTCCACATCACTGACACACTGATTCTTTGTTTGGATATAAATTTACTGATTTTTGGGTTTCATGATGAAATTAATTGTGAAATAGTTGAAAATTAGGAATACATGTTTATTGAGTATGCAGACATGTATCTGATGTATGGTCTTGCATCTTGCAGTGCTTTGGAAGCCAGGAGGTTATATCAAGGCAGATATCCTAACCGTACTTTTCTAGATTAGAAAACATTTTAACGACTTGACCAACGTCTAAGGGAGAACGGTAGGCGACTCCATTTAATAAGGTAATATTATTAGATTCCTTCACAATTTTAGGAGATTTTGGGAAAGAAATACTGGTGCTGATCGGGGAAGAGCAGTATGTACACCGCAATTAGAGGAAAATATTTTAAATGCTATAGATGACACTCCTTCAACGAGCACTCGAAAATTTTCAGCGCAGTTTAATCCGTTCGAAAACAATAGTACATGAAGTTCTTCAAGAACAGCTGTTATATCCATATCATTTTAAACAAGTGCAAAAACTGATTCATGAAGATTTTCCCTATAAAATGCAGTTTGCAAACGGGCTATTGGATCAACAACGAAATAAAGTTAACTTTATTAGCATTATTCTCTTCACAGATGAAGCGGGGTTTAGCAAAAATGGTATCATAAATTTACACAACTCGCATGTACGGGCTGATAAAAATCCTTATGCAACATCAGTTCCAATCAATTAATGTCTGGGCAGGAATCATTGGCAATTTTTTGATTAGATTATTCGTGGTGTCGGCACGACTGAATGAAGGACTTTATTAGGAATTCTTCCAGCAACCGGATTTTGTGTCATATAGAATTCTATTAACTGCTTTAATTCTATACTTACATGTTATTATCCTTGTCAAAATAGCCAAATACTATTCAATAATAGTAGACTGTACTCCAGGTATTGTTAAAATTGAACAGCTTTTTATCACTTTACGTCTTGTGTTGAAAATTTCCTTAAGTTTTTGCCCCTTTTGTTAAACTACTGGTGAAGCTTTAACTAAAAAAATAGAAGTTTTAGAAGAATCTGGACTCTCTATTAGTTATATGCGTGGTCAAGGGTATGATAAGGGATTAAATATGAAAGACCAGGAAATAGGTGTACAAAATTGTATTAGAAAATCGAACAGTAGAGCCTTTTTCGTAGCTTGCAACGCTCATACCCTTAGCTTGGTGGTTAATGATGCGGCAAAATCTTTAATAGATGGACTTAAGTTTCTTTCAGTTGTACAAAGCGTTTACAGTTTCTTAAGCAGCGCCTGTCAGCGTTGATTGATTTTGAAAAAAAAATTGGGAAAAAATTGTTGGTCAAGCCGCTCGGCGAAACCAGATGGGATAGCAGAATCGAGACCAGCCCAGCCAAGATTCGTCATTCAAAGCTGATGCTCGATACGAAACACAAATCAAAACGTTTTCTTTTTGTATTTTCACGGTCTTATGATACAAGATCTTGAATCAAATCGATTTGGTTAGTAAAGTTTTTCAAAATATTGATTGCGATATTTCTCATGTTGTTAATGATCTTTGGAAGACTTTATTGTTCTTTAAAAATTGCCGATCAAATAGTGGTTTTGATCGAATTTTCAAAGAATCGAGAAAACTAGCTGGAGACATTGAATGCGAGACAAGTTTTGTTTCATCGAGCACGATTAGACCTCGTAAGAAAACCATAATGTTTTTTTACGAATCTCCAGATGAACCAATCGTTGATCCACAAAAAAAATTAAAATTGAATGTTTTTACACCATCCTGGACAAAGCCATCAACTCTGTTGAAGAACGTTTTCAGCAGTTAGAAATCTACTCCGAAAATTTCAATTTCTTGTTCAATATTGGTGCAATAAAGGCAGAATTCTCAAATGAGAATCTTCTGAAACATTGTACAGATTTGGCAGCATCATTAAGTTTCAATGTAAGTTCAGACATCGATGCTTTAAAATTGTACAACGAGTTGTTAGCTTTATCACAGTTGATTGAACCCAATACACCTTCCCTTGAAGTGTTACAGTATATCGCTCTTAATGAATTTTTCACGCCGAAATTTGCTATTGCACTACATATTCTGTTGACTTTGCCTGTTACAGTAGCAAGTTGGGAGCGACGCTTTTCGAAGTTGAAGTTGATAAAAAAATATTTACGCCCAATAATTTCCCAAACGGGGTTGATAGAACTAGCTGTTATTTCGCCAAGAGTATAGACTTCCGTGATGTACTCAAAGTATTTGCAGAATCGATAGCTCGAAAAGTGAGCCTTTTTTAGATTTATTTTAAAAGATTTTTTTTTATTCAAGGAAATGTTTGTGAAAAATAGAAAATATCTTACATGAAGTGAAAATGCCTGTTTTCTCAGCCTTCACGATTTCATTATAGCAATGGTTTTTAAAGAACTCTATCTTAATAAAATATTATCTATGAACTTTACGATTTTTATTCAACAGTTTTCCATATAAGTGTGAATTATACATAAATTTCTCCTTGGTATATAGTGCCGCGTGGTTTTCTTTGTCACTTTCACAAGTCGCTAGTAAAAAAAAAATATTGAAACTATAGGATGAAAAAACTACTGATATTATTCAGACTATTGGAAAAACTCTTTTTTTTAAAAAAGGAGAGGTATAGGATGATCAAGAAGAAGAACAAAGGGATACCATGGATGAAGCCATCAGATGTAGATGGTTTTCAGCAGTGTATTGCCGACCTAATTAGAAGCAGAAACTGACGCTAACGACCTAAGTAATAAATTAACAACTGCCTTACTAGAAAGTCAGAACTAATTTTGTCCTAAAACCCAAAAAGAAGAGAAGCTCAGCCAAAATACTAGACAACTAATGCAGAAAAGAAGAGGAATGAGAAACAAAACGGACACTAAAGTTAACGAACTACAAAGAATAAATAAAGAAATATCCAAAGCTGTTAGACAAGAAACTCGAAAATACAATCAAGAACAGATCGATTATACCATTGAGAACAATAAAAGTATGAAAGTATTGAGAACAAAACTAAGAACGGGAACAAGACAGATAATCAAAGTGAAAGATAAGAATGGTCAGCTTCCAACAAACAGAGAGAAAATCCTTAAAGTAGTCGAGGATTTTTACAAATTACTATACAGAAGCCAAAACAAAGAGAATAGCAAAGATCAAGTACCAAAAATATTGACAAGGAATAAAGGTATTGTCAACCAAGGATCAGAACAAATGCCGGAAATCACAAAAGATGAAATAAAACTAGCCCTAAAAAAACTAAGAATAACAAATCTCCAGGCGAAGATGGTGTAGTTACTGATGCAATCAAAATTGGAGGTGTTTGTCTACTTAAGAAAATAAAAGACCTTTTTATAATGTGCCTTTTGGGCAGTACAATACCCGAAAAGTGGCACATTGCTGAGGTAATTTTGATTTACAAAAAAGGAGATCCCCATGATTTGGAAAACTATAGACCAATAAGCCTTCTTAGTCACCTATATAAACTCCTAACAAGAATAGTAACGAATCGACTTGAGAAAGAACTCATGTAAGCCGCATTGACTATCGATACACAAAGTTAATTTACAATATATACAGGAATGCAACTATGTCGGTGAAACTACACAGAAACACGGATCATATCCCAATTGGCAGAGGAGTCCGATAGGGTGATACCTTATCGCCTAAACTGTTTACTGCAGTACTAGAATACGCCTGTAAAAAACTTAACTGGGAAAAAAGAGGCCGGAATGTAGACAGCCAAAGATTAACAAATTTAAGGTTCGCGGATGACATAGTTTTGTTTTCCGATAATCTCAAGGAGATATGTACAATGTTACATGAACTTCAGCTAGTGTGCGCCAATGTGGGTCTTAAAATAAATATATAAAGAACAAAATTTATGATCAATCTGGTACTTAGTGGAAATATTAATACTGGAGACAACGAAGTGGAACTTGTGGAAAAAACATATACCTTGGATACGAAATAAAGATCACAAGAGATAATGAAACATGCGAGCTACGGAGAAGAGTAAATCTCGCATGGGCAGCCTATGGAAAACTTAAAGACATCTTTAAAAGCGATGTACCAATTTCTTTGAAACGTAAAACATTTGACCAATGTGTGTTACCGGTTATGACTTACGGTGCCGAAACTTTGACATTGACAATTGCAACTTCTAAAACGCTGCAAATAGCTCAGAGAAAGATGGAAAGGTCAAGGCTAGGTATATCTCTGCGTGACCGAGTTAGAAATGAAGACCTGAGATGAAAGACAGGAGTTACCGACGTAATTTTCCGAATTGCCACACTCAAATGGAACTGGGCCGGACATGTCGCCCGAATCAGTAATGGAAGGTGGACGAAGATATTAATCGAGTGGAGGCCGAGATTAGACAAAAGAAGTAGAGGAAGACCCCCCACTCGTTGGACTGACGATCTTAAGAGAATTGCAACAAATTGGATGCAAATCGCTCAAAATAGAGCACAATGGACAAGAATGAGGGAGGCTCATGTCCAGCAGTGGACGCATAGGGCTGGATGAAGAAAAGAAGATTGGAAAAACATCATTGTTTCTAATAGTTTTGAGCAGTTTTTTTATCCTATAATTTCAATAGTTTCACAAGGGGCCGCTCAGTGAGTAAGAAAAGAAAAACCACAGCATTACTCCAGAGTGATGTGTATTTGTATGTAAAACAAGACAACCATAGATACTTCTATACATTTCATTTCGAATTTTAATAAAGTTTATTTCAAAACATCCTTAAGCTATTTATTCCCGAAAAAGGGGGCGGCAAAACGTAAATCGCTCGGGGCGGAAATAGACCTTGCCCCGGTCCTGGCTAAATCTCCTGCTTTAGAAATTCCAATTTTATATAAAACTTACCAGAATTGTAAAATAAGTAATATGCACTAACTTTTAAGTACAGTAATAAAATTCTTCTAATCTTGTTTTTAGCTAACATGTAATCACGTCTTTAGGGATGAGTTGAGACTTAAGATTTTTAGCTTACATTTTCTGACATTTATAGGTTTCTTTATGCAGATTTAACGCTAAACTTTGTTTAGCTAAACTAAGTTGGGTAGGTCGGCGTTAATAGAATACAAACTTTTTCGTATTATTTTGAAACTATTCTTACAATCTTGAGAATTTTAAATATGACCAGTGGCGTGCAGGTGAGTTAAATTTCTTTAATGGCATAAATGAATAATTTATTAATTTAACATAGTAAAAATTTATGTTTGTATAATCTTTCTGAAACCATTTTGTGGATCGAAAGGAGAATTCTGACAGATCAGTGTTGACAATTTAGTACAGTCAAAACAGACAAAAAAAAGTGGAAGCTTCGCAACAATTCACATAAAGTTGAAAATTGGCATAGGACTTAAATACGCTATGACAAATAAAATGTCAAAAGTTTCTACCGATGCTGCGTCTGCTAACAATTTTTTGTAAGTTCAAACGTTGCATTTCAGTGTTATGGTGAAAATAGATCAGAAGAAAAGTTATAGATCATGCAGTTCTTTACAAAAATGGTTCTTATGCTTTCTTTCTACGAATCATCTATGAGGTAGAGTACTTGGAGCATTCAAAAACGAAAGTTTTCACGTCTTTGCTTAAGTTGGAAATCATGTTTCTTGGGTTTAGACCGTGTTGATTGGAATTATTTCCCGACTTTTCGCCTACGATTTTCAGGGATCTTTACTCCACCAAATTAGAACACTGAATGAGCATCGAGGAGCAACAGTCCTGTATTTATACCCAATTGGTACTCATTGAACCGTGATCCAGCGTTATAATGGATTTCTACGTGTGATGTATACTGTAACCTGTATCTCTATTAATACTATTTGGATATTTAAAAATTTCGATTGATTCTCTAATTTTACGTTTAAATAAATCAGACACTGATGCTAGCATCTTAGTTTCTGTTTCATTAAAGTTGTGACCTAAGCAATGATGGTCTTCAGCTACTGCAGCTTGTACAATTTGTTTTTTTATACATCTTTTATGTGCATTAAGCCTAGTGGATATAGATCGTGCTGTTTCACCCACACACATTTTGCCACAAGAGCAAGGTATCTTATAAACGCCTTCAGTTTGTAATGGTATTACGTCCTTTGGTGACTTCAAACATTGCCCAATTTTCTTACATGTGTTGAAAATTATTCCAATATTTGATTTTCGGAGCAATTTGGCAATCTTGTCTGTGGTTCCTTGTATGTAAGACAACTCTGTCCATAGGTGGTAAGTTTATGAAATTTTGTTGAGTAGTTGGGATTTTATATTTATTAATATAACCTTTAATATCTTCAGCGCAATATCCGTTGCCTTTTAGAGCGTTAGTCAGTTTTTCTGTTTTTGATTTCAGTGATTGGTCATCACATATTGAAAGAGCTCTATGTACGAAAGAGTTAATGACGGATTGTTTTTGAGAAGGATGATGGTGTGACGTCGCATTGATATATCAATTTGTATGTGTTGTTTTTCTGTATACAGAATGTCCTAGTTTGATATTATCTTTACTTTGTCTTAGTGCATCGAGAAAGGGAGGGGCACCCTTTCATTCAGTTTCTGTAGTGAATTTTATAGTAGGGTGTTGTTGGTTTAGATGATCCAGAAAATTATAGAGGTTATCTGCGCCATGCGTATTATTTATATATCTGCACCAAAATTTGGGTTTAAGAGAGCAGAAGATACGCAGATACGAAAGCTTCCATGAAGATGTTCGCTACTACGGGTGACGAAGGAGATCCTATGGCCTCTGTCAAAGTCTGCTCGTAGAAAGTCTCTTGAGCAGTAAAATAAGTGGAAATCAGACATGCTTTAATTGATTTTAGTAGGCCGAAGTCCATGTTGTTATTTCGTAATATGTCCGATGTTATGGAAACTGAATAATTTATAGGAACATTTGATTATAAGGATTCTACATCGAAACTGACCAATATGTCTTCGGTCTCTAATTGGATGGTTTTTAATCTCCGCACAGTGTCCTGAGTTTTTAACCAAGGATTCAGTTTTTCTATAAACAAAAGTAAAAGTTTGGTCAGATATTTACCTATTTTGTAGGTTCGTAAGTCTATTGCGCCGACGATTGGATGTAGAGGTATATTTTCTTTACGTATTTTAGGCAGTCCCTAGAGGCGTGGAATCTTGGAGCTGCTTGGTTTAACGGCTTTTTTTCTTTCGGGGTGAGGCTGGAGGCGTTAATTAGAGATGTGGGGTTCTTTTCGATTTTGTTTGTTGGATCTGTCTGAATGACTTTGTTGGTTTTGTCGGCCAAGAGTTGGTGTATTTTTTCAGCGTATTTGTCCTTATCTATAACAACAGTTGCATTCCTTTTGTCAGGTGGGAGAACTAAGACGGTGTTGTTTTAGTTCAGTTTTCAATAGATACATCTTAGAAATAATCCAAGCACACGTAAGCAGGAAGATGACCAAATCCTACGGTACCACGGGAATATAACAAAGGCTAAATGACAGGAACTCACTTACTACAGCCTCCTTATAGGAGATTTTAATGCTAATGTTGGAAAGAATTAGGACTTTTTAGAGTAGGTGAAAGAAACAATAGAGGCGAATTATTAAAGAAATTCTTGACACATCATAATCTAAGCGCGTTGAAAATGTATGTGGAGGAGCTTGGATGGAAATTCCAAAAATGAAATTCGCGTCGTTATCATGAATAAAAATCATATGATCCATGATCTCATGGTAAGCTCGAATCAGGGAGATGATAAGGGAGAAGAACAAACTGAAACAAAGAGCCATATCCACGAGATACCTGACAATTACGAGAGCCGCCAATACCGCAATCTTAAGAGTCAGAGATGCCCTACTTCAAAATCATGACAAAAAGTGGAATAACAAACTGCTGAGTGTCCAAATTGAGGGCGGCTTTCTTTGGAGAATAGCCACGGCTATCACGGGAGGAGGCAGAAAATCCAGACCTGCACTGACCTACAGAAATAACACAGCCACTTCTTCGGAAAAAAAAGCAAAACTCCTGGCAATCATGTTGGAAGAACCAAGCGGTCCAGCCAGTCGGTGTTCGTTTTGCAATAGCGGCCAAGATCATAGAGCCCTTTCACAGAACTGCTCACCCGGACCCTGATGGATGGTTCACTGTTCCAGAAGACATCAAAGACATCGTCAAAGCCTGACCAGTACACTAGGTTCCAGGTTACGACAATATAACAAACTTCGCATTGAGAAACTTGCCTACCGAGCAGATAGTGGAGCTCACTAATATTGAAAAATCTATAACCCGATTCAGTCACTTCCCATCAGCCTGGAAGCAAGCCATTATAGTAATGATTCACAAAAAAAGGCAAAAAGTCACTAGATGCTGCAAACTACAGACCCATTAGCTTGCTTCCATCCAGGGGACTGAGATAACTATTTTGAGCAAGCTAAGATCAGTAACTGAGGGCCTAGGAGATATACGGAGGAGCAGTTTGGCTTTATGAAGGGACTTTCCACAACATACCAAACCACGAGATTCGTCCACGAGATTACATCTGCATACAAGACACACCTAGGCGCTGTCATGTTGGACATGTCGAAGGCTTTCAACAAAGTTTGGCATGATGGCCTAGGCATCAAGATGATTCAATTCGGATACCACATCATCTAGTTAAACTGGTCCTGTATTTCCTGCCTAACCCAACCTTTTCAGTAAAGGTGAACAGAACCCTGTCCAGACCAAGAACAATGGGAGCAGGAGTTTCGTATATATTTAATATATACACGGCGGATATCCCCAAGACTATACTAGCATCAGTTTATATGCTGACGATACCGCCCCCATCACATTCCACAGAAATCCCCGTATCATCACAGAAAGGCTACAAGAACATCTCAACAGGCTCGAGGAGTGGATGCAAAAATGGAAACTAAAAGGCAATCTGGATAAAACGAAGGCGATCATCTTCACCAAATTACGAAAACAACCATTTAGTCATCTACTCTTCTACAACTAAAACATACGATGGGCCAACCAAGTGAGATACCTGGGCCTAATATATGAAAAAAAGCTGGTATGGAGGGATCACATTAAAGAAATTCGAATAAAGCCATAGGGACTACTGGCGTCATCTGGAAAAAATTGACGAATTACAAGGTTATTATTTGCCCAGCGATGCTGTTGGACTACCATACTGGGCACATATTCCCAAGACCAGACGATACCACCTACAAGTCTTTCAAAACAAGATACTTGGCATAACAGTCAAAGCCTCATGCTACTTGAGAACAGCCCTGGTTCACAGATAACTCCAAATGCCTACCAACCTAGAATTTACTAGAACCACTACGAAGAAGTTTCTTAGTAAAATTCCTTATCACAACAACGCCACAGTCCGGAACGTGTTTTCTCTGAACCCTTTCTACAACAGGAGATACCCACTCCCCATTGACCCGCTCCCACCGTTCTTGCCATTCTACGGGAGAACATAATATAATATGAAACTTTGATTAAGTCTAAAATAATATAATTATAATTAGATTAAGTTCTTATCATATAAAACATACATTTGTTCAGCTTAGGTAACAGAAGTTTGTAGAAATAAATAAATATGGAACTATGGTAAGCTTGAAGTAAATCAGAAATAAACTATCAACAGGCAAGAAAGAGATATGTAAGTTAAGAGACAAACACGAATATTTACTTAAAGTCACAGAAACCTATTTTAAAATTCTCTCTACTATTAGAAGACCACAAAATAAAACTCCTCCACCTGTCAAAAAATTTTTCAATCAGGGATCTGACCAGTGCCGTAAATAAAGACCCAGCGGTGCGGAGGGGGGGGGGGCGTAGCCAATCTCGGGGCATCCTCAACTCTCTTAAAGAAAACGAATAAATACGAAGGATCAAGACGGATGCAAAATAGTAGAGCGCAATCAAAAACTGCGGGGGGGGGGGGGTGCACATACTTTAGTTACGCTACTGGATCTGACATACTTATACCTTTAACATTATCAGTAATAAGAACTGATATGTTTGTTTGAAGGTCATAGACAATGATGGTTCTTGCGAAATTCTACATCCAGGATGATGGACTACCGATGGGATTTTCACTCTCACCAGTGGTCGCAAATATTTTCATGGAATGGTTCGAGACGTTTGCAATTGAATCAACAACTAAGAAATCAAAGTTATGGCTCAGATACGTAGACGATACTTTTATTATTTGGAGTGGAAACGACGAAGAACTTCGAAACTTTCTTTTTCATCTCAACAATATCAGTCCAACTATTAAACTCACCATGTAGAAAGAAGTAGAAAATAAATTACCATTCTTAGATATCTTGGTTGAAAGAAACGGCAGACAAATTCGAACTTCGGTTTACAGAAAAGCCATGCACACATGACAATACCTTAATTATTCATCTAATCACTCCAACAATACCAAACAAGGAATTATAAGAAATCTCGTAGATAGAGCCTTAACTCTCTGCAACTCCAACGAGAACTTGATGAAAGAGATAGATTACATTAAAAATGATCTGACAGCCAACGGATACCCAATATATCTAGTGGATAAATTTCTTGAACAACGCAGAAATAGGACAATATCCACAACGAATGAAGAACGAAAACTAGTATTGAACATCCCCTATGTTAAAGGCATTTCAGAAAAAGTTAGAATGATAGGAAAACGATATAGAATCAACGTCGTTTTCAATTCAAATAACTCTCTGAGAAGTCGGCTCACTAGGGTCAAACTAATGTGTATATCAGATACCATGTGAATGTGGCAATTCCTACATTGGCGAAACAAAGAGACCTCTTGACGTAAGGATCAAAGAACATCAAAAGTGCACATCTCGAGGAGAAACAGAAAAATCTGGTGCCGCCAACCATGCCTGGACTTATGGACACCACACAAAATGGTCTGAAGCTAAAATACTACACTGAGAACAACATTGAAGAAAACGGAAATTCAAAGAAGCCGCGGTCATACATCAGAACCCGACTTGTTTTAGTAAACCATCTTTAGATATAAGAGAAGTGTGGAAACCACTTCTTAGTAATTGTAAACTAAAACTAAATGTAGCATAAAAAAAATGGTATTTTGCCATAGCAGGCATGACTGCACCCATCTCAGTCACACTCTACTGCATTTACTTTTAGTATAAATAGTCATGTAGCTAAGGGATTTATTTAGTTTCACTTGAAAACGGTTAGAGATAACTACTAGCCAATAGATATCTACTACTTTGCAAGAACTGACATTAGAGAGATGAAGAATTATCGAGCACCAGGAGATAATGTAATTATTATAGAGGCAATACAATTAAGAGGTCAATCACTTACGCTTGCATTACAGGATCAATAAATATTTATATCAAGGAAATATACAAAAGATTCAGATAATGCAGTAGTAGTGTCACTACATAAAAAGGGCGATATCACGCAATCTACCAGCAAAAAGAGCAGGCTGGTCTCTTAGTAGGATGACCATTTACAGGCAATAAAAATAATGATCAAGAAGTATACATAGAATAACAGCCTGTTACTTTTGACGTTTGTACATAAGGTGAAAACTGTAGATTCTATAGAACTAGATGTGATATTTGACGCACAAAAATAAGGCTGAATAGATTACAGATATACGAACTTAAATCAGTAATATTTGCATGAAAAATTTAAAATTCAGAATAGCATTACACCTAAGATATGTACCAGTGTGATGGAAGTTGTTTTTAAAAATACATAATGGCAAGATTTTGGTATCGACATTGATGAACACAGGCTAAATCTTTCAAGATTCGTTAATGACATTGTGATGATTACAAATAATCCACAGGATACCATTTTAATGGCAAAAACACTAAAATGCATTCGAAGATGTAGGACTGAAAAGAAATTTCCAAAGATAAATATGTATTGATTAATAAGACCAACCTGGGCAGCATTTGATGAAATAGGAAATATTCATAGTAGTAATATTCTAATGCATCTGAAGGAATTGCAAATAACTCAGCGAGCTATAGAAAGTTCAGTGTCAGGTGTGAGCCTCCAGGAACATAATATGAATACATCCAAAGAAAATCAGGAAAGAGAAAACCGCAGTAATGAAGTTAGAGTGTGGCAAATACAACGGTTTCATGCATTATTTATTATTTTAATATTTTTTTATGTTTAATGGCTCCTGTTCTGAATGTAATCATAATTAAAATATCATGCTCTAAAAGCCCAAATAAAAAACATAAACATTTTTGTTTTTATCTTAAGCGAGAGTGATTTTAAATCAGATTTTTTATGTATTGATTTTCTCTTTACGAGGAAACTTAAAATGTAACCAAACATTTTGAAACGCAAGCTTTAAACGTTTACTTGAGTCTTTAAAAATTGTTGTTATAGAAAACATATATGGGGTGTCCCATTTTCGATACTTTTAGGAGGGTGTTGGAGCTATTATTAAAGATATAGTGTTGCGGTATTCACTTCAGTGTCCTACTTTTAACGAAACGAAAGATTCCGTTGTCAAATTAGGCATGGTCCTCTTAGTTTTTAATCTACAGCGTGATTTTGAAAATCTCGTTTTTTAGACATATCACGTATTTATGTTATGCGTTAATTTAACAAAAAGGTAAGAGTAATAGAGATTTTTCCTTAGAGTTCAGTGGCTCAGTCAGTCTTTTTCGAAAAAGCTTAGTTTTTGAGATATTAACCAAACTTATGATATTTTAAATAGGACACTCTGTATATTATTTTAGATATTGATTAAGTATAATTTAGGCTTTTCAAAAGTATATAATGTGTTTATTTTATTTTGAAAAACAAGGTCAGAATTGGATATTTTTAATAATCTAATTTATTTGTAACAGTAGGTCGTGGCCAATTTATAATAAACTAAAGGCAGATGTCCAAAACTTCACAGCTTCTGAATTATATTTCAATAGGTAATGTACTTAACGCGTTATCATTAGGATAACTTCTCATATTTGGCAATCGTTTTTGTTCATCTTAGGTATCCAGAAATAAGGCAACCCTTTCGAGACATATTTGCTGGTTTAAAAAGAAATCTAGTTGATCACAGATCTTTTATTCAGCCGCGTCCCAAAACATACGTCAAAGGAGACAGGGATATAAAAGAAACAAATGTGTTTTTTTACGCAGCAGCAACAACTTCATCATCCTGTAGAAAGAGGAAGAAGTTAGTGTAGCAAAATCTGATGCTGAAAGAATTTTTAAGTATAAATACCATCCATATAAATTTAAAATGGTGCAATATTTACACCTGGAGATGATGAGCGCAAAGTAACCTTTTGTCAATGGTATTTAGAACAAATCCGCACCATCTTTGGAAGATTTGTCATCTGGTTCAGACCAGATGATAAATGTTATTTTTCAAGTGCGGGAATTTTTAGTCGTCACAACACGAGCCATTGGTCTGCAGAAAATGACCATTAAATTTTCGAAAGGGCACAACAAGAGCGCTTCGGGGTTGCTGTCTCGTGTTTTATTTTGGGCCGACGCATAACCTACAGGATGTATGAAGGGTCTCACGGCACGTAGATACCCAGAAATCCTTGAGGAAATTATTCCAGAATTGCTTGAAAATATTCCATTGGCCCATATCAGTTCCATTGATCTTCAACAAGACGGGTCCCATGCCACAACTCCGGGCTGTTAAGGCCATTTCTGAACAATAACTTTCCTCAAAGATGGATAGGTACTAATGGGCCAGTGAGATGGCCCTCACGATCTCCTAATCTTTTTGATGTTTTGGATTTTTTTTGTGGGGTTTTACGCAAAAAAGAGTATATAAGACATGACATGAATCTATAGTGGAACTTCGTGAGACAATTGGTTTGGCCTTCCAAACTCTTCATAATAGACATATGATTCTTTTAAGTGCAACTAGAAGAATAACAAAACTGTACCGATATTGAATTTGAGAAAACGGGCGTCATTTTGAAAATTATCTTAAAAAACTCTCTGTTATTTTTGTGTTTCTTTTTGTTTTTGTTACTTTAGTTTTATGAAATAATGTTGTTCTTGATGTCAATACTCTGATTTTATAGAACAGTGTTGTTGAAAGTAAAAAATGTAATAATAATTAAGTGTTTACAATTGAAAATATAGAAACACATTAAAATTAACTTTTAAAGTGTCTAATCTTTGGTATAATTATTATTATCAAAATTTTGAATTTGTTTCTTATAAATTGGCGATATCCTACCGTTAAAGTAAATTATTGAAAGTATCGAATTATGACCTTGTTTTTCAAAATAAAATCAACATATTATATATTTTTGAGAAACTTAAATTATACTTAATCAATATCTAAACTAATATATAGGGTGTCCTACTTGAAAAATCATAAGTTTGGTAAATATCTCAAAAATTAAAGTTTTTAGAAAAAACTGTCTACGTCACTGAACTCTACGTAAAGAACTCTATGAATTCGAGTTTTTACTTTTTTAATAAATTAACGCATAATGGAAATACGAAATGGGCCTAAAATGACTATTTTCAAAATCACCCTGTAGATTAAAAACTAAGAGAGCCATGATAAATTTTGTCACAGGTATCTTTCTTTTAGTCCAAAAGTAGGATACTCAAGTGGAAACCGCAACACTATCTTTGATAACTCCAATATCCCCTAAAAGTGTCGAAAATGGGACACTTCGTACGTAGGTTCACTATATTAGATACATGCAATTTGAACGAGTCACATGAAAAATATTTAGAATTAATTGTAAAATGTAAGTGGACAAATACAAGCATTGTTTCATATAAAAAAGTTAGTCATGCAAAAAAATAGGGAATTATTTTCATCTATTTATTATACCTATATATTTTAAACATAATGTTACGATTTTCTCTCCTTCACTGGATCCGAAAAATAACACTACTTTTCACTAATTCAACCGTTTACTTGTTTACGCTTTCACTGTTCAAAAACAAGCAACTAACTTAAACTCTATTTTCATATTTATATACACCTATAGAACATACTCGATTAAAAGTCTAGATACTTTCGAACTTAGACAGTTCTTCGTTACAATATTTATATAAGGACGCGGTCGAATCTCCCTAGTCCTTGGTTACTATTTAATTAAAAATCTAGCACTTCTTTCTTTAAAATTATATTATCATTCTTCAAACAAATGCTCTAGGAAGGGCGTGAGTGTCTAGGAAATATCGTGTACAATATAAGGTTAATTAAAAATCTTCATACAGTTTAAATCAAATCAAAAAAATATAACATTCTGCCAAAAATAAATATGCTGAGAGTGGTGTTGAATATAACCAATTGTTTCCAAAAGCAATAAAAAAGCTAATAATTTAATTGTGGAGAACATATTGCAAAAATTATAAACCCCATATTGCTGAGTCTGAAACAATTATATCGTACCAAACTATATTAAATGGTTATTCTAGGAAGTAGCAAAGAAGTAAAGTATATCAATTCCAAATATAAATGTTATTGCCTAAGATGTAGACGCAGTAAAAAAGCACTTTATATGTAGGACGGGTAAGAAATATTTGGTTTGGCGTTTCCAGGCACGTATTACCTTCATTAAAAGATATTATTACACACCACCTCCATTCGTTTTACCTAATACTTATTTAGCTCTTTAGTTACACTTTCCACTAACTAAAAAATTTTTTTTTTACATATGAAAAGTTATCCATATAATATATTTAAGTCTTTATTTGATAAGAGTTATTGCATACGTAAAATTTCAAATATTTTAGGTCGATTTTATGGAAAGAAATAGAGCCACAACAGATTAATAACAGACAGTGGCGGCGTGTGGGATGTTCAAGGGTGTGTTCTGCATTGAAAATACGCGAAATACGCAAAGCAAAAAAAGAATTATTAGACCTACCTGTATTCCTTCTAAGCTCTGGTACAAGGTACAAACATGCAACATGCAATCCTTTTGTCGCAGGTGGTAACCTGGTAGCACATTGAATATAAGGGGCAATAAATGTCAAAAAACGAAAAACAACAACAAAAATTTAAACGTTTAAAAAAATCTAAAGTTCACTTTTTATATATCAAATCAATACGTCTTTGTTTAGCTCTTGCAAACTTCTCAATTACTTTCTCATTAAAATTGGGGTCTTTTCTAATAAAGGCATTTTCTATTGACAGCATAGAAAGTGCGGATAATCTACTTTCACCCATGGTATTGCGTAGGAAAGTTTTAACTCTTTTTAAAGTAGAAAAACATCTTTCTGCCTCTGCCGTTGTCATAGGAATAGTTATAATTATTTGTAATAACTTGACAGTTTCTTTGAAAGACTCATCCAAATTGTTAGATGTAAGTAAATTTAAAAATGCTACTGCCCCTTTAAGATTCCTAAAATCTGGCCTTATGTAAATTATGGACAGTTCAGTCTTTAGGCGTTCTAGTTCAAATAAAGGGTACATAGTTAGCACAGAGTTTAATATCCCATCTGGAAATTTTTTTGAAAACTTCTCGAACAATTCAGATGTAAATAACGTCGCGACTGCTAAATGATCTACATAATCAAATCTAGTTTTGGCAGTATGAATTATTGTGTCGCAAACTTCTAATGCTGCCGCACGAAGGTTCTCTTTTGAAAGACAAATTCGTTTAACAGTGGGCTCCAAATCCTGTCTGAGAAGATTTCCTCTGTCTATTACCCCGTCAATATTATCTCTCAACTCTTGGATACACTTTTCAAAAGTATCGACGCAGTTTTTAATTTCTACCGAATCGGCTTTCCTTGTTTGTAGTTGGTTATATAAAATGTCAACATGCGGCATAACATGATGAAAAATATTTAGCCAAAACAGAAATGATTCATCATTAAGCGAACGTTCTATAGCAACTGCCTGACTTACGACTATTCTATTAGCAAACCTCCGTTGAATTTCTTGCATACATTCTATTAAAGAATTTCTGTGCTCATAAATAACGTTTATTGCTCTGCTTTTAAAATTCCACCGAGTCTGAACGGCGCGTGGTAATCTTCTCCCTACTACTTCGTTTAACACATCCATTCTTTGAGGAGAATTCGAAAAGAAATTTACAACGTCATCTACATTTGAAAAGAATACCCGCACTTTTGTATCTTGAGACACTGCCTGGGCCATTATTAAGTTGAGTTGATGAGCGTAACAGTGAACAAAATGTGCCTGGGGATATTTTTCCTTGATTACTGTGTGTACTCCTCTATGTCTGCCACTCATAACAGCAGCGCCATCGTAGGTTTGTGCAATCAGCTTGTTGAAATCTTTCGTTAAGAATGGATCTATAACGGATTTAATACAGGCTGCTAAAGATTGAGCGTCATGTTGCTCAGGATTTATAAAACCCCAAAATCTTTCAACTGGGCTTCCTTGATGTACATATCGTAAAACGACCACCATTTGAAATTTTGAGGCAACATCACTAGTTTCATCTGCCAGAACTGCTAAATAATTTGATTCATTTATTTCATCAGAGATTTTTTCTCTACATACCTCCAGCATGCATTGTAATAGTTCATTCTGCATGTCCTTTGATGTACCTTTAAATAACGTAGCAGATTCTAAATGTTTTTGGAAAACGTTGTCAAGATCTGCACTAAAATTCACCAATCCACGAAAGATTCCGGGATTATCAGACTCGTCACTTTCATCGTGGCCACGGAGGGCTAACTCAAACGTTCCACAAAATTTTATACAATCAATAATACGCGATAGCACATAACGATTTTTATCAACTTGTTCGTTGTGCCGTTTTACATTAATCCAGTAGGCATTATCCAATTGCTTTTGGATGTTTATGTTTCCTAATAATGCCAGGCTTACCGTATTGGAAATATGCTTCTGTGTTCCTTCGTGCCGTTTAATGTTTTGGCTTAAATGTCCCAAATCTCTAAAACCCGTAACTGTCCACGATTTGTCACCTCCAAACAAAATACAAGGGAAACAAAAAAGCGCGTGTTTTTTGTCACAACCGCACAACCACTTTGTATTGTTATAAACCGTGTCATTAAACTGGCGTTTGTATGTTTTGCTTCGACTTGAACCGCTAATTTCAATGTTTAATTGTGGTGTCGATCGACCAAGTTCTTTAATTTTAATTTTGTCCTCGTATGCCAAAGAGCTAAAACTATGACTCTGCAAAAACTCGATCGAATTCATTATAATTAAACTAAATAAAACAACAGGACAAAACAAATAGCCGGCCGCGCGCATATAAAATTACAAAACCACTGCTGGGTGCTGCCGTCCTGCAGCCGCAAATTTTCCATAAATCGCCGTATTAAGCCACGTGCAGCGTTAAACCAATCACTCGCTTTGTTTTCAGAAATCATTAGCTGTGAACCCAAATCCGCGGCGGGCTCGTAAGCGGCGGCCCTACGCTCGAGTGTTCAGGCCGGAAAACTTGCGGTGTTTTGTTTGCCATTTTGCCAATGCTATTAGAGAAATAATTTAATATTTTTATTGTTTAGTTTAGGGATACACTACATTAAAAAATATATAATTTGTCGAAATTATGTGTGTTCTGCAGCTCCGCAGCACTTATGAACGCGCCGCCACTGATAACAGAAAAAAAATGGCTCCTTGAAATGGACTATTATATTTATATATGCGATACCAAAGTACAAAACGAATACTTAGAGGAATCTAAGGTACCAATCTAAAATTAATTTGAAATTTAAGATAGTTGATTCACTTTGACAGACTAAATATTTGTTTGACACAATTTCACTGTTATTTGGAGAACACAAAGAAATAGTTTTTAGTGATTCATTTTAAGGTGATTTACAACTTTAGATAAAATGGGTACTTTTATGCCATCTTGGAGTCATTGCAAGGTATTCTAATCTCAATTAGTCCAAATAATTTATGAATATCATAATGAATTCTAAAGTAAAAATCGAAAAATGAAATTTTTATAAAAAAAAAATGAACCGACTTCTAAAAGTGAAAAATAATTATAAATTTTTATATGAAATTTAAATTTTTGAAGTCGGCACTAAATTGTTTCTAAATGCAATAAATAACTACTAATATATATAAATTATGGTAAGAAAGCAATTACAAATAAAGTATCTTTAATCTGTTTATGCGAATCACATTTTGTCAGGTATTAATTTGGCGCCCACTTCAAATATTTCAATTTCATATAAAAATTTATAATTATTTTTCACTTTTTAGCGCACTTTTAGAAGTCGGTTCATTTTTTTTTTATAAAAATTTTATTACAGTTTTGATGTTGCACTAGTAACTACGCAGTCCAGCGGAGAGATCACACAGTTAGCAGTCCCACCAGCTAATTAAAAGGCAAATTTTTATTATTATCTTTTTTATGTCTTAATGATAAACTATAATTAAGTATATTCGATTCTATTTTTGTAAGGCACTGCGCAATTTTCCGGCATTCCATGATTATGATATATACAGGGTTTGCGTTATGTTTTTGCGCTAGTAGGTAATAGTGTGTGTTGTGTTTAATTTTATTTGATTTATTTGTCTATTCATTTGAACTTGAATTTCATTATAATTTATCTATCTTTAAGCTACGCTACGGAGGGCAAGGGATGATAGCAAAAGAAATGGATGGAAGTTAGTCCAAATGTCAATCCCACCTGCACGTGTGGTGGTAAACACCACCCGATGCCCTCTGCTAGAAAACAGACGGGGCTCTGGTGACCGAGTCACAGCGGTATAACTGTTTAATCAGAAATCAAGGAAATGTGATCTCTCTTCTCTTCATTCCACTACCAACACGCATTGGCCAGCTACGGTCCTCAGTTCCCGGTGGCCCAGCGGTCCCTGGCTACAGTAGCAGTCAGATTAGATCAGGCAGGGGGTGCTAAGAATCACCGGGTTGGATCAGGCTACCATGGAAAACAAACTCTACATATCGCCACTTACAATGTTAGAACACTGCCATCAGAAGGAAAGACAATCGAACTCGAGAACGAGCTACGATATATAAAATGGGACATTCTCGGGATGAGTGAAATAAAAAGAAGGGGAGAACATTAAATAACTCTCAAATCCAGAAATCTGCTACACTATATTGGAGAAAATGACGTATCTACGGGCGGAGTAGGCTTTATAATCCACAAACAACACAAAGAAAATATTATAAAGATAGAGAGTGTTAGTACTAGGGCTATATATCTTATGCTGAGACTAAATGAGAGACATGCTATCAAAATCATCCAAGTATAAGCACCAACAAGTAGCCAGAATGAGGAAGATATCGAAGACTTCTACGAAGATGTATATAAAGTCATGTACAAAGCACATTATACAGTCCTCATCGGTGACTTCAATGCCAAACTTGGATTCAAAGAAGATGACGCGGAGATCTCTATGGGACCCTATGGTTATGGAACAAGGAACGATAGGGGTAAAACTTTGCTCAACTTTCTACTAGATCACAAACTATATGTTTTGAACTCGTTTTTCAAAAAGAGCAAACAACGTAAATGGACCTGGGTGAGCCCAGATGGCAGCACGAAGAACGAAATTGACTTCATAATCACTGACAAAAAGAACATCATTCATGATGTCACAGTCCTTAACAAAGTGTCAGTAGGAAATGACCACAGGTTAATAAGGGCGAAGATAAGGCTAAATTTAAAGCGAGATCGAGCAAGGATGGTAATTGGGAACCAAAGAAATAAATGGACTTCAATTAAAGACAAGGAATCCTATGAAAAGTTCATAACTTCTGAATTAAAACACATAGAGCTCCTCAAAGAAGGCGAACTTGATATAGAACAAATAACAGCACAAATAAACTCTACCCTAAAAAATGCTCACGCAAAATACGGAATCAAAACAACAAACAAGAACGACAAGATTACCCAAAATACAAGAAATCTTATAAAAACAAGAAAAGAACGTAGGGACAGAAACTCAATCAACTCTGAAGAACTAAGAAAATTAAATAAAGAAATCTCTAAAGAAATTAGAAAGGATGTCAGGAAATACAATACAAAACATATTTCCCAGGTTATAGAGAATAATAAGAGCCTAAAAGTCCTACGCAGAAAACTAGCAGAATGTACAAATAATGTCTGTAAGCTAAGAAATAAAAGGGGTGCCATCGAGACAAATAGAGAGGAACTGCTGAAGATAGCAGAATATTTTTACTTCGAACTTTATAAAAGCAACGTGGACAGCAAAGATCGTCCACCAATACCAGAAATCCGAAATGTCAGATCCGAAGGTATACCAGACATCACAGAAGATGAAATGGCAAATGCTATTGCTGGCTTGAAGAAAAACAAGGCACCTGGGGAAGATGAAGTGGTAATTGAAGCCATAAAAGAAGGGGGACCAACATTAACCCGCATTTTACAGAAGTTATTTAACGTGTGTCTGACAAAGGGCATAACTCCCTCCACGTGGCATAAGGGTCTTATTGTAATAATGCATAAGAAAGTGGACATTTCAGGTCTGAAAAACTATCGCACAATCAGTTTGATCTCACACATATATAAGTTATTCCTAAAGATAATAACAAATCGACTCACAAATAAATTAGATAGTTATCAACCTTGCGAACAGGCTGGGTTTCGCACTGGTTATGGAACGAATGACCACCTACAAGTTCTTAAGTCCCTGATAGAAAAGTACATAGAATACAATAAGCCACTTATTCTTATATTTATTGATTATGAAAAAGCATTTGATACCATAGGCCAATATAAAATGCCGAGGGCGCTTGTAGACAGTCGAATCGACCACCGCTACATTTCGTTAATCAAGAACATATACGATATAGCCACAGCCTGTGTCAGACTCCACAAAGACACAAATACCTTCAGAATAGAACATGGAGTTCGGCAAGGAGATACAATCTCACCGAAATTGTTTACGACTGTCTTGGAATATATGTACAAGCAGAATTCTTTTGTAGGAAATATGGGAGTGAACATAAACAGGGAGGACCTTAATCACCTAAGATTTGCCGATGACATTGTCCTCATATCGGATAGCATGGATAAAGCAGCAAGAATGTTGCAAAAGCTCTACAGACTGTCAAGTGATGTTGGTCTAAAAATAAATTGTGAGAAAACTAAATTTATGACCAACCTTATACTAAACGACAATATCTCAGTAGGAGACCACAAGATCGAACAAGTCACCACCTAGAAATACCTAGGACATGAAATCCGTTTAGGCCGAGATAACCAAACATGCGAAATACTAAGAAGATAAGGCTGACGTGGACAGCTTTTCGAAAACTGAAAAATATACTTAAATCGAACATCCCTGTTTGCTTGAAGAGAAAGGTGTTTAACCAGTGTATCCTCCCCGTTTTCAATATGGAGCAGAGACGCTAACACTAACAAAGAAAAGCGTAAATAAGTTGAGAGTGACACAATTGGCCATGGAAAGATCTATGCTGGGAGTTAGCATCAGAGATAGAATACCGAATACAGAAATACGACGAAGAACGAGTATTGCAGATGCAGTCAGGAGAATTACAACGTTAAAGTGGAACTGGGCTGGGCATGTCGCTAGGAGCACGGACAATCGATTGACGAGAAAAATCTTGGAATGGAGACCAAGACAGGAGGCTTGCCGAGGAAGAGGCCGCCCGCCTACCAGATGGATTGACGATATAAGGCGCATAAAATTAAACTGGATGCAAGCGGCATGGGACAGAAATAAGTGGCAAAACTTGCGAGAGACCTATTTTCAACAATGGACAAGATTGGGCTGATTGATGATGATGATGACGCTACGCTACAACTTTATCATTCAATTAAAAATTTTTATTATTACTATTTATTTATGAATTTTATTGGGCCCACATGCTCACATGCCTTTCTATATTTTTTTGTGTATGTGCCTTACTATAGAAGTAAAGCTAGTTCTTAACGCCATCGCTGAAGGTTTCTGTATTTCTGATGTAGTGGCGCCCTGAATAACCCATCCCTACTCTCCAGTATAGGGTTTAGCTTGACATTTTTGCTTGCTGGCGCTGCAATTAGCCCTCCACTGTACGGGGTGTCCCATGTTCGACAGTTTAAGGGGGTTTTGAAGTTATTGTCAAAGATAGAGTGTTGAGTTTTTTACTTTATGTCCTACTTTTTAAAGAAACGAAAGATTCCGGTGTCAAAATTGTCATGGCTCTCTTAGTTTTTAATCTACAGGGTGATTTTGGAAATCCCCGTATTTAGTCACATCTCGTATTTTCGTTATGCGTTAATTTATCAAAAAGGTAAAAACTGATTTTTATAGAATTTTTTATGTAGAGTTTAGTTTTTTTCTAAAATGTTTAGTTTTTGAAATATTAACCAAACTTATAATTTTTTAAATAGAACACCCTGTATATTATTTTAAATATTGATTAAGTGTAAGTTAGGCTTTTCAAAAACATGTAATGTGTTTATTTTCTTTTGAAAAGCAAGGCCAGAATTCGATATTCGCAATAATTTACTTTATTTGTAACAGTAGGCCATGGCCAATTTATAAGAAACAAAAGGCAGATGTCCATAACTTCAAATTTTTGTCAGATTGTTGTTATTTATGAAATATTTTTGTTACTTAGGTGTTTTTATTTTACTTTTTATTTATTTTGCATTTACAATGGCCGTTTATGATAATTATGAAAAGTAAGATATATAATATGTTTTGTACGATACAATGTAAATCCCTAGGAAGCTTCTGAATTATATGTATTTAAAGTATTATCATTAGGATCACTTCTCATATCTGGCGATTGTTTTTGTTCATGTTAGGTATCCAGAAAGAAGGCAAACCTTTGTGACATAATTTGATCATAGACTCTTTCAAATGATATATTGTGGTAGCGTTAACCCTTTCATCTATAATCAGTTTCTGCCCCATACTAATTAGTAACTATTTTAATAACCTATAATTGAATTTCATAGTAATAAAAACACTCTGGAAGTCTGGTCGTTCAACTTTTCTCTTGCAGCTTTAGTACCAAACACTACGGTTATTAAAGCTTACCACAACCATGACTCAGATCTTCAGGACTCAGGAAAGGCTGTTAATTAGTCGGTCAGTAGACATCTCTTGTTTTGTAGGTCTCGCAACAGCGCGCCCGCAAGTTAATTCGCGTGAAGGTATTAATTAAATTGAATAAAACAAGTTTCTCAAAACAACTTAGTCTATTAACAAAAATAAATAGAATAAAAACGAACTATTTACAATGAGAAACTTAAAACTAATAACAATTACGAAAAACTAACATAATTGCTTTTCTCGGCCGTTATTGTAACCAAAAATGTAAAACCCAATTTTGAAAAAAACACGTATAAATAGCTTAATAAAATATTCAACAAAAAAAAGAAATAAAACTCGAAAACATCTATTTATATTACTTAATCAAACCGTATGAAAATCGCGAAATGCCCCACTAAAATAACACACGATAATCCCTTAATTTCCCAAATTAAACAAAGGTAACCTTCTTTCCCGACGATTATACCCGTGACGTAATTATTCTACGGCACTGGTACTACGGTACCGTTCTAACCGACATTCAAATTGTGACTAACTATAGTATTTTTTTAAAAGAGCGTTCTCAAATCTTACACCCCCTCTTTCTCTTTTTAGTTGCTTTTTCGGTCGTACGTCCTGTGACCGACAATTTCATTCCCTTAATGCTCGAAGATTTGGGAGTTTTCTTACTGAGGGCGTTAGCTGTACTATACCGGATGTTTGATTCCCGAATTGGCATCTGAGCATCTTAATCCTACTTTTTATATAAAAGAATAGTAAAACAAACTAACCTACGTCTTCCTATAATGAAAAGAATATATGTTAAAGACTGTAAAAAAACTATTCACTTTTCTTGGCTGTTTTGGCAATAAACATCTTAACTCATTATTTCTTGTGAATAGAAAAACAATTATTAATCATAATTCCTTTTACAAATGGTTAAACGATATATTTCTATTATAGTGAGTGTATTTGATCATTCTTTTGTTTCCTAATAATGGGAAAATCGTTCAATATTTTAAAACATTTTAACGGTATTTAACATACCATATGTTAAAAACTACCCTTATTACGTCTGGTTTTATTTACTTAACCAGGGCAGGATTACTTAGACAGATTTATAGGCAGTTCTAAGAGAGGGTCTTTTAGGTTTTCATAAATTAACTGACTTTATGCATTTTTTTAAAGAAAACATTTAAACGACAAAGATCATAAAAGTTAAGCTCGATAACTGATTTATCTTTCCTTTAGACTTTCGTGAATAGTGATAAAAAAATATAACTACCCTATTCCCACAGAGTGATTATTTAATTATTTATTTTAACAGAATATAGTTGACATTGAACAATGAAAAATAATTAACATTTGTTCCATTACACCTTTCCAGATACATTTGCTTGTTTAAAAAGAAATCTAGGTGAATATTGATCTATTTTACGCAGCAACAACCAATTCATCATCCTGTAACAAAATAGAGGAAGAAGTTGGTGTAGCAAAATCTGACTCTGAAAGAATTTTGAAAAAGCATAAATATCATCCATATAAATTTAAAATAGTGTCACATTTACACCCCGGAGATGATGAGAGCCGAGTAACGTTTTGTCTATGGCATTGAGAACAAATTCGCACCAACGAATCTTTTGACAGATTTGTCAACTGGTCTGACGAATGTTATTTAATGCGGGAATTTTTAATCATCACAGCACGAAGCATCGATCTGCTGAAAATCATGATTTAAATTTCGAAAGGACACTTCGGGGGTTGATGTCTCGTGTTTTATTTTGGGTCGACGCATAGCCTACAGGATGTATGAAGCGGGTCTCACAGCACATAGATATCTAGAAATCCTTGAGAAAATTATTTCAGAGTTGCTTGAAAACGTTCCATTGGCTCATTTCAATTCCATTTATCTTCAACAAGACGGTACTCCGAGCCATAAATTTGGGCTGTTAAAGCCATGTCTCGATAATAACTTTTCTCAAAGATGGATTAGGTACTAATGCGCCAGTGAGATGTCCCCCAGGACTTCTCGATCTTTCCGTTTTGGATTTTTTTTGTAGGTTTTATACAAAATCGTGTGTATAAGAAACGACATGAATCTATAGCGGAACTTATAATTCTTTTAAATGCAATTAGAAGAATAACAAAACTGTGCCGATATTGCATTCGAGAAAACGGCTGTCATTTTGAAAACCTTCCTTAATAAAATGCTTGGTTGTTTTTAGTTTGAGTGTTTCTTTTTATTTTTGTTACTTTAGTTTTATGAAATAACGTTGTTCTTGTTTTTTTGCAATCAAATTTCAATATTCTGGTTTTATAATAAAATAAAAATAAACGTTCAAAGTGTCCGATCTTTGGTATAATTATTATTGTCAAAATTTTGCATTTGTTTCTTATAAATTGGCCATGGCCTACTGTTACAAAAAAAAGTAAATTGTTGAAAATATCGAATTCCGAACTTGTTTTTCAAAATAAAATAAACAAATTATATATTTTTGAAAAGCTGAAATTATACTTAATCAATACCTAAAATAATATGCTGTGTGTCCTATTTAAAAAATCATAAGTGTGGGTAATATCTCAAAAATTTATCTTTTTAGAAAAAAACTAACTACACCACTGAATTGCACGCAAAAAACTCTATAAAAATAAGGTTTTACCTTTTTGATAAATTCATGCATAACAGAAAAACGAGATGTGCCTAAAAAATGAGATTTTCAAATTACCCAAAACTAATAGAGTCATGACGAATTTGACACAGAAATCTTTCCTTTCGTTAAAAAGTAATACACTAAAGTGAAAACCGTAACACTATATCTTTGACAATAATTTCAATACCCCTAAAAGTGTCGAAAATGGTACTGTGAATTTGTGTTAGCTTTTATGAATTAATTATTGAATGTTTTTTCGCTCAATAAATGAGGTTTTGTCATGAAATACCAGCGAAGCAAGTTAAATTATGGTAACCTTGAAGCAGATATTGTATTTTAGGTCAAGCTGGTGGAAGGATCTATGAAAGCATGCAATTTCTTTCGATTAAAAATCCTGGGGCGTATCCTCGAACTGGGGAACGTGAACAGTGAAAAGGTGGCGAACGCGTATTCTTGAAATGTTCATCACTCATATCCTCGTTCGCCCGGTGGAAGGCAAGCGCAAATGAAGTGTCAGCCGCTAAATGACATATTTAGCGCACGGATTTCCAAAAATTAAATAGTATTAAAATTTTTAATTTTATTTTTGGTTCTTCAATATAACTCGCATTAAAAAAATAATATGTTGACGAACCGTTTCTTTAAGACGTTTTATTTTTTGAATAAACAGTTGAAACGTTAATCGGGTGGTACCCCGATATTTTTAATATTTTCAAATTTTTCAATAAAATATCCTTAGAAAGTTGAATATGTCTCGCAAATATTAAGTAAATTTGAGATTACAGACATATAAAATTATTACAGGAGATTCTGTTTATAACTCAATTGTATGAGCGTGCTATTTAAAAGTGTTTTTCTAGAGCCAGTTCTGCTTATGGATTTAACATAAATACTTGTGTCCATAACAGCCGAGTATCTTAGTTTTAAACAGTTAAATCTAACATAATTTGTTTCGCGGCGCAACTTATAATAAATTTGAGAAATAAGAATTTGTAAGCTATCTGAAACTTTTATTTAAATAAATAATAAATTTTATATTTAAATTTTGATAACTATAGCACTTAACTTAATTAGACTGTGTAAAACACTATACAACACTAAAATTAAATAAATCTTTTCTCGCTTATTTCTAATACTAAAGCCATTTTTCGTGGATTTCAATGACACACAATGGAGCATTCTAGACTTGATTTTTTCTAATCAGTCCTAAGCGCAGAATTTTTGTTGTAACTGAACAATTCTTAAAATGTAGAGAAGTGCATTATTCCATTTTTATATTTAAATTTTGTTAACTATAGCAGTTAACTTAATTAGACTGTGATAAACACTATACGACACTACAATTAAATAAATATTATGATTATAATTTATCGGGACATATAAATATGAACCCTACAGACCAAGGAATGAGATTCTTCAGCATAAAAACCTTATTTATGGTACATTTGATCTTCAAGCCTCTACAAATCTTTATAAAATAAAAAAAAAAATATATTAAAAGTTGAATGTGAGATCCGTTAGTATCTTTAATGGACGGCTTCTGTCTGGTCTTTGGTTTTGGTCCCTGGTCATAAACAGTTTCTCTATCATTGTTTAAGTTTCAGGTTTTCTTTCAAATTTAGTTGTCAGGACAGAACATATTACAGTAAGAGGCTAGACACTTTGTGAATTCATACAATAAATAACCGATTGGATAGTTTTCGTAGTGGATTGCGATGATGGCTTTTAGTCATACTACATAGAGTTGCAATTTCCACCGTTTCAAGGTTTATCAGTGCTGGCTTTCTGCAATTAGTCAGTATATTACTTTGTACATATGATTGCTGTTTTTCTTGATATACTATTTTCTTTATATATTAGAATCTTAAAGTACTTGGCTCTTTGTATGCATTTTTGTTTAACAGTTCTAGAGTGTCAATTTAAGATACATTTAAATACAAATATTGTAATGGCAATCAATAACTTCACAAAAATAACAACAACAGTACTTTTTTTTTACTTTTTACGATTAATTTAACGTACCAAAACTACTTTTGCCTAAAATTACGAAGATATTGCAGACATTTTCGGTCTGACAGCTCGATTCAATCTGTCATCCATTTTATTTTTTGAAATCCGAGGGTTTTAGCACGTTCATATCTGGCAACATTGCCTTTTCAAGAATACGGCTTTTACTGTCAAAAAGTTTACATTGCCATTCCTATCGCCATTCACATCACCTTTCACATCACATTTTCGAGGATACCGGCCCCGACTATTCTTGTATTATATTTACTTCCTATCGTAAATAGATCTGTCGCTTTGCCCACACGACTTAGTCGACTTTGTGTCAGTTGCATATTAATTATATTATATTAATAATATTAATAATTTAGAATTTCCAACGAAATGGACTAAAGAAATCTGGCTTATTTTCTTAAATTATTCGTTTCATTGTATTTGACAAAGGTAAAATACTTTTGAAATTTAATTCTTACCAAACCGAAAATAATTTTAGATTTACCTTTATAAATCATCAAGGTATTTTTCTGTTTATACGTTAGTCAAGATCAGGCAAATTCTCGCCTGGTAATAACCACAAAAATCGCATAAAATGAATTTTTGCTTACATTAATATTCGATAAATTATTTTACGAAGATATACAAAACCCGTGAATTGGCGAAAAACTGGAAGGAAATATTTATGTTTTTCATTTTACGAGAAGCCGTAAATTTTTATATTTTTTTTAACATGTAGATAAATGTCTGGGAAAAGCGTAATGGAATTTTTAGCACAACAGTAATTTCCTTTCTGAATTTTTCCTAATGTTTTGCTGAAAAAGAAAACTGAATTTGAAGCAGTAGAGCTTTTGCGCAAAAGATTAAATACTTAAAAATAATAAGTTTTGCAATCAAGCATAAATATTTACTATTATACTGAATATTATTTTTAGCCAACTTTAAAAAAGAAGGAGGAATTTAATGCATAATATATGTGCTGTTTATAGAGTGTGTCCCACGACGGACTGCCGCGATCGATTGCTCAGAAAATAGACTTTGATTCGGTTAAATTATTTTCAATATGGTGACACTTCCGGTTATATAGGAAGTTGATGCTTTTCGCTTATTTTAAATGAACACCCTATATGTTATATATATTTTCAGATTTTACGCAAAATTTTAAATGTTTTATGTATAATGTTCTATAACCAAGTTTAACTGTTTTTGACATATTTTAAATTTTATATCAAAAATGGCGTTTGCAGGCCTAAACATAACTATTCATTTCTCATTTATTAGTTAATTGGGGTTGATTTCCTTCATGAATGGTATCTACTTTATTGAATTGTGTTGATATTTTGATAATAAATAGATACAGGGTGATCAAGAACTAACATTAAATATTAACGTTTGTTGGAAGGTTGTAGACAATATTGAAGATTGGCTAAAACGTGGTCGGACTTGCATTATCTTTAATTTTATTTATTTTTATTTTTACGACGTATCGATTAGGTTGTATCTCTAATGGATATCAAGTAAAACTGAATGTTTTGTCTTAAGACTACGAGCATATATAGGGATTGTGTCCATAAAAGCGCAACGTTTCGCTTCACTGTACACACTTCAATGATCTGATGTTACGAAGTAGTGGTTGCCAAAGATTAGGTATCTCAACACTCGGTTTACTGAAGATTCCATTATTGTTTTTAATGTATGCTGCTTCTATAAATTTTCTTTTTTTCATATTGGGTTCCATTTATATCGCCGCAGCCTCAGACCATTTTATATGGCGTTGTTTATCCCAGGAATGTTCTGCAATACCTGATCTCGACGTTTCCCCTTTTTGTGTATGAGTTTTATGTTCCTTAATTCTAACTTCTTGTGGTTGTTTGGTCTCTCCAATATACATTTCACAACACTCACATGGAACTTTGTAATCACATTCTTTCTTATCGGTAGTTTTAGGTTTTTTTTTTTTTTAAATGAGCTCTAAGTGTATTTCCTGATTTAAAGGCTGTTTTTATATTATAACTACTGGCAATTTGTCTTATTTTCTCCGACGTTCCCTTACTGTACGGAATTGTGACGAAGGAATATGTTTCTTGCTGTCCAGTGTTCGTTGTTCTAAAATTATTTATAACATCATCAATTAGTTTTAAAGGATAACCATTCTGTTATTGCATACAGATATAGCGCGATTATAGAGGTTACGTATAATTCCTCGTTTTGTTACAACAGAATGATTAGAACTATGATTAAGATATTGTCCAGTATGTGTTGGCTTTCTGTATACTGAAGTTTTAATAGTTTCGTTTGAACGGTTTACCATGACATCTAGGAAGGGCAATTGATCATTTACCTCTTTTTCTATGGTAAACTTAATTGTAGCTCGAATGGTATTCAGATGTTTCAGAAAATCATTAAGTTCTTGATCATTGCCCGTCCATGCGATAAAAGTATCATCGACATATCTCAACCAGACTTTCGGTTTTACTGTTGCCGTTTCTATGGCATGAGCTTCGAACCATTCCATATATATATATATATATATATATATATATATATATATATATATATTGGCGACAACTGAAGAGAGTGAATAACTCATCGGAAGCCCGTCGTCCTGAGGGTAGAACTTGTCCTTTACTTCGAAGTAAGCACTACGCAGGCAACACTTCAAAAGGTCCATCACTCCGTCCAGTGGTAATGTGTTTCGATCTTATAAAGTAGTATCATTTGAAAATCTAGTTTTGATCATGTCTAGTGATTCCCCTAATAGTATATTAGTATACAGACTTTCCACATCAAAGCTTATTAGTCTATCGTTTGGCTCTAGATTGATGCTACTAATAATGTTCACGAAATATGTAGAATTTGCATATTATTTGGTTGTTAAGTTATATAAAATAAATTTAATCCCGGGAAAAAACAAAGATCTTAATGACAATTAATAACTTCACAATAATAATAGCAATGACACTATTTTTTTGACTATTAATTTGACGTGTCAAAACGTTACTTTCCCAAAAATGGCGCGGACCATACTCTGGACATTTTTCGTTTGACAGCTTCATTACAATCTGTCATCAATTTTATTTTAAGAAATCCGAGTTGTCAACTAAATACAGTGGAAAAATTATTCATCATCCGATTTGGATGAGCTTTAGCTCATTTTCTAGATATTTTCAATGGGTACAACTTTTTTGTGAAACTATTTTACTGAAAAACAAAAGCTTTTCCTAGAACTCGAAGAAACTACTTTTTCACATTTTAATTATTAAATAAAAAATTTTAAACGCTTACCTACACAGGGAAACATTTTATCTTAATATATGTTCAAAATTTCCACCCTGAACTTCCAAAAATTTTTCGCATCTCCGAATTAGTTCGTCATGGGTGGCCACTCTAATTGAACCTGGACATAAACTTTTGAACACTACCAAATGAGAGAAGAAAAACGGCAAATTGCATGCGCCGCATGTATTGTGTTATGAGCTGCAGTAAAATCAAAGAAAAAAAAAGTCGTTACTGGATGAAAACAATCTGTAAAAGTAGATCCCGTTATAGGGCCTCCAATTGACTAAATGTTCATATAATTGTATTAATTCTATATCATTGCTATTTCACACAGAGCGCGCGTGAGCAGAATTGAGCGCGTTATCGATCAAATTGACATGTTCTGCAACGTTCCCAAACGTTTTGCGCCATTTGTTGCGTTGGTTTGTACGCGGCTTAAGATATATTGATCTGCCGAAAAGAGTGCACAATACGACCCTCGATTTTTGAGCAAAATAATTTGGACTAATGAAGCAAAATTTAAAAAAAATTGGCGTTTATAACAGACTCAATGCCCATTTTTGTAGTGACTCAAATTCTTATGCAGTAAGATTGCGGGATTTTCAAGAAACTTGAAAATTGAACCTATTTTGTGTTGTTGGAATGATGGAATAATAAACTACATTTCTATGAAGAAAAGTGGAATGGTAATTCATTAACAATATAAAGCAAATTATGTCCCCATTTTAAATTGAGCATTAACTTTTGTAGGAGAAAGATATTTAAATATTCTAAAAGAGTTAGTCAGTCAATATTTAAGCAATTTACCTCCGGCGGAACACTGGCCACACACGATGGCGCCCCTCACACAGAACCGTTCCAGTTACCAACTTCTTATAAGCAACATTTTATGACAAATGCATTGTCAATAGTGGACCTTTTCTGTGGCCTCTGATTTGACTGTCTTAGATTATCTTATATAGGGAATCGTAAAAAACATCTTGTGTTGTAATCCACTGACAATGATGGAGGACTGTATGGCAGTGTTCAAAAGTTTATCTCCAGATTTAATAAGAGCGGCCACCCATGACGAACTAACTTGAAGATGCGAAAAATGTTTGGAAGTTCAGGGTGAAAATTGTGAACATATATTAAGATAAAATGTTTCCCTGTAAGCCGTTTAGCACTTTAACAATGCAAAAATGTTAAATTGACATTGTTTCAAAAACTGTAAATTTTTGAAATGGAAAACCTTATACAAAGTCATTCTTCTTCTTAATGCTGAATAAGATAATATTATAATAAAATTTTTATAAAAAAAATTGAACCGACCTCTAAAGGTGCGCTAAAAAGTGAAAAATAACTATAAATTTTTATATGAAATTGAAATTTTTGAAGTCGGCGCCAAACTAATACCTGACAAAAATGTGATTTGCATAAACGGATTAAAAATATTTTATTTATAATTGCTATCTTACCATAATTTGTATATATCAGTAGTTATTTATTTCATTTAGAAATAATTTGGCGCCGACTTCAAAAATTTCAATTTCATATAAAAATCTATAGTTATTTTTCACTGTTTAGAGCACTTTTAGAAGTCGGTTAAATTTTTTTTATAAACATTTTCTTTTTCAATTTTTGGTTTTGAATTCATTATGATATCCAAAAATTATTTGAACTAAGTACTAATCGAGATTAGTGTACTTCGCAATGACTCCAAGGTGGCAAAAAAGTATCCAGTTTATTCAAAGTTGCAAATCCCCTAAAATAAACAACTAAAAATTCTTTGATTCTTAGAGTTCTCCAAATACCAGGGAAATTGTGTTAAATAAATATTTAGTCTGTCATATTAAATCCACTATCTTAAATTTTAAATTAATTTTAGATTGATAATATAGGTCCAAAACCTTCCAATATCGATATTTGAAGAACTTGAGACGTAAATTTCTTAGCCCGATATATTTTATACTGCATACTGAATTTATATACGCCTCAAGAACCCCGCAATATCAATTTTAGACAAAATCGGAAAATGCAAAATTTTCAGTCCCTTATATTGTATCTTATCAACCTCAAAGTTGTAAAAAATTAACTTCATACTCGTAATACACTACTCCGAAAACCCCCTAATACCAAATTTGAAAAAATGCAAATAAGTAAAAATTTTTAACCCACCATATTGAAATCGTCATATTGAATTTCAAAAACAAAATTTTAACGCTTTAATCTAATTTACATTTAAACCCTTCAAAGTGTTCTATTACCAATTTTGGATGAAATCAGAAAACTTAAAATTTCAAGACCGCCATATTCCATCTGACATATTATATTTTCTTAAAATAACTTTTTATTCGCTATTTATATCCTCAAAAATGATTCAGTTCCACCTTTGAACAAAATCTAAGAATGTAAAATTTTTAGTCCGCTATATTAGATTCGTCATATTGAATCAGTAAAAAAATACTTTTAAATTCGTAATTTACACCCTCAAGAACCGCTTATATCAGTTTTGGAGAAAATCTAAAAATGTGAAATTTTTAAGACGTCACATTAAATCTACCAGACTGAGTTTTTCAAAAAAAATTTTAAATTTGTAATTAACACTAACAAAAATCCCCCAATATTGATTTTAGACAAAAGGGAAAGATGTAGAATCTTTAATCCGCCATCTTGGATCCGCCATATTTATTTTTTTAAAATAAATTACAGATTCGTAATTTGCGATCCTAAAAACTCCTTCATATTAATTTTGAAAAAAATCGGACAAAATCAATTATTTATCCGCCATATTGGATAGGGCATATTGGATTTTCAAAAATAATTCGTTATGTGCGACCCCAAATACTCTCCCGTACCAATTTTGGAGAAAATTGACCAAATTGATTTTTTCGTCTGCCTAATTGAATTTTTAAAAAATAATTTCAGATTCGTTATGTACGATCTTGAAAACTTCCTCATACCAATTTTGGAGAAAATCGGAAAAAATCGATTGTATCCGCCATATTGAAGTTTTAAAAAGATTTTGGATTCGTTATATGCGACCCCGAAAATTCCCCACATCAATTTTTGAGAAAATTAGATAAAATTAATTTTCTTTTGTCCGCCATATTGGATCCGCCATATAGAATTTTTTTAAAATAATTTCAGATTCGTTGTGTGCGACCCCGAAAATTCTCCCATACCAATTTTGGAGAAAATTGGACAAAATCAATTTTTTTTCCCCCATATTGTCTGCACCATCTTGGAATTTACTGCACCAATTTCGTACAAAAAATATGGGAGCACCGCAGTAACTTCCCAAACATAACGTAAAAAAATTCATTCAAAGTGGTGCCTTCGTTCCGGAGTAATCAGTGTACATACATAAAAAAAAACATACTTGAATTGAGAACCTCCTTCTTTTAGAAATCGGTTAAAAATAGTTAACATTTAATATTAGTTTTTGATCACCTGTAGTTATTTATTATCAAAATATCGACATACTCTAATAACGTATATCGCTTTCTAGAAGGAAACCAATCCCAAATAACTAATTAAAATTTGAAATATGTCAAAAACAGTTACACTTAGGTATAGGACTATATATGAAATATGTCTATAATTTTGCGTAGAATCTAAAAATGTAATAACATATAGGGTGTTCCATTTAAAATAAGCAAGACGGCATCAACTCTCAGTATAACTGGAAGTGCCACCATCTTGAAAATATTTTAGCCAAATTGCATTCTTCGACTTTAATAAACAGCCAAATATTGAAAATTTTCCAAAATCGATTTTCCGAGAAATTGCTGCAGTTTATTGTGTGACACAGTGTATAAGTACATCAGTTACTTCAGAATGGCTCCATCGATTTGAATGAAATTTTTTGCGTTATGTTCAGGAAGTGTTTCAGTAAAATTCAAGATGACACTTAGAATATGGCGGCCAAAAATATTATATTTTCTTAATTTCGAACAATATTGTGTTAGAGGGATTTTTGAGGGTAGTTTGACTGTTGATGGTTTGCAATCTGTTATTTAGTCAGTACTTATAATATCTAATCGATATATTATGGAATGGGTATTTTAAATGTTTTCTATGAATTTCGCTTTTGGTTCGTTACCGCTCCATCATCATTTGGTCGAAATATATATGGAGAGTGAACTAGAGAGGAATTTGCAGTAAACAAACTGGAAATTTCATAGACGTATCTCCTTATGAAAGATAAAATTCAAATAAAATTTTAAAATTTAAATTTTACATATTTTTCTTGAATACAATAGGGAACTCATCTGTTAACCGGCAATCAAGAAACTTGGAACACGCCCCAAGATGAAACTAAAAGGAAGTTCATCTTCATGAAATATTTTATCATAAATTTAAGCGGTTAAATTATTGATATACTATTGCCAAACTTAACAGAAATTTTACTAAATGATATACAGACAATTTCAAAACAACAAACGGGACTGGAATATGAGTGTTGGACCCGGAACCGAATACTTCGAAAGCTTGAAAGATCATCAAATATTTTCCAAACGCAAATTTATGCTGTTAAGGAATGCATTCAGTTCAATAAAGAAATCAACTACTGCAGACAGGAAATCATCGTCATGTCGGATAATTAAGCAATCATAAATGCACTAAATTCTCTTATAATCAGCTTCCAGATGATCGAGTAACAACAAAAACAACAAGTTCACCCTCCTAGAGCTGCCGGGATTTACCGGGGTAGAAGGAAATGAAATCGTAGACACACCTGCAAAGAAGAGTATTAAAACATCATTTGAGGCGACATCTTATGAAACTTGAACTAGCAAAGAGAGTAAAATGTCACTTATCACTCTTTATTTATGTGCAGTTATGGCATGGTAGTCTGGAAACACTCTCTTAATGCAAAGCAGGTTTTTGGATTGCAAAGAAAGGTTGTAAATATAAATACCATTATATATATATATATATATATATATATATATATATATATATATATATATATATATATATATATAATGGTATTCCTCAGTTATCTGTAACAATGAAACCTTTGATTATTTTTTCCTCTTTTTGTAACAGTTGTTTTACATTAAAATTTGTTCAGTGTATTACATAATTAAAGGTAAATAAAACAATGATAAAAAATTATTTTTGACTCGCCATTTTTAGTTACAAGTCTTCCTAAAATACATAAAGTAAACGGGAGATAGAGCAATTTCTGTGAGTTTTTCACTAATATTTCAATAAAAGCTCTCTTTTTGTAATCGCAGTAGCATATAATTCATAGATATTTACAGATGCTCTTTTATTATTACAATATTTATACGATTTTAATATCACTGATGAGTAAAGAATATCTGTTTATTTTTCTTAAATACACGATATGCACACTACTAAATACTCTAATTTTCAAATTTATTTATCGCCTAATAACCATAAAATTTGTATATATTAATAATTATTGGAAATACCAAGAATTCTGAATAACCTACTAACAAAATGATTTCTTTGGAACTTCAAGAAACAAAAATAAAATAACCCGCTGACTATAAAAATGTTTATTTTTCAGTCTTTATAAGCAGAGCAAAATACTATAAATATGCAACCACAAATTTACATGAATGAATAAGAGTGTTAATAGGCAATCCACAATGCGTTGGTCTCGTAGGTCCAATACGTCTCATCATGGGCCTAGGTCTTTCGAGGCCGATCTGTTTTGGGAATCCAAGCAGCCTCATTACCTGACCTTGTCAGTCTACTACGAATTCTATTATTGTATCTCTGAAATGTCTCTGCCTCAGTCCGTTAAGTGTCGGACATTCTTTAAGAACATGGTTGCTTTTCAACAACAGTTTGAGTTTTCTTTTATCAAGAGTAATTGGAACGAGTTGGGGCCGTATGGCTCAGTTGCGGACCCCATCTTTGCTAAACGGTCCACTACCTCGTTTCCATGTATTTCCGGGTGCCTCCGGATCCACTCGTGTGTGCAGCTGCTCTTTGTTAGGTTGTACAGTACCTCCTTGTATGCAGACATCAGTCGTGAAGCTGTTATTTTGGATCCTAGGGTAAATTTTATCCTGACTACCCTAGCATATGCTTATAGTCTAGAAATAGGATTTTTACAGAGATAGCCACTTTGCAAAATAGCATAAATCTCTGCTTGAAAGACCGTTGCGTGCTATCCTAGAAAATAAAACTCTTTAACTCCAGTGCTGCTACTCCAACTCTTTCATCTAGTCGAGACCCGGTTTGTAAACTAGCGGGATACATATATATATATATATATATATATATATATATATATATATATATATATATATATATATATATATATATATATATATATAAACAAACTTCGTTCCAACCATATCCTTTCAGTGTTAGAGGTTGCACAGTTTGAACAAATTGCTATGGAACATAATTTATCCTATTCCACCACCATCGAAATGATGGTCTACCTGTACCACCATACCGAGAAGAAAGTCAAAATTTACCCTCCCCGCCACAGTGATACGGCAGAGGTATATGTTTCGTCTCTACTGGACTTATTAGGGTACCGACATGCACCTGGCTGTGCAAAAGACAGATCGGAAGGAAACATGCAAATACTGAACGCGGATTCGCCGACCTCCCGCCGGATGGCTTATATATGTTTATGCGGCTTTCACGGATTGCTCCGTGTGAGATGCAATAGCAGTGGATATATCCACATTATGTCGTTGTAGTGCTGAAATCACATTCAGCAAACGTATAAATATATGCAGCTCCGTGTATGAGTGAAGTAAAAGGCGAACAGTAAATACATACTTCGTTCGAACTATATCCTTTCTGTGTTAGAGGTTGCACAGTTTGAACAAATTGCTAAGGGACACAATTTATCCTATTCCACTACCATCGAGATGATGACCTACCTGTACCACCATACTGAGAAGAGAGTCAAAATTTATCCTCCCCGCCACAGTGATACAGCAGAGGTAAATGTTTCGTCTCTACTAGACTGATCAGAGTGCCGACATGCACCTGGCTGTGCAAAGGACAGATCGGAAGGGAGCATGCAAATACTGAACGCGGCTTCGCCGACCTCCCGTCGGATGGCTTATATATGTTTATGCAGCTTTCACGGGTTCCTCTGTGTGAAATGCAATAGCAGTAGATATATCCACATTATGGCATTGTAGTGCTGAAATCACATTCAGCAAACGTACAACTATATGCAGCTCCGTGTATGAATGAAGTAAAATGTGAACAGTTAATGTAAAATTCGGACTATTAAAGCCGTAAGAATGTTACCAAGAGAAATCTGGCTTATCGAGTCGATTAACTGCTTTAAGAGACGCTTAAATGAATGGCTGTCTGATGGGTGCTTTTACTATACTATAATATTAATATTTTTTGTTTATTGGGTTTTTCTCATGCTTTTGTATTTTGTGTAAAAATTTCATTCCTTTTTAAATTATAATATTTTATTTTACAAGCTGTAAAACTTTGTTCAGTTCAAACTGACTCTTTTATTACTATTTTTTTTTAAATTATTTTGTATCTGTCTTTTTCTCCTTTTGTTTTCCTTTGTGTAAAGTTCCTATCTACACTTCTTAACGTTAAACATTTCTTTCTCTGACGTTGCTTTGTTATGTGATCATAATTTTGTTGGCAAATAAAGGATATTATTAAAGAGCTCTGAGTTCAGGAAAATAGACTTGATTCTGGCTCTTAGACTAGGAATATGTATACTGCTAGCTTCCCCTCACCGAATTATTTTTTGCGATCGCCCCCCTCCCCCCGTCGACAACTTGTTTTACACTAGAAATGCGAATGTTACTGACGTCTCTTTCCCCGCTTTCGCTTGCCATACTGTACTTTTGTGATATCATTGCTTCCCCCCCCCCCAAAGAGAGAGGCTGGATCCGCCCCTGATTGGAAGTATTAGTGAAAATGTGTGATGTCTTATTCTGCGAACCCAGCTATTTTCAAGAGACGAAATATTAACAATATATCGATGACGCCCTAGCTCCTTAAGTTACCCTAAAATTAAAATAGACGTTTTTTCAAACAGGTACCAATTTACTTGATGTTAAATTTATCTGCAAAAATTTAACTACAAGGACGTCGGTAAAGTTGTTGCTTTTTAATCTATTGTATTTTGCCATTCATATCAGAGTAACTCGTTGACTTTATCATGCTTAGTCAGATCTCATCAATATAGTTTTCATAACTTGAAGACTGGTGGCACTTTTCCTTTTATACTGAGGCGCAAAGAAGTTATTACTTCATTTCCAAGGTTGTGAATGGCAGATTTTCATTGGATTCCACATTGACGGTTAAAGAGAAAACATAAATAAAAAATGATCGTCTGGAGACGCAACGCGTTATTTGCATAGCTACTTTAAGTCGGGGGCTAATGAAAAGAATTTTGTACTAATATAGTTTTTTTTTAAATAGGGGGTGGTATAATCAACCAGATTTCTGTGAATTTACCACTAATGTGAAAACCATAGTTCCTTCTTGTGTAGATAGTACCATAAAAAACATACAAATAAACAAATATCATTTTATTATCAAAACCCTTATATGAATATCAATGGTGATGAAAAGAATATCTGCTTATTTTTCTTAGATACACGGTATGCTCACGACCTAATACACTAATTTTTATTTTATTTATCACCTAATAATCATAAGATTTGTGTATATTGGTAATTATCGGAAATACCGAGAATTTTGTTCAATCTACTAACAAAAAATTTTTGGGGTACTTGAAAAAATAAAAATAAAATAAACAGATGATTATAAAAATGTTTATTTTTCAGTCTTTATAAACAGAGATAGATACTATAAATATTCAACCAAAAATTTACATATATACGTGTATTTTAAAAATACTTTTTAAGTTTAATGATCAAATTTAATCATATATATGTACTATTAGATCCGTATTACCAGACATCGATAAATATGATAAATATTTTTAAAAGACGTGTTGTATATTAGCCACAATCCGTCGTATTTTTTGTCATTTAAACACTAAAAGAGCTCGGTTTTCGGGGAAGAGAGTTCTTTTATTCAATAACAGAGAAAATAGAAGGTAGCAGTTGTCAATATAAAACAATAAGCTATCAGGTTAATTTTTGACGGATAAATAATATTCGATGGAGTATTTCTAAGGTTTTATGAAAATCTGTTGAATGTGGGTAGCCTTTTTAACGCACAGGAGTTCTAGATCTATTGCATTCTAGCTTTAAGATAATGGCGTCAAGTAAGAAAGACTTTTATCCCTTTTGAAACACTTCTGAAAAACATGTGACAAAAATTTGAAATTCTATTTATATATTTTTTTCATTCCAGGGGATTTTAGTCGATTTTGAATTTGTATCAGATTTTAAGAATTGCTACTAATTTTTTATCGTGGTATGATAATATCGATAACAAACATTTATTCCTAAGAAACAATTTTTTTACTTAACTTCTTGTTTTTTGAAATGCTGTCAATATTAAAAAATTACATATCATTGACACTGTCATTCTGTATATATTATATTGCTTTTATAGTCAGAGTGAATATGGGACAATCTATAGCAATACGGGTCTTGTTCATTCATTTAAACTAGTTTAAATATGATATTATATTATAAAACTCTTTCATGGCTTACGATCACGCCTACTTAGTAAAATATAAAAAATAACAATGCTTTTTTTCTATAAATTTAACAAATTCTCCACAGCACAGCTAAAATTCATTCAGTACATTTTTAAAATTTATAATTCATTTTCCAATATTGCAAAAGTAAATATTATTGTAAATGTGTTTTCAAACTATGCAATTGAATACGTTCTAATAAAAATATCACTACTTTTGGAAGATTTTCTTCGCGAATTTTCAGTTGTCTCAATATTATCTTTCTCAAAAGTTTCGTTACAATATTCGGACTTTCTAATATTTTCTTGTTTTTCTTTTTCCACAGTTTGATTTTGTAATTTTTCCTGTTTTTTTAAATTTTGTTTCTCAGTTTCGTCCTCACTGCTTGAATATACATAGTTGTCATGTGATCCAGATGAAGTATGTAGAGTCTTTAAGTTGTTCATATTTTCTAGCACTTGTGACACTTGCTTATCAACAGTTAATTCACTAATCTGAAAAAAAATATATATTGATAAAGACTAATATACAAAAGAAAAAATAATTTGGATGATGAGGTTGTTAGAATAACGCAGAGTTGTTGAGGAAGAAAGGATGAGTAATATAGAATGTAATATATAAAACAACATTGTTTGGAGGTATATGAGTGTTTTATTAGTGTAAAAAGAGGTAGTACATACAATGAAAAAGACAATTTTTTGATATTAATTGAATCCTCTAGAATAGTTAAGATGTTCTATTTTTGTGTATTTTCAGAAGTGCTCTGATAAACAATATATTTAATAGATTTGTTTACGGCACGTTTGAAAGTGAATTTAGAGAATTTAATGACTTTTATCAGGGTACAAATAAGATATATACTATAAACAATTGTGGGGATAAAAATCTAGAATAAATAAAAATAAAAAATGTTCATAGAAATAATTAAAGAATAACTCTAATACTAAATAAATTGTAATGCTTGTTGAGCATATTTCTTCGTCTTATTATGTGCTGGTTAGTTAACCTTGATGGAAATGGCAAGACGACTGGTCCAGACGAGATACCGTCTGAGATATTGAAACTTCTGGATGAAAAAGGCATCGCAACACTTCATAAAATATTTAACATCATTTACGAAACGGCTTGCTACCCCAAACAATGGCTATGCTCTACCTTCATTCTCTTGCCTAAGAAGACCAACGCAAGAAAATGTGAAGATCATAGACTTATTAGTTTCATGAGTCATACACTAAAAATATTTATAAAAATAATACATCAAAGAATATATAATTAATGCCAAAGAGACATAAGCGACTCACAGTTTGGGTTTAGGCGGGGCCTAGGTACGAGAGAAGCGATAGTCGCTACACAGGTGCTTGTTCAGAACTGTTACGATCAGAGAAAAGATGTGTGCCTATGCTTCATAGATTACGAAAAAGCATTTGATCGTGTACAACATCATAAACTAATCTTGCTTCCTAGAAAACTCGACATAGATCAGAAAGACATCCAATGTATTGAAAGCTTATACTAGGGTCAAACCGTGCAGATAAAATCAGACAATAAGACAATCCAACCCGATACAAATCCGAAAAGGTGTGCGACATGGGTGTGTGTTTTCCTGTTTAACCTTTATTCCGAAACAATTTCCCAGGAGGCTTTGGAAGATATTGAAATGGGAATTAAAGTTAACGGAATATGGATTAATAACATCCGTTATGCGGATGACGCAGTCCTGATCGCCGACAATATAAACGACTTCCAAGAACTCATCAACATAATAGGAAAGCGCAGCAAATCAATGGGCTTGAACATCAATACAAAGAAAATAAAATTCATGATTATCTTAAGAAACCCCAAAACGCCTATGTAAGATTCAACGCAGTACTTATATAAAAAGTCACCAAGTTTAAATATCTGGGCACATGGATATTCGAAGAATGGACTTCTGACAATGAAGTAAAATGTCGCATTGAACAGGCGCGATAGGATTTTGTAAAACTCAGGCGAGTGCTTACGTGTTCGGATTTTGACTTGAAATTAAGACTGAGGTTCATAAAAGGTTACGTATGGTCAAGCTTGTTTATGGTGTGGAGGATTGAACATTAAAGACAAGCGCTATTAATAAATTAGAGGCTTTCGAGATGTGGATATACAGAAGAATCCTTAAGATATCATGGACAGCGAGAATGACCAATGAAAAAGTTCTACTACGTATTGGGAAGGAACGTGAACTATTCAGGATACTCAAGAAAAGAAAGACGGCGTATCTAGGGTACATCATGCGAAATGAGAGATACCAATTCCTACAGCTGATGATTGAAGACACGATCGAGGGCAAAAGAGGAACTGAAAGAAAGAAGATGTCCTGGCAGTGGACGGGGTTGCACGATATTTAGACACTGATACACACCGCGAGAAGTAGGGAATAAATGGAAAATGTAATCGCAAACATCGATTAGTGGATATGCATTTGAAGAAGAAGAAGAAGATGGAAATGGAGGAGAATTATAGTATTATTTTGCGCATGTAAGTAAATTTTATCCAAAAGTAGATATTAGGGATTTGATCTTCGATAATTGAATTATATTTTTAGAATGCAGTGTAACAGGCTCTTTTTTTACCTTTACGACTGTTTTATTTAGACTTGAAATTTCGCGAAAGATTCTATGTCGGCATCGGTTTTAACCGAAGACTTAGTTTTGTCAGATTTCTATATTGGTATCCTTCGTCAATTTTCGTGTCGAAGAATTGCCTGTCTGTTTCTGCTGCAGCCTTGGGTATATAATATTGATTTCTGGGAATACGTCATGTCCAATATTTTTCCAACAATTAGGGCATTGTTTTAAAAATCTCTTGAAATATGCATTTTAACATGTCTAGTATTGACATTTCGGGCGAACTCAGAGATTTCTTTTGTAAGTACTCGTGCGAGGGGTAGTGTAGAATTATTAAAGAGTAAAGTCTGTGATCATCTGTGTGTTTTATTATTTGATTGGATCAATCTACATTAAAATCAGGCACCTATATCCTACATTTTTCATTATAGTCGCCGAATTTAATAAATTAAATTATTTCCATTATAAGCGCGCCATAGCCATTTCAAAAATTTCCATAATACTGAACCCTGCTTTTCTCTTTTGTTTAAGAAGACGGTTAGTTCAACCATAAAACAGTTTTCAAACCACACAAGAGTTCTTTAAACCACATGCAAGCATTTAAAACTATGTAAGTTATTTTAAGTTTTGTCCAGCATTTAAAGCATTGGAATAATTTATTCCAGCTTTACTTCAGCTTCTGCAAGCTATTATACTAGTTTTTGAACCTTTATGACAGGTTCTTTGTTGCTTGTTTTTATGCAAGAATTATCCCATGTTCTTGAAGCTTTGCCATCTTTAATAGAAATACTACATATTTCTTTCAAACCAAGTACTTCTGGTGGCGAATATGTTGCGTTTCACACATCTTTGGCCACTTACAACAAACTACTCACAAGGGGATATTATAACATCCGAGAGCTGTCCTGTTTCCAAGGAGATCATTAACCGAGACCATCTAGCGACTACAGCTCGATAGCAAATACTCACAAACAGATAAGTAGCTGTATTTTTTGAATTTGTAAGACAAATATACATAGAATCGTATTGTAAAGAAAATTGCAATTTCGTGGACAAACTATGTCATTTTTGCTTTAATATTTAGAGCTAAAGTTAATATATCTATGCCATTTTTGCTTTGTTACTGTTAGCTATAGCTAACAGGTGTTTTTATTAAAGTAAATTTCATAATATAATATTAGTATCTTGACTTTAATTTGGATAATCCGAAAAGTCTATCTGTAGAGACTAAATCCTTCCAAAGTTACCATTTTATCAGTTTTAAGCTACAGATGGCGCTTTAAATTCCAATCTTCGTTAAGAGTAACTTCAGAATGTGCTGCTTTTGCATTTTGTAAAAAGTGAATCTCAAGAACCCTGCCCATATATAATTGACATGACAATAAGAGATATGCACATCTGTAGTGATAAATTTTATTTCTTGTTCATCCACGTTAGGATACAAGTTTAAAATGTTTAATGGCATATATATATATATATATATATATATATATATATATATATATATATATATATATATATATACAGGGTGTCCAAGATAAGGATCCTAAGCATGGGGATCTCGGAAACAGTTGGAGATACAAGGTCGGTTAAATTAGAGAAAAGTTGCGCAATTTAGTGTTAAATTAAACGCAGTTAAAAAAATTTAAAAATTTCAAACAGTTCCGGAGATTTCCGGAAAAAAACGAAATTTGGCAAAATCGTTTTTAATTTTTGCAGGCTTTATTTAAAGAGATATCAGAAAATAAAAGGTAGATTCTCATTGCCACTTTTTATTTTTTTATAATTTGGTCTAAACAAAATTTAAATCCGACGTTTCATTTCTGAGATACTATCATGAACTTTCATTTTTTATATGGAACAAAAAAAGTATTCCATGTATTTGATAGCATTTTTTATTACAAATTCAACGGTGTATCACCCTTGCATATCGAATACGTAGTTCAAGTACTTTCCATAAGAGCTCCGTGAGAGCGAGAGAGAAAGGTATATCAGTTTTATAAAAGCCAATGAACTACACACTTGATATGCAAGTGTGATACACCGTTGAATTTGTAATAAAAAATGCTATCAAATACATGGGATACTTTTTTTTGTTCCATATAAAAAATGAAAGTTCATGATGGTATCTCAGAAACGAAACGTCGGATTTAAATCTTGTTTAGACCAAATTATAAAAAATAAAAAGTGGCAATGAGAATCTACCTTTTATTTTCGGATATCTCTTTAAATAAAGCCTGCAAAAATTAAAAACGATTTTGCCAAATTTCGTTTTTTTCCGGAAATCTCCGGAAGTGTTTGAAATTTTTAAATTTTTTTAACCGCGTTTAATTTAGCACTAAATTGCGCAACTTTTCTCTAATTTAACCGACCTCGTATCTCCAACTGTTTCCGAGATCCCCATGCTTAGGATCCTTATCTTGGACACCCTGTATATATGTTTAATAGTGACTTAATTTGACCAATTTTTCTCTTCCTTACAGCGGATTTAAAAATAAACATATCCTGCGTTAAGCCCCAGAATATGGAAAAAATTGCCTTTATTATAATTTATGTAGTAAAAACTCCTTTAGATCTTAGGGGGCTATTAGACTAAAAATATTTAACCTTCTCTAATCAGGACACTAGAAGAACATCCAAACTGATAGATTTAATTTGAGCAAACAAATAACTTTACAAAGAGAAAATTTCAAACTACATGGATGAAAACAAAGAATCTCAGAATTTAAATCTCCTATCAGAAAACATTACAAATATACTCATAAAACCATCGACAGAACTAGACAAAAAGAATAGAATAAAGTAATTGAAAATATCAGAAGAAACAAAAGAAAATAGACATAAGTTTCTTAGTTTGATATACCCCGCAATATCAATTTTAGACAAAATCAGAAAATGTAAAATTTTCAGCCCCTCATATTGTATCTCACCAACCTAATAGTTGTAAAAAATTAACTTCATATCGGTAATATATGACCCCTAAAATCCCCTAACACCAAATCTGAAAAAATGCGAATAAGGTAACATTTTCAACCCACCATTTAGAATCCGCTATATTGAATTTCAAAAAAATATTACATCTGACATATTAGATTTTCTTAAAATAATTTTATATTCGCTATTTACACCGATTCAGTCCCACCTTTGAACAATATCGAAGAATGTGAAATTTTTAGTCCGCTATATTGGATTCGCCATATTGAATCCTGAAGAAATACTTTTTTATTCATAATTTACACCCTCAAAAACTTTTTCCGTTTTGGAGAAAATTGAAAAAAAAAAAATTTAGAACGCTATATTGAATCCGCCAAATTGAGTTTTTCAAAAAATATTTTAAACCCGTAATTAACACTAACAAAAACCCTCCAATATTGATTTTAGATAAAATCGAGAGATGTAGAATCTTTAATCTGCTATCTTAGATCCGCCGTATTTAATTTTTTTAAAATAATTTCCTATTCGTAGTTTGCGATCCCAAAAAATTTCGTTATATCAATTTTGAAAAAAATCGGACAAAATTAATTTTTATAAGCCATATTGGATACGCCATATTGAATTTTTTAAAAATAATTTCAGATTCGTTAAGTGCGATCCCGAAAATCAGACAAAATTGATTTTTTTGGCCGCTACATTGGATGCGCCATATTGATTTTTTAAAAAATATTTTGGATTCGTTATGGGCGATCCCAAACACTCCCCACACCAATTTTGAAGAAAATCGAACAAAATTAAATTTTTTGTACGCCATATTGAATTTTCTAAAAATAATTTCAGATTCGTTGTGTAAAACCCCGAAAATTCTCCCATACCAATTTTGGAGAAAATCGGACAAAATTAATTTTTTTGGTCGCCATATTGTCAGCGCCATCTTGGATTTTACTGCACAAATTTCATCCAAAAAATATGGGATCACCGCAGCAACTTCCTGAACATAACGTAAAAAATTTCATTCAAATCGGTGCAGCCGTTCCGGAGTAATCGGTGTACATACATAAAAAATATACATACTCGACGAATTGAGAACCTCTTTCTTTTAAAAGTCGGTTAAAAAAGGGCAATGAAGAAATTATTACTTTGATATTAAAGAAACTATTTTGGTACGCAATCAGCTAAAATAGCTTTTTATTATAAGGACATACATACTGTGTTTTAACACAGTTAGAGACAAGGCGCTATTTCAGATTACAAGGATAGTGCTTTGTCTCTGACTGTGTTAGAACAAAGTATGTTTGCCCTCATTGTATAAGGTTTTTCAGTTGGTTGGCTAAAATAGTTTTTTTAATATAAATCTATTTTAATACTCAACTGCAAGTATATTGTGTTTACCGCTGGTGTATAGAAGAGATTACTGCTTGGAATTTCATTAAAAGATAGAAAGTAGAACAGCTGTACCAGAAAAAAAGCAAAGGCGAAGGATGTAATAAAAACGGTCATACATTTGAAATGGAATTATGTAGGTTAAGTTGCAAGGGTGAAATATAACCAAGGGAATTGCAAGGTCATAAGTTGGGGACCATGGGATGGAAAAGACGAAAAGGAGAAACTAACTCTGAGATAGTATGACGACATAAAACGTGTGGTATGACTAGATGGCGGCTGCACAGAAAAGAAAAAATTGGAGATCTAAAAGGGAGGCCTATGCTCAATACTGGTCGCAACCGGGTTGGTAAGAAAAAGAACTAGGATGTACGAATGAAAGAGAGGTCGCTAAATACACTAGCCTTATTTAGGATCGTAAATCATGGGAGGAGGGGGTGAGAATGATTGTTGAGTACGCCAAAACTCCGAGATGTACCTTGACACCGTATTTTTTAAACACGTAAAAATAGGTCATGTGGTATCCGTAGTGGTTGGTTGTATGAAAAAGGATGTATTGACTAATAGCACCATATAAATATTTTATCTATTTGTAACAGTCTTTTTTTAACTTGGTTTATTTAAATTTGAAATTTGACAAGAGAGAGTACATCTCTCGCAATCGACCGGCATCGTTCTTAACTGGAGACGCTATTTCATGGGAGTTTCTGTGTAAGTGTCCTTATCGTTTTTAGGTGTTGACAAATTGATTATTTGTTTCTGTTGCAGTTTTTGGGTAGTTTGTAACTGGTCGAATCAATGGTTGCATCGGATTATTAAACAGCAAAATTAACGATCATCCGTGTGATATTATATTTGATTTGATCGGTCTACACCAGAATCAGATAACTATATTTTTCAATATAATTGGCAAGCCTAATAAATTAAATTATTCCCATTTCGTGCTCGCCTAATTTCAATTTTATTTTATCTATTAGTTTCATTCGGTTTTGTTTAAGATTTTTCTTGGTTCCATATTCTGCGAGGTTGTATGCTCTTTTCTCAAGATTTTATGCAATTTCCTTAGAGACTTTACCCTCAAAGTTCAGCCTTTCCTCCAAAGCAGTAGCTACATTTTTCTAAATATACAAAATAGATGAATGATTCTACGAGAGATTCATAGAAAGAATAAAACGTTTAATAAGTTGTGCTGTTTTCAAAGTTAATTCCTTTTTCTCGAGCCCATTCTTTGGTGACTGAGAATAACTTGCTTCAAACAAATGAGTTATCAAGTTGTTTGAATTTGTAAAATAACCCTCTTAAGTGCATTTGTCACAAATCAGTTTTGACTATGTTTTGCTTCTCTATCAACAGTACAACTGAAAATCAAACAGCACTGCAAGCGAAAGATCCTATACTTAGCTTAATAGAAAACTGGGAACTAAAGGCGCGGAAGCAAAAAGTGCTTCCTCAAGCTCTCTATTCAACGCGTCACTGACTATATTTACTTAAAATGAGGTTGTTGTAAAAAGAAGAGTAATGACTAAATAATAAAAACAAAACATCTTTTGTACAAAAGTACGAAAGTACGAAACAAAACTTTGTGTGCTTTAAAGTTTTAAAAGTTGCGAACTTTCATTTATCCTTGTCGTTATATCATTAACTACTAAAGAAGTTTTATAGGTTTGTCTAGAACAAAGTTGTAGAACAATTGCAATTTCTAAGTTGTTACTTCTTGAGGAATCTAAGTAAATAAGTCATTTAGAAATACAGAGTAAACACTTGTCGCTAGTTTAATGAGATAATTCAATGAATGTAGTGATTTGTAACAAGACAATTTAGTTTAAGGGATAAGAATTGCTTGTTTGCTATCAGGGAACAAAAAAAAAACAGTTTTTTTTAGAATATCAGTCTCTGTAATACTTGAAAATGTAATTTGTAGATATTATAAGTAGGTTATATACACAGGTTTATATCGACGATATGGTCATCTTGTGCCTTGGTCGCGACGTCCGGGACCTGAAGGGACCAATGATGCGAGCTCTTTAGATTGCAGAATGATGATGCTAGATGGAGGGACACGAAATAAATCCAGGCAAAGTCGAAGTAGACATTTTTACAAAAAAGGGAAAAGTGGAGAGATTACATATAACTGTGCTGTAGGGCATGACCCTTTAAGGTAAGGGAACTATTAAATACCCGGGAATAATCTTGGATTGAGCAGGAATAATCATATTCAGGTTCAAACCTCGAAGGTCATATGTGCTTTCTGGGCTTGTAAGCGAGTCTCTGGATGCACTTGAGGGCTGCTACCGGAAGTGATATACTGGATATACACCATAAAGATCCGTTTTATGATTAAGTATGGTGGCCTAGTACAGCCAAGCGCAAACACAGTCAACAAGGTTTATAGAATGGCTTGTATAAGAATAATGAGTGCTCTGAGGACTGCCCTTACTAGGACGCTGGAAGTTCTAATGAATCACCTTTCTCTCCACTTATTCATAGAAAATGAGGCCCTGAGGGGAGTTTACAGTTGCCTGGGACATTTCAGAGTAAGAAATGGTGTCTACTTGAGGGAGTGTTGCGGCAAGATGCCTATTGGTCCTTATGTAAACAGATCATATGGCGCCGATTTTAAAACCAAACCACTCTCTTGAGATATTTTTACCAAACAGAGAGGTTTGAGAGGAAGAGCAAACTCTTTCCAGAAATGGATCCTGGTGAATGAAAGAGCTTGAGCTGGGGTGTTCGGTTGAGGCCGTAGAGTTAGAAAGTTTTACTCATTGGAACAGCATGCAATGGTATTTTAAGCGGAAATTTATGCTATTCTGCAATGTGACCTTATTTGTGTGAGGGACATAAACAGATATTGGACTATTAATATATGCTCAGACATTAGGGATGCAATATTAGCTCTGGCGTTCAATGTAGTCACTGTGTGAGTGGTATCTGCTAATCTAGCAAAGAATGGTTGCACAATCAGACTCATGTGGGCCATGGGTCCCTTGGGTCTACAGAAAAAGAGGAAGAGGATCGTTTGACATTGATCAGCGGCTGAGACTTACGGCCCCTAATCTATTCTACTTGTTCCAATTTCTGTTGGTAAGAGAAAGCTGAAACTGTTACTGGAAAGCTAAAGTCTAAGACGGCGTTTGCCAGGCGGTTGTTCCCGAGCTATATAAAGGAAGTTCGCTTAAAAAATATTGTAGTGGCGAAATTTTAAATTAAACATCGCAACAGACAACAATCTAAAACGCGGCGAATCGCAACGCCGTTGGTGGTGCGAGTAAATTTTCGAACGAGTCCGCAACTTCTACTTCGGCAAACCAAGACTTTTTTCGAATTCGCATGAAAGAATGAGAATTATGTTTGCTGATATAAAAACGCTGCAGTTACCTGTAAGAAAGAGTAAATCTAACTGAATCGTACGATGAGCGGAAGAACCTCGAGCGATTTCAAAAAGATAACTGAGTTAGTAGTTAATGCATAGTGTGGACATAAATAATAGTAGTGTAAACCAGGTTAGTGTTTTCTTCTTGTCGAAATAAATTAAAACAAATACTTTACTCATCGCAAGTGAGCACGTCGAACGTGAAAGTAAATAATTATTGCTCCGTAAATGTATGATTAATCATTAGCTAAAAACCGGTAGTTTTGTCAAATGTGACGAAAAGCTGGACGAGCAATCAATTTCTTCTTCTACTTCAGTCCCTGATTTGGAACCAGCACAAGGTGGCAGTTTTAGTGAGCTACCGTCTCGTCAGACTGAAAGCAAAGAAAAAATAAGCGAAGAGAGTGAATAAAAAGGAAAGAAGCGAAAATATGACAGTGACTATTTACGAATGGGTTTTTATTTTATCGGGGTCAGAACCTAAACCTGAATTTATATTTTATATAGACAGTTGTTTCTTGCGAATGTTGCCCTCGATTCGATATAGCTCCACTAACGAGACTGTCAGGGGGTCGAAACGCATACGGACAGAGAACCAGAGTTATATTTGCAGAAAATAAACTGTTTCTTTGCTCTCTTTTTCTGCTAGAAAGGAGAATACATAGAGACATTATAATCCTTATTCTTTCATTCTTCTATCCTGTTCAATTATTTTCTTTGTTAAATTGTCAGTTGGTTACAAAATTGCAATTTTACTAGATTCTATTTTATGCATTATATGAAGAAGACCTGATCGCCCCTATTAGTCAGTATATGGGAAGATAACAGAAATTATTGGTAAATGATATATTTAATATCATTTGAATGTTTATCTAATCTGTTTGAAATTGAGTACAGAGTTAGCTTTAATAATCTATGACATAACATGAAACGAAACTCTAAAATATATTCAAGGTAACTCCACGTATGTGAAAAATAAGGGTAATTTTTTTTCCTACCTTATCGGGTGTGAAATTGTTGAATAGATCTTCAAAAAAAAAATTGATATAACAATGTTTACAATATGTCCTCCTTTCCCTCTCTAATTTCCCAACGGTAGATTTTAAAAAACTGAGAAAATCCGTTTCCTAATTGATGAGATACAAAAAAGACCAGTTAAAATATAATCTACAAAAAATATCGTATGCAAATCAATATTTTGGCTAAAGCAATAAAATAACACAGGAAAAATGAAAAAGAAAAGAAAGTCGTATGCTCTGAAATAATGCATGTCCTGCACGGAATTTGCTAGTTTTTAAAATATAATTAGAAAATGGCCTTTTATAATAGATCTTGACTTAATTTTAAAACTGTTAATTCATTTCATCTCAAGGTTTAAATCCAGTCATTGATTGATTTCCATAAATCACAATATTTATGTTTTTGAGTTATTTACTTACTTTTTGTCGTTGTTTCCTTTTATGTGAAGCATACAGTAACCATAAAAGATATAAGAACATAATCATGGCCGCAGACAACAAAGCTGACATTTTGGTTGAACCATTTGAAATTGCTTGATATAGACCTAGGCCTACTAAAAATAGGATGACTGACACTGCTAGATATCTTCCTGTCTTTTTACGCTCTTCATCCTGCAACAAAATAATTTTATGTACTATTTTTTGATATATAAAAAATAATGCTATTAGAGAGAAACGACATTTTTTATGCTTCCAAACACTAGACACCTTTTCATATAAATATTTAACTTTGAGTAGCAATAAATAAGTATGGAGTAGAGTGTTATATGCCTCTATTCTTTAGTTTTTGTAAACTCATATCTAAACAACGATTTTTTTTTCCATCTGAGAGGAGGTTATAGGAAAGAATTGCAGTCAGGCAGCGTTTAAAGTGCTTACATGTACGGGGTGTTCCATTTTCGACACTTTTAAGAGGTATTGGAGTTATTATCCCAGATAGAGTGTTGCGGTTTTTACTTTAGTATCCTACTTTTTAACGAAACGGAAGATTTCGGTATCAAATTTGTCATGGCTGTCTTAGTTTTTTTAATCTACAAAGCGATTTTGAAAATCTTGGCTTATTAGGCACATCTCGTATTTCCGTTATGAGGTAATTTATCAAAAAGATAAAAACTGATTTTCATAGAGTTTTTCATGGTCAATTTATAAGAAACAAAAGGAAGATTTCCAAAATGTCAGAGTTTTGTCAGATTGTTATTATTTATGAAATATTTTTGTTACGTAAATGTTTTCATTTTACTTTTTGCGTTTACAATGGCCGTTTATGATAATTATGAAAATTATGATATGTTAGAATGTTTTATACAAAGCAATGAAAGTTCCCAAGAATCTTCTGAGTTATAGTCCAATAGGTAATGAATTTAAAGCGTTATCATTAGGATAACTTCTCATACCTGGCGATCGTTTTTGTTCATGTTAGGTATCCAGAAAGAAGGCAACCCTTTCCAGACATATTTGCTCGTTTAAAAAGAAATCTAGTTGAAGACGGAACTTTTATTCAGCTGCGTCCCAAAACATATGTCAAAAAAGACAGGGAGAAGAAAAAACAAATGTGTTATGTTAGGCAGCAGCAACAACTTCATCATCCTGTAGAAAAATAGAGGAAGAAATTGGTGTAGCAAAATCTGACGCTGAAAGAATTTTGAAAAAGTGTAAACACCATCCATATAAATTTAAAATAGTGCAACATTTACACCCCGGAGATGATAAGCGCCGAGAGACGTTTTGTCAATGGTATTTAGAACAAATCCGCACCAGTCTGATGAATGTTAATCGTCACAACACGAGACATTGGTCTGCAGAAAATCACCATTTAATTTTCGAAAGGGCAAAACAAGGGCGCTTCGGGGTTGGTGTCTCGTCACTGCACGTAGATACCTGGAAATCCTTGATGAAATGATTCCAGAATTGCTTGAAAATGTTTCATTAGTCCATTTCAATTCCATTTATCTTCAATAAGATGGTGCTACGAGTCACAACTCTAGGCTGTACAATAACTCTTCTTAAAGATGGATAGGTACCAATGAGCCAGAGAGATGGTCTCCACGATCTTCCGATCATTCCGTTTTGGATTTTTTTTGTAGGATTTTATGCAAAATCAAGTGTATAAGACACGACATGAATCTATAGCGGAACTCGCGAGGCAATTGATTTGGCCTTCCAAACTCTTCATAATAGACTTATGATTCTTTTAAATGCAATTAGGAGAATAACAAAACTGTACTGACATTGCATTCGAGAAAGCAGCTGCAATTTTGAAAACATCTTTAAAACAACTCTTGGTTGTTTTTAGTTTCAGTTCTTCTTTTTGTTATTTTTTTTTTACTTTAGTTTTTTGATAATAACACCAATGCTCCTTAAAAGTTCGAAAATAGACACCCCGTATTAAGATACAATCTAAACAGGTCTGGAATTGCCTTCAAAACCTTATTATTTTGGCAAAACAAAACAAAGTTACTTTTTGCAAGGATATCAGGACACAAGGGTATCTTGGGTAATAAAAATGTAGATCAATTTGCAAGACTATGATTTGCTATCAAATTTATTGGACCAAAACCAGTATTTGGTATCACTACAAGCGCTATTCAAGGTTGGACACTCTGGTGGTCAACACTAATAGAATACTAGTATACTATAATACTATTGACGTGTCAATCATCCCATAAAAATGCCGCGATGTTCCGAGCTTAAGCAGTAGAGTAGGCTGCTCACAGAACTGATAATTATCCACTGTAGATTAAGGGGTATTTTTAATGAAGAATCATGTAAACTAAGTGAGAAAAAGGACAAAATAGGCTCATACAACATTTTTGAATACGAAACTCTCACTTACTGGAGACATCGATCAATAATCTATGTCCAAAGGACAAACTAGTGAAGAGATTCCTAAACCTGATAAAGACGATTAATCTGTCCACATAGATCAGATTTAACATATAAAACAATAAGTCTTCAGCCTGCAGTGAAAGTACTTCTCAATTCTAGCTTGCTATATCATTCAAACAATCAATCAATTAATTAATCAAAAACATAACCTGGTAATCCATCATGACTTTCAAGTCTCTACTTCACCAAATTAACCACATTTACTAATGCAGGGAAATCGTAATGATCTAGTACGAGACTTAAATTTGTCAAAACAACAGAATAAGGATGCTAACTGAGGAGTTTAAATTTATTTCAAAATTAAATAAGAATAATAAATAAATAAAATTTCCAACCGGAAAGGAATTTAGCATTTCGTAATGATACCTACTCTATGATGGACAGATGGCATCTTCAGCACAGCTTGGAATACTGGCAATGATTTATTTATTTTTTAGAAATAAGATTAAAGGTCGGTCTTTGACATTATGGAGATAAATTTCTTTTATTTGAAAATATGAAATTGCTTCTGGGAAGGATTGTTATCTTGGTTACACAATGCACTGTTATTTTATTTGTAAGCTAGAGATAACGACAAACAGTAGAGACAAAGAAAAAATCACTATATAAAACAAGAATGACCTAAGCGAGACTCACTATAGGATGTCAAAAACGCACCACTAGCGAAGTCTCAGGATATGCTTTTATTACCTTTAAACACAAAACTTATACTCACGAAGAAAAGACAATGTATCGAAATGACTCTCGATTTTTAAATTCAAAACAAAACTTCAGAAAAATCAGAAATGCTAAGAATGTATGTTCTCAAATAAAATAACTTATAAGAAATAACTAACACTCATGAATAGTTAAATAAACTTGAAAAATCTGCTTAAAAATTTTATAATCTTTCAAAATAATTTTTTTAGATTTAAACTCTGACTTTATTTTAGCAAATTTAGTGACAGACAAGGGGAAAGATTCTATCCAGATATTTTAGCTATTGATAAATGACATAAGGGAAAATGGGGTCTAGGATTTCTAGCTGATTATTACTAGTCATACAAAAGAAATATCTCCGTATCTTAGTAATTACTGAAATAAAAATTATTTCTTTGTTTAAGATATCGAGATACTATCAAGTCTTCGGTCACAAAAAAAACCTATCATTTTATTGACTTGTGTAATTAAAATATAGTAAGTTGAAATTTGATTTAGTCAAAGAGGTAAAATACAAAATTCCTAATTTCAAATCTGAGGGATGATTTTGCAGGTTAAAGGAATCACTTTTTTATTTGTGTGGAATATTAAATAAAATGCGTATTTTGAGTATATGAGCAAAAGTAACCTAATTTTTTGACAACTGCGAAAGTAAGTTAAAATTTGATCTAGTCAAAGAGGTAAAATACAAAATTCCTAATTTCAAATCTTAGAGGTGATTTTGAAGGTTAAATGAACTTTTTTTATTTATGTGGAACATTAAATAAAGTGAGTATTTTGAATATACGAGCAAAAATAACTTTTTGATTACTGAAAAGGTGGGAAAAAAATAGAGAGCGTCGCCCGTAGCCACTACTTTGTTAATATAAATATGTTTGCATTGTAAAACTCTTTATTTTCAGTATTTATCGAAAGTCTGTTCCAGAGGTGTAAAAATGGAGAATCTTTATAGCTATGGACGTATCGGGATAAAACAGGGAAAAAAATAAATGATTACACCTAATAAAAAGGATAAATTCCCATATTTTCATAAAAACTTAAGGCTAAGTTGCTCTAGAAATTTATTAAATGGGAACATTTTTAACACACCACATTGAAACCTTTAAAATTGTGAACACTTGTGAGCCAACTTAGTCGGGGACTTGGATAACTGTTTCTTAATGTTTTCGAAATGTTTCTGTGCAAAGCGGAAGCAATTACTTACACAGAATAATGAACTTTACCGAGTATTTTCGTTGCTAAAGGGTTATACAGGCTTGAAGTTGCAAGCGTTACAGATTGATTTCTTCGGAGAAAATTAAGCTATGCTTTATTTTTGAAATGTTTCAAGATATGTCTAAGTTTGTTTATAAACTATGAAAAAATTTATTTCTTAAGACATTAATATATTTAAAATAAAAAAATAGAAATTAATAACGACACAAATTGTTTTATAGGTTTAAAAATTAATAGTAAAAATACCCTCAATGGGAAATATGTGACTGTTTGGTGAAACAAAGAAATTCAAAATGCGGTTTTAAGTTTTGAAAGTTTGAGTCTTAGTTCAGGTTTTACATTTAAGCTGTTCCTGTTCTTATCTTTCAGGAATGTTGTGTGTGTGTTCTCACATAGATATGTTGTATAAAAGGGCGAAAAAACTTTAAAGGCTTTTCCGCCAAAATAGGATATTCGTTTCTTATATTAAGCCAAAAATCAATTAAAGAGTGATCTTCGAAAACAGTTTTCAGGGAATTGTCAGAGGGCACGTCAATTAGCTTTTCTTTTTCCAGTGAAGTTAAAGAAGTATCTCCTTGCTAAAGATTACGTATCCAGTTGTTTGATCCAGAAATAATAGGTTTATTAGGAAAACAGTCTTTAAAACTTAATTGAAGTCGTTTGAGATGTTCAGTAATATCCCTTTTAATATTTTCGTTAAATTGAAATTCATTTTCTTATAAAATGGCGCTGAGAGAACTAAAACATTCGTACTCATTCACCTGCAGACGTTGAATCCAAAAGTAGAACTTTTTTTAGCATGGCTACTATTTTATCATTCTACATTCTACTCTCTACCGGAAGCAGTGTAGTGTGCGAGCGGGATCATGGTTATAAATGGAGCCATTTTGCCGTGATTTTCACTTTTTCCTGGTAGAATAGTCTTCAATAGTGGTGGACTTCATAATGAGATAAGTGTAGACCTTACAAAAAGACAAACGTCTATTATAAACTTAAATTAAAAAGACGCAAATGAATTTATTAATCAACCTTTGCCAAAATATCGAAAACTATTTATATTTAAAATTTTTAACTTTCTAACATATTCAAAACAAAATAAGTCGAAAGTGATTTTTAAATTAAGAAAACCAAATAGTAGTTAAGAATTAATTAGAAATATTATTAAAAGAAATATTTAGAGTAATTAACTGTTTTAACAGATAACTCAAGATAAATAATGGTAAAGACACACCTATAAACGTACAATAAAAGATCAGTCCGACTCCAGGTGATCACTGATAATTACTTTAATATGACGTAAAATAAAACATTTACTATAGAATATAATTAGTTACACAATAAAACCAATCAACACAAAATTGGAAATAATATTCAGTACTCGCGACCACTGTATGATGACGTTACAACATTTGATTTATTATCATTATTATAAAATGAATTGGCTTAAACCTGGCTGAAATAAAACATTAATTAATTCTAAGGTAAGAACAATAGAATAAATATACTCAAAATATGATAATAATAATTACCACAACACTACGTGAAAAGCCAGGATAGACATTTAGACATAAATAAAAATATATGAACTGGTAGAATTTCGATTACTCACTTATTTTGGCCATCTCAAGCACCTAAATGTTGCAAATGAACACACAAAAAAAAACTGGAGTCAAACTGAAAGTCAACAGACATATCACCATACCATATAACTCTAATTACACCGAATTCGAACCCAGAATGGGGTCTAGAGATTGAATACAATTCAGAAATATTTCAAATAAATTAATAAGTTAATTAATCTATAAACTGAGAACATCGTGATATGTACAGGTAGCAAATACATAACAAAATATAGCATATTTACAATCGACAGCAGAGTTACACTCAAAATTAAGTCTTGACTAATATAACAGCAATAATTACGACATTTAGAAGGTACAGCTATCCAAATTACTCAATATTCATAAAAAAGAAAGTAACAATCGTAGCCTAGTTTTTGCAGTCTAAGAATATCAGATACAAAAAAGAACAAATTAAATGGATGGACAAGAAAAAATGCTTGAACTTCGGAATGTAACTCAAACAACCGGGTCAAAATCTTGCCACAAGAAAGCCATCTGACTTCTGTATGAAGAAGTAGTGAAACGTAGAGGCTTCAAAAAGCATACGGAATAGAAGGTATCGCTTTAGTTTTAATAATACTTGTCTGTAAATGTTTTGTGATTGTATTTTGTTTTTTCGTTATGAACTGTTATTTATCATGAAAAAATCAATAATTCAATTTTACTGTTACGGAATAGACGAGAGTTTATTTTATAAAATTTACAATTTTTATATATTCACTTAAAGTACTGGATAACTTTGTAGGAATGCGCTGACATGCCAGTGCTTGTCTATGAATACAACAATGAGTAAATTCAATATTTTCGTTGATCTTCTCTACCCGTACTACAAGACTAGAAAATGTTCCATACATTGATTTTGCACCATCAATGTACACAGCCAAACAAAAAGATTTTTTTCAAAATAGTCCTTTATTATATCCAAAATTGCTGAACTTGTCATATAAGTTTTCAGTGGTTTTGCAAATAATATATCTTCTTGAATGGAATTTTTAAAAATATGTCTAATATAGACAATCAATATATCGTCAAGCTGCATAGCGAAATAATTCAATTTTACTCTTCTTAAAAGTTTACTTTTAACATTATTTGTCAAATCATTAATTCTCCGCGACACTATGTTGTTTAATAAGGGAACAAGGCCAATTTTCTTTGTTGCTTTTTCTCCAAGCACACATTTCGTGATGTCTTTAGTACACGGCCCAATCAAATTTTCTGCTACTGTACGTGCCTATTCAGGTCTTGCAATTCTGTAACTAATTCGAAATGATGTCTCGAGAGCCATTTTACTATCTACACTAGACTTTTTATTTCCTGTCAATTTTCTTTACAAATACTCAACAGGTTTATCTTTGTGATCTGGATGTCTTGTTTCAAGGTGTCTACGAAGAATAAATTGTTTTAAACTGTTGCTGGCGAGTATTTTATTACAGATTACATAAAGCGATTTAGGTTCCGACCTCTTCTCGGTAAACCGAAAACCTATTTGTAAATAGGCACTCCCATATGTTCGTTCCTTTCATCTTTTTTCTCACGCCTATTTTTTCTTTGCGTTCAGTCTGGCGAGACAGTTGTTCACTACAGCTGATGCCCTGTTTTGATCCCAAATCATGAATCGAAGTAGAAGAAGCAACTGATTGGTCGTCCAGTTTTTCATCAGACTTGACAAAACTACCTGTTTTTAACCAACGATCCATTGTATATTTACGGAGAAATCATTATTTACTTTCATGTTCGAGGTGCGGACGTGCGATCTGTAAAGCGTGGGTATCTGTTGTAATTTATTTACACAAGAAGAAATCGTAAAACCAGTTTTACACTACTAATATTTATGTACAAACAAAGTGTTAACTAATTACTAATTCATTTGTCTTTTTGAAATCATATTCGGGAAAAGTCTTGGTTCGTCGAAGTAGAAGTTGCCAGCTCGTTCGAGAATGTATTTGCTTCGCCAGCAGCGTAGCGACACGTCACGTAACAAGTCGTTGCCTGTTGTGATGTTTATTTTAAAATTCCGCCTTTAGAATATTTTTTTTGCGAACTCCTTTTTTAAAGCTCGCGAACTCCTAGTGGTTTGCGAACCACCGCTTGGAAACGCTGTTCTACAGAACCACGACGAATTAGAATATTTACAAAAACTCTTTTAAAAAATGCATCATCAACTTGGGTAGAAATATTGTATATCTTGATGAAATTTGGTATGATACTCATAGACCAGGGCTTATCTGTTTTTAGGTGGATGTGAAATGGAACATGGAGATTTTTGCATAAGAGCCTTCAGAATAACTTGAGTAACGATAAATTTGATATGCGTCAATTCAAAAAGTTGGGCAACATTGTCTTTGTTAATAAAAATATAAAATTAACGAAAAAAAAAAACGTTTTTTTTTTCAAATTTTCTCTCGTGTAACTTTGAATGTATTCATTTTAGAGGAAAGTTGCAAAGAAAAAAAAATTATAATAAGATAGGGTTAGTCGGAAATCTCAAAATATATTTCCCTTATTGCAAAATAGCAATAATTAAAAAAAAAAGGTAAAAAAAGCAGTTTTTTTAATTATTTTTTTTTCGACCATTTAAATTTCTCTGAGGATCTTCATATTAGAGCGAAGAAAACTTTATGCCATGATAAAATAACGGGCTAAAATTCGTTAGTATAGAATAAATAGTTTTTGCACAATAATTTTGCAATCCGATTTCGTTTACAAAAAGTGACCATTTTTTAAGTTTGTCTGAGTCTAAAATATCACGTTAACATATTTAAATTTATTTTCGACATATAGTAGGGAACTGAAGTTTTCCTATGTTTTTTTCAGAATCAAAATCGGATGATTTGGACGCCCTCAGGAATTGTTTAAAGACATTGTTGGTATTTTTGCTTATAACAAATAGATTATCTCGGCGGATTTTCAATGGATTTTTTTTGCAATACATAGTTTCAAGGTACTTGGGAAGACGCTTCTTTTTGTCGAAAAAAAATTCAAATCCATCATTTGATTTCCGAGATACAAACTGTCAAAGTTGTTTGTTACGGTGAATCTATAAACAATCCAGACCTGATTCTTGAACCCAAAACTTTGCCTTGCCGAGTTCTTTTTCGATACAAATATTTAAATGTTTATGTTATCGGAAACTTTAATAAAAAATAAAAAGAATATCGGCCACGTGCGTGAAAAATGAAAAAAAAGGGTGGGGAGCTCTTATTTTAAAATTGAATTCGAAGATTCAAAATACATATCTGAAAAAAATTTCATTTTCTCGGCTTCTAATTCGCGGTACATCGGTTTAAAAAAAATGATCAAAATCGCTCCATTAGAAGCCGAGAAAATGAAAATTTTTTTCACATATGTATTTTGAATCTTCGAATTCAATTTAAAAAAAAAATAAATTTTCATTTTTCACGCGCGTGGGCGATATTTTTTTCATTTTTTATTAAAGTTTCCGATAACATAAACATTTAAATATTTGTATCAAAAAAGAACTAGGCAAGACAAAGTTTTTCGTTGAAGATTGAGGTCTGTATTGTTTATAGATTCACCGTAACAGGCTGTCAACTTTGAGAGTATCTCGGAAACCAATTGACGGATTTGAATTTTTTTTTCACGAATAGAAGCGTCTTTACAATTACTTTCAAACCACGTATTGCAGAAAAAAATCCAATGAAAATCCGCCGAGATAATCTATTTGTTTATAAGTAAAAATATCAACAATGTCTTTAAACAATTCCTGAGGGTGTTCAAATCATCCGATTTTGATTCCGAAAAAAGCGTTGGAAAACTTGAGTTCCCTACTATATGTTGAAAATAAATTTAAATATATTAACGCGATATTTTAAACTCGGACAAACTTGAAAAATGGTCAATTTTTGTAAACGAAATCGGATTAGAAATTTATTGTGCAAAAACTATCTATTCGATCCTAACGAATTTTAGCCTGTTATTTTATCATGGCGTAAAATTTTTTTTGCTCCAGTATGAAGGTCCTCAGAGAAATTTAAATGGACGAAAAAAATTGATTAAAAAACTACTTTTTTAACCTTTTTTTTTTAATTATTGCTACTTTGCAATAAGGGAAATACATTTTCAGATTCCCGACTAACTAACTAGCTAATAGAAAATTTAATTACGAAACTTTTTTTCCTCTTCAACTTTCCTCTAAAATGAACATCTTCAAAGTTACACGATAGAAAAGTTGAAAAAAAATTTTTTTTTTCATTAATTTTATATTTTTATTAATAAAAACAATGTGTCCCAACTTTTTGAATTGATGCATATCAAATTTATCGTTATTCAAGTTATTCTAAAGGCTTTTATGCAAAAATTTCCATGTTCCATTTTACATCCAGGAAACCCCAATATTTTACAGATAAGCCCTGGTCTATCATGACATCAGCAAAATAAGGATGGACAGATGAAACTACTGAAGCTCGGTCTTTCATGCAGTAGAAAAAAAATTATTATTGTTTGATATACGGCGCACAATAGGATATTTGGCACTAATATTTCTGGAAATCAAATATATTCAGTTATAACGCTAATGAGATATTTTTTTTAATTGAAGCTTTATGGAATTGGGGATTTGTGAAAATGTTAAAAAGTTCCAATGACTTTCATTTGATCTTGAAAACTATGTTCAAACTTGACGATTTTTTGAAAAAATCATATATGTGGAATCTATGAAGATTCCCTTTTTATTATATTTTTGACTGAGAATGCACTAGTAACACTAGTCAACAAATGCAAACAAAAATTGCGACTGGTGTTATAATGGCTGTCTGTGGGAGTTTAAAGCATCCTGATTGCGAAATCAACAACGAAAATTTTCCACTATGTCTAGATTTTGAGTTATAGAATGTATCAGTTATTTTGATTTATGACAAACATTTTTATATAATATTTATACATAAGACCAAAACAATAAAAAAAAACAAGATATTTTAAAGATAACAGGATTTATTTACAAAAATACACATGAAAATACATTTATAGTAAGTCTTTTGTACATAACTTTTTTGCAACTGCTGACTTTTGTTTATATTCCTGATCCCTTTCTCTCATAGGAAACGAAAAATAATTCCCCATCATTGTTGGATCCTATCTGCCTTGGTAGCATTGCTCCATTGTTAATATGTCTTAGTGGAATCTTTCTCCTTTCTCGTCACGAACCGCACCCAAATTTTCTGGGAAAAAATTTAAATTGAAGTTCAAGAAGTGTATTTTAAGAAACATGCGACAGACCATTTTGCAGTAGCTTTCAAGTAGTTCTTCTACAAGTTTTTCCTAGTTTCCTATTTTTTTGTGTCCTAAAACTCTGAAACAAATTGTTTTAAAAGAACTCCACGCAGTTAATTCAACATCACTTAATTTTTGATCAAACTGTATATTCTTTACGTTGGCTTGACCTGAAATATATTGATCTCCGGAAGCCATTCTTTTACTTGGTAATGGCTGTGTTGCTCTACTATCCTAAAGACAAATAAAGCAGCAATACTTCGTAAATCTACTCCGAATCCCTAGCAATAGTCCTGTGACTTTTTGCACCACATATTTGCCACTTCTACGTAACATTGCTTATTGCACTTAAAGTAAGTGACATACTTTCGTATGTTGCCTTCATGTCAACTACATGTGCAAGAGCAATAGAGGGTCTTTTGTTGTCATGATGCAGCAGACCTGCGTTTAAACTTATTTTCGAATAATCTATAAATAAACGCCATTAGTCCGGGTTATGTGCAAATCCTAATTTTTCCATAACACTATTTGTATTAACACAAACACACATTTTATTCTGCAGAGTAAAAAACGAGGATAGCTCCTGGTTACGGTTCCTAAATATTGTAACTTTGATTCCAGTGGCTAGTAAATTCCATTGTTGTAATCTAGACCCTAATACTTTGGCACGCTCTATGGACAAGTGTAGGTTCCGAACTAGATCATTTAATTCAGGTTGGTCGATTAAATGGGGTGCTTTTCATTCACTTTCAGGAAAATAGGAATTGTTCGTTTCTGATGCATTATCGGGTTTTGTCTTATCATCATACATTTCTAAATCTTCCTTCTATTTTGCTGAGAGCGCTGGAACTGGCACACCTTCTCCATGAAGAACCGGTTTTATTGCTGAGGGAATATCCGGATATTCAATATCAGGTTTGCTCTTTCTTAAAAAACCAGACCATTTTGTCCTGCAAAAGTAACAGTCGGTAAAATGGTTTGTTGGTTCTCACCAAATCATTGGAATTGCAAAAGGCATAGAAGAGCGTTTGCTATTTAACCAGTTATTTAGATTTGCTGCATAGGTTTGGCAACATATGTGAGAAGCCCAGTTCCGATCTTGATCGCTAAAAAGACATCAAAAATACTTATGATAACCTACTTTGGTCATTTTGCTAATTGTTCTTTTCTGTGCTGTAGGGGTAAACTGACCACATACGTAGCAGAAACTATCCGCGGGGTTAACACAACCAAGTTTCTGTACTTTAGACATTTTTTTACTGTCGTGTATGTTGATTCAGAGATGAGATACTTCGTTTATAGGCGTCAACTAACTTTATTCAACATAAAGGTAACAAGGCTCTTACTATTGGCTGGTTTGCGCACTTCACCTCTCTATCTAATACTGATCACTACCCATGCTCAACCAATACTGATGACACGATTGCAGGCCAGCGGCTTTATTAGCCATTCGGTACTTCTGGTATTTTCTAGAAACATCGAGTATCGGAAGTCCGAAAAGCGATGGCGTACTTCTCGTATCTATAAGTAGATTCGGCTACGGGGAGTAAAAGTTGCAATTATATGGGTTTAAATGGGTACTTCCGTTATTGTTAGCCCTAAATTGTTAAGACTTCGTGGTTGACTTGTCATCCCTAGATACCCCATGTGATGTTGTCAGATTATGCACAATTTCCCTAAATTATAAAAAATGTAAATTTGGCATCGCCGCGCTCCGGTATATTACAAATTACTTTTTAAAATAATGTGTTTAAAATACTCAATTATTTTTGTTAAAAAAATCATAACTCAAAAATCTTACGTGTTAGGAAACTTTTACCATCATGTTCCATCTATTAACCAAAGACTGTTATGGAATGTTTATGAAATTTAACAATAATTCAATTGATTTTGCCTTTTGGAACGAACCGAATAAACTTGTAGAGCGATTAAAATTGTTACTTTTTTCTGAAGCTGCAAGTTGGCTGTAATGTAGTGTAATGTAACGAAACTGACGAGTCTCTCCACAAGATACTGTTCCCTGAGATGCCGTCTCAAAGAATTGATCAAAAATGGGGACAAGATTTCTCGTTACTGCGATCCTGCAGCTGAAACTTTGGAACATCAGTTATGCGAGTGCAGGCACTGTTTTACAAGGGACTTAAATTTCTAGAAAACGTCACCTTAATGCCCGAAGAAATAAAGTAAAGAAATAACAACTTCAGACTTATATTAGCTTAGGTAACACAGAAAAGGTCTTATAGGTCGAAATGCTGTAGAGCGGCAAGAAAAGCCGCCCGACCCACTCAAAATCTATAATCCACAATTTACATTTTTCGAACTCACAATCCAGTCTTATTTACCAACAAACCTATTGTTCATTTTTGTATTTTAGACATTATAATTTGTATCAACAAACTAAATTGAAATAAGACAAATGACTAAGTAGCTGTGACACAAACTAAAGTGCTGCACCTTTAAGAAACTAGTACAAGACGACAGTTTTATTAAATTAAAGAAGTCTTATTAGTGATAAGGTTGAAATTGTAATCATTTATTTCTCACATCAAAAGAAATAACTTTAAAAGAAAATGTTAAGATACGCGCACGTTTTCTAGGATTTTTTTCTTCTGTCATTTAGTATATATTCTGTATGTAGTCAAATAAATTTACGGTAAATGCGTAAATCTTAAAAATGAAAATTAGTAGTTTCACATATTTTGTAAATATCTATTAAACGTAAAATTAAATTCTAATAAAAACTATCTTTAGCAAACGAATTTTTTTCGTGGAAACTTTTTGTAGCTATGATTGTTTTCTATTTTAGTAACGAGTAATTACGAAAGAAAAATAAATCAATTAAATTTTAAACATTAAACTTTGAATGTTTGTTTTGTTTTTGTTATTGCTAAACTACTGCAAACTGCTTTACTGCGTTTAATTGATTTTCTTGACGTTTTAAGAAATTTTTACAACATTTTTTTCTTTTTCTTACAGCAGAGCTCTTTTCCTTCCTTTTTAATAATTTTCTATTAGCGTTTATATATGAAATTTTTTTTGTGTCATATTTATTATTTAGGTAAATACACAAAACATATTATAGGTTATTTATAAAGGGTTTTTCAATAAGGGCGGGTCGATGTTGGCAGCATCTGGCGGCCATGTTGTTTCGGTGGCACGTGTCTAAGCTGTTGTTTATTATGCTGTTACAGATGCCAAATTACCATGACCAGTTACACGATTGAGTATTACGTCCAAATGATAAAACTTGATTATCAAAATGAGTGTTCGATAGTGAAACGTTGCGCACGTTGCGTCTATTTTATGGCAGACGCGGTGGCCCTTTAAAGTCGACTCTCCAATGTTTGGTGGCCAAATTCGAGAGGAGCGGTACGTTAACCAATCAACTAATAACCTTCGTCAAAGGAATGCCAGATCAGTCGAGAACATCGCCGCTCTCCTTGAAAGTGTGCAGGAGAACTCGAGGCAGTCTATTCCTCGCCGTGCACAAGAACTCCGCCTTTCGCAGACTACCACTTGGCGTATTTTGAGTTGAAACTTGGGCCTACACCTGTACAAGAGCCAACTAACTTAGGAGTTTAAAGCTAATAACCATAGACAATGCCGTTTGTTCGCTGATTGGGCTTCGGACCGTTTGGAAAAGTACCCCAAATTTTGCCGAAAAATGATCGTTAGTGACGTGGCGTATTACTGTTTGGTGCGGATTTGGGGTCGACGGCGTCATTGGTTCGTACTTTTTTGAGAACGAGGTTGGTGAGGCCATTGCCGTCAACGGTGAGCATGACAGAACTATGCCAATAGATTTCTTTTGGCCAAATTGAACGATATATAGGTAGACGACATGTGGATCTAGCAGGATGGCGCTACGTGCCACACAGGGGATGCTACTATGAATATTCTGAATGAATGATTTGAGGGTATGGTTATGTTTCGCAGAGGTGACGTGAAATGGTCACCAAGATCATGTTATTTGGCTTCGCTAGACTTTTCCTTGTGACGTTTCCTGAACTTGCAGGTGTATGCCAATAAGCCACAATCGACCGATGCCCTTAAAGTCAACATAACCAATTCCATCGCTCAAATTCAACCAGATTTATGCGGCAAACATGGGCCTTTCAAATAAAAAAATAATTTCGTTAATACCTCACACACAGCTTGTTTAATCCCATTTCAACATCTATTCGCCATTGTTGAAAAACCCTTTATTATTTTAAGGGTAAAGAGCATAGTGAGTCGATTGTTCGAAAGAATTATCAACGATGAAATCAGGGAGCATATTAGGAAAATTATTGCTGAAAACAAAATTTATTCAATCGTGGAGAAGAGCTCTTGGAATGGGGTGTACCAAGATACATCAAGAAACATATAACTTAATATAGTCCACAACTTAATAGGGAGTTTCTTTTCTTAGGAAGGAAAGAGCTAAGAATTGTGGTGGAACTGTTGATAAGACATTGTCATCTGAGAAGCCATCTTCATAGGATTGGTATCCTAGATGACCCGATGGGCAGTTGGTGTCTAGAGGAGAATGAAACTGTTTACTGTATCCTCATAGAGTACCCAGTACACAAAGGATTAGGGTAGGTATATCTAGGAGATACAGTTTTGTCATCTCTAGGCAACCTCAATCAACGAGACTGCTTGGCTTTGCAAAAGTGGTTGGGCCCGAATGACCTGCATCCACAGTGGTATGGAAAGAGCCCAACAAGGCCAAGGCATCGAAGATCAAGTATCACCATTTTTTGTTCATTCATTCATTCAGTCTTGGTTAAGAAATAAAATTTTAATAAAAAAATTGAACCGACTTCTAAAAAAGCACTAAAAGGCGAAAAATAACTGTATAAATTATACTATAAAATTGTAATCTTTGAAGTCGGTGCCAAATTAATACCTGACAAAATGTGGTCCACATAAGAAAGTTGAAAAATACCTAATTTGTAATTGCTTTTTTACTGTAGCTTTAATGTATATCGTGTTAAAGGTTGTTTGTTGCATGTATTAATAATTTGGAGCCGACTTCAAAAATTTGAATTCTATATAAATATTTATGTTATTTTTCGCTTTTTAGCGAATTTTTAAAAGTCTTTTGAAATTTAAGAAATTAATTTTAGATTCGTAACTTAGGTACCAAAATCCCCTAATACCGATATTGTAAGAACTTGAAACATGTAAATTTTTTAGTGCGCTATATTTTATTCTGCATATTGAATTTAAAGAAAGTAATTTGAAATCCATAATTTATGTCCCAAGAATCCCCCATCAGTTTTCGACAAAATCCTCACTGTTACTACCATAGAACATGGAATGGTCCCCGCTTCCTGGTATACTCCGTGGTTACTGCCTAGAATCCACTACACACCAGTAAAAACTTTCGAACTAAATAGCAAAAATGTTGAGCTTCGTGCGTGAACAACAAATAAACTGTCTGTATCTAAATAAATCTGTAATAATTTACGGTAACATTAAACACACACACACACAAAATAAAATTAACGGAGTTATATATATATATATATATATATATATATATATATATATATATATATATATATATATATATATATATATATATAGGCAGGCATGCATAGCCGATGACAACGAAGTTTCGGGAATTCCCCGATGATAGCGTGCAATGGCGTCTCAGACAGGGCCACATGGGAAAATCAAATTGCTCAGATAGCTAACTGTTCTCGACAGCAGCGTTGCTGGTGAGCATCAATGTATTTTATCAAAGTGTGACGCACCAGCTCGCTAGCTGCGCCACTGCTCACTATCGTCTAGACTTTGACATTTCTACCGCGATAACCCGTGGCGCCCCCGGAACTTGGCGCCCGGGTGCTGTGCACCCCATGTACCATCTGGCAAGGCCACCCCTGACCTTGTCCATCTCGTAGCTAAGATAATTAATGTAGAAAATGCCATATTTAATACAGGTCATATGGAAAGAGTTATTGTTAATAATATAATCATATGCATAAAGTTATAAGGCCTGATATACTACAAGAAAGGGATGCTCAGCCATGCCGTTATTTCACACAGAGCGGTCGTCGAGTGGAACTCATATTAGAATGGAGAAGAGGCAACAGGATAACGTGAGGTAGATGTGTGGAAGTTCAATTTGTTACTGACAGTGGGCACGTAATCAATTGAGGTTTACATATCGACTGTCATTAATAATATGTTATCCGCTTTTATACATTATAATAAGAGATGTACGTACGTCTGGCTGGAGTAAGACATGAGACATTAAATCAATTTAATGGTTAAACAAAGATAAAAGAAACTGAGTAAGTGAGTTAATAGCTATTAGGCCCACGAGGTATAAGCAGTATTGCCAATCCTCGTTTTTTTATTCATACACAATTCGCTTATGAGAGAGTGTATAGTCAGTGTCAAAATTCCGGAGGGAAGTTAAGGGTGTATGGCACGAAAGCGCACCGAATCACGTGTGATACTCTTGGCTACAATTACATTTGATGAATTACTTTTAAATAAGTATTAGGGAAATTGTGCACAATCTGTCAATACCACGTGGGGGTGTCTAGGAATGACAAGTAAACCACGAAGTGTCAACCCTCTAGAGCTTAAAATAACGGAAATACCTATTTAAACCTATACAATTCCAAATTTTACTCTGTCCTGTAGCAGAATCTACTTATAGATGACCTCTGTATAGAGAAGTGTACCGTCGCTTTTCGAACTTTCTATATCCGATGTTTCTAGAAAACACTAGAAGTACGGAACGGCTTTAGAAGCAGCTGACCGGCAGTCGTAACATCAGTATTGGTTTAGCATGAGTAGTGGTCAGTATTAGATAGAGAAGCAAAGTGCGCGAACAAGCAAATAGTAAGAGCCTTGTATTAGTATTATAGTGGTGTTGAATACAGTTAATTCACGCCCGTAAACGTAGTATTACATCTCTGAACCGACGTGTGCGACAGTATAAAAAGTTCTAAAGTACAGAAATGTGGCTGTGTTAACCTCGCGGATAGGTTTTGCTACCTATGTGGTCAGTTTACCCTTAAATCGCAGAATGGGTAATTAACAAAATAAGTTATTAACAGGTTGTACACCGAAGAAATCAAGAAATAGACGGGTTTTGTATTTCAGTGTATGCTTTTATTAAAATCGGCCAAGCGCTTTCGGTCTAACAGACCATCCTCAGGGCTCAGACCCTAAAAACAAGAGAATATGGTCAGCAAATAAGCTTAGTACTTACCAACCATACTCACTCGTCAAAGGGCACACCTTAACCCTGCCAGTATGAGAGCAGTCGCCAGCCGTAGCCTCCACACAGAACAAATTGTACACAATTAAAAAACTTTTAAAAAACTTTGTCACAAATTAAAATTAAAACAAAACATTCAACATACTAGTACATCAACACTGTTAAACAATAAACCTCTTTAATAAAAATCCATTATTCTGGGCAATGAACAGCAGGCTATTGATGTTCTAAATAGTCTTAATTCTCTACATCCTGCTCTAAAATTTACCTTAGAAATAGAAACCGAAAACAAACTTAATTTTTTAGATTTAACTATCAGAAAAACCAATAATTCTCTCAGTTTCAAAATCTTTCGAAAACCCACCCAAACAGACCACATAATTCCTTCTAATTCTAACCACCCTTTACAACATAAAATGGCCTCAATAGACTGCTATGTTAATAGATTACTCAACATTCCCATGTCAGCGGAGGATTACAACAACGAGGTCAATATTCTCAAGCAAATTGCCGTAAACAATGGGTATGAGCATACAATCATCGACAAATATATAGAGAAAATTAAAAACAAGAAAGAATCACAAGAGGCTTACAGCTCGACTTCTTACAATGAAAGTCAGCAAGGAAAATTTTTCTCACTCTCGTACTTAGGTCACTTCTCTAATAAAATAGCACGGACTCTAACAAATCACACTCAAAATGTGAAGATTTCATTTAAGAGTGTAAATCAACTCAGTTCCCATCTGGTCAATAACAAACAATTGATATCTCATATACAAAAAAGTGGGGTCTATCAACTTTCTTGCCCAGACTGCCCTTCGACGTATATAGGAAAAACTATTAGACCATTAGCAGTCCGAATTAGAGAACATATTAAAAAACCTCAGGCCTCTGTGTTTGGTTACCATATTGGTTTTACCAAACACAGTTTCTCCCCAACACATAATAGTAAAATCTTATACCACTCCAGGGGTAATAACTCAAAAACCTTGGATTACAGAGAGGATCTCGAAATATGCAGGGAGATAAAGAGAAACCCCGACCATTGCCTCAATATAAGAATGAACAACGTAAATGATCGCAACCCCATTTTCAAACTTTTTTCTTAAATTATTAATTTCAACTACGCCTATGTTCGTGTAATTTGTTACTTTATTACAAAAATGGAAATCATTTCACGCCACTGAACCCAAGTGTTCGAAATATATCACAGAATGACCGATAACAGCAACGTTATAGATTAATAAACTTTTACTGCCCTTTCTTTCTGCCCTTTTTTCTCTTTTCGCTCATTGTCAATGAATTAGTGATTTGAAATACAATTGACAATGAATTGAAATAGAACTAATACAGAAAATCTCTATTCAGGCTTACACATACTTGTATATAGTTTTAATTTTTGGACAGTTTTGTTGCTATGCTATACTATGACTGGGTGGCATAACCTCACTCTTTTGGATTTTTATTAAAGAGGTTTATTGTTTAACAGTGTTGATGTACTAGTATGTTGAATGTTTTGTTTTAATTTTAATTTGTGACAAAGTTTTTTAATTGTGTACAATTTGTTCTGTGTGGAGGCTACGGCTGGCGACTGCTCTCATACTGGCAGGGTTAAGGTGTGCCCTTTGACGAGTGAGTATGGTTGGTAAGTACTAAGCTTATTTGCTGACCATATTCTCTTGTTTTTAGGGTCTGAGCCCTGAGGATGGTCTGTTAGACCGAAAGCGCTTGGCCGATTTTAATAAAAGCATACACTGAAATACAAAACCCGTCTATTTCTTAATTAACAAAATGACCAAAATAGTTTATCATAAGTATTTTCGATGTTTTGTTGGCGACCAAGATCGGGATTGGGTTCTCACGTATGTTGCCAAACCTTTGCAGCAAATCCAAGTAACTGCGTAAATGGCAAACGCTCTTCTATGCCTTTTACAGTTCCAATAATTTGGCGAGAACCATTTTAATGACTATTACTTTAGCAAGACAAAAGTATCTGGTTTTCCAAGAAAGAGCAAATACAGTATTGAATATCTGGATATTCTCTAAGCAATAAAACCGTTTTTTTTTTATAGAAAAGGTTTATCAATATCAGCGCCCCCGATAAAATGGAAGAAAGATTTAGAAATGTGTGATGATAGCTCAGAACCCGATAATGTATCAGAAAAGGACGATTCTTATTTTCCCGAAAGTGAAGTAAACGCACCCCATTTAATCGAACAACCTGAATTAAATGATTTAGTTCGGGACTTCCATTTGTTCAAAAAGCAGGCTGAATTATTCGGGTCTAGATTACAACAATGGAATTTACTAACCACTAGAACCAAAATTACAATATCTAGAAACCATAATCAAGAGCTACCCTCGTTTTTTATTCTACAGGATATAATGTGTGTTTGTGTTAAGCGAAATAGTGTTATGGAAAAATTAGGATTTGCACATAACCCCGACGAATAGCCCTTATTTATAAATTCTTCTAAAATAAGTTTAAAAGCAGTTTTGCTCCATAATGGCAACAAAAGACCATCTAGTCATCTTCAATATGCAGTTCACATAAAAAAAATATAAGAAAGTATGCAATCAGCTATGATACTATATAGGGCAAATATATGATGACCTAAAAGTCATAGGACTATTACTAGGGCTTCAGGGTGGATTTACGAAGTATTACTGTTTTCTTTGTCTTTGGGACACTAGAGCAACACAGAGCCATTACCAAGTAAAAGAATCGCTTTCGAGAGATCAATATATTCCAGGTCAAGCTAATGTAAAGAATATCTCTCTTGTTGATCCCAAAAAAGTACCTTCATTACACATTAAACTGGGATTATTTAAAAATTTCGTGAAAGTATTAGATAAAGAAGGAGATGCGTTTAAATATCTTAAACAAATTTTTCCTAAACTAAGTGATGCTAAGCTTACGGAAGGCATATTTGTTGGAAAAATACTAAGGAATCAACAGTTTGATCAAAAATTAAGTGATGTTGAATCTGCTGAGTAGAGTTCTTTTAAAACAACTGTTTCTGAGATTTTAGGAATCAAAACTACGAAAAACTTGTAGAAGAACTCGTTGAAAGCTACTGCAAAATGCGCTGTAGTATGTCTCTTAAGATACATTTCTTGCACTCCCATTTCAGTTCTTTCCCAGAAAATTTGGGTGCGGTTAGTGACGAGCAAGGAGAAAGGCTTCACCAAGACATTAACAATGGAGCAACACTACTTAGGCAGATGGGATCCAGCAAGGATGGGGGATTATTGTTGGTTTCTTACGAGAGAAAGCGATAAAGAATATAAATGAAAGTGAACATTTGCAAAAAAGTTATGTACAAAAGACTTACTATAAATGTATTCCCATGTATATTTTTATAAATAAATCATGTTATCCTTAAAATGTTTTGTTCCTTTCATTGTTTTGAACTTATCTATAAATATTATAAAAATTTGTTTATATTAAATAAAAATAACGCATACATTCTATAACTCAAAATCTATACGTGGTGGAAAAATTTCGTTGTTGAATTTGCGATCAGGATGCTTTAAACTCCCACGGACAACCATTAATAACATCAGTCGCAATTTTTTTTTGTATTTGTTGACTAGTGTTATTGATTAATTATTTTCTGCTTTTAAGTCTATTTAGAAATGTAAACATTATAGTTTTGTACAAGATAATTTGGAAAAAATCTGTAATATGCTCTGTTCGTAATATTAAACCAATATTTCTTTTTGAGGTACTATGTAATAATAAAATAGTTGATAGCAATACTTTTAATTAATTGAAGGTGACTTTTCATCAAAAATATTGAAAATTAGAACATTAATACTCTTAAAATGAAATTTCCTAGATACTAAACATTTTTATTTTATTCTTATCTGATTTATTTACGCGTTACTTAAATTTCAATAAAAAATCGATCGTCCGGCTATTTCAATAATTGGTATAATCCGATGACCACCCATATTTACGTGTTTGAATAAAAAGTAATCGAATGAATAATCAATGACAAATTGGTATTAGGGGATGAATTTAGAACCATTTACAAATCCAATTAAATCAAAAATCGCAGAAGAGTGGATCGAGAGTGGTATAAAATATACTGAAAACAGATAATAAATATTTTATAAAAGAGAGGTTTAAATAATTGGTAACAAATTGTGCATTGATTGCCCACCTTACAAAAGTATATTAAAAGTTGATGTTTGTAGAAAAATCAAAATATATATTAGGGGTTGTTTTTTCATGTACCATCTACTGAAGGTATTTGTTTTTTATATAAAAAAAATATTATTAAAGTGCAAAAGTTCTCTGAAAAAATGATACTATATGCTTGAAACAAGCAAAAAGAAGTCGGGTTTAATTTGTACTTAAGCTTCCATGCAAATTTGGATCAATATTCGGTGTAATAAATCTATTTTTTATTGTCACCATATCCGAAATATAAGTAATTGTAAATGGAATTAAAAACAACAATATCTTTCTGGACAGCGAGGGTAATTTATTTCTAATCGTTAGTCCAAATTTTATCCACTTAAATTGGCCAGTTTTAGCAAGATTCTTCGTTGTTAGTTAAAGTTTTAGGAATATTATCTAAAATGGATGGGTTTCGTGTACAAACGAATTCGGACTAAGTCACTTTTGGACCTATGTCACTATTATCGAAAACTACGAATTTTTAAATAATAAATTTATAAATAAAAAAAACCTGTGGAATTTTTTGGTATTTTTGAAATAGATTTGAAAATGCGATTAATTGTGGTTACTATGAAGATTGCAGTATTGTCAGATTTTTGATGCTTTCAGTAACAGAAAATGATTAATACAATTATAAATAGATCTGCAAAAATAAATTGTAAATAAAAATAAAGTAACTTACATTAATAAAAAACACTAACTTGAACTAATCATAAATAACCAACATGAACTAAACACAGTTAATCATAAATAACCATAACTAATCTAAATTAATCGTAACCATAACTAAAAATAACCAACGATAACTAACAACAACTAATCATAACTAACCTAAACTAACAACTTCAAACTTGAACTAACCAGCACAAATCGGAACTAACCATTACAAACCGGAAGTAGACAGAACAAAACAAACCGAGAAAAAAACCAAAACAAAATTGACATCTGTTTGACTACAATGTGGTTGTCGGACTTGCATTGTCTTTGTTTATTTTGATTAGGTTGTATCTCTTATCGGTATCAAGTATAAACTGAATGTTTTGTCTTACGGCTACGAATTTATATAGGGACTGTGTCCATTGAAGCACAAGGTTTCGCTTCACTGTACACACTTCAATGATTTGATATTACAAAGTAGTGGTTGCTAAAGACTAGGTATCTTAACACTGGGTATACTGAAAATTCCATTATTAATTTTAATGTAAGCTGCTCCGATAAATTTTTTTTTTCATGTTGGGTTCCATATATCTTGCCGCAGCTTTAGACTATTTTATATGGTGTTGTTTATCTCAAGCGTGTTCTCCAATACTTGAACTAGAGGCTTCCCCTTTTTGTGTATGAGTGTTATGTTCTTTAATTCTAACTTCTAGTGGTCGCCTGGTTTCGCCAATATACATTTGATCACACTTACATAGAACTTTGCAAACAAACTTTGTCTTATCTGTGAAAAATCTATTAATATGTCTTTAAGGTGATCTGAAATCGTCAGATTTTAAATATTATTCAAAAGTTTCAGTGAAGGTCCTTTCTATTTTCGATGACATCATCTTTTAGTTTAGAGTCGGGCTTTGTCACAAAATTTCTTAAATCAGTAAAATATCGCAGGTCTTCATTTTAGAGTGTATAAATCATCATCCGACATTTTTTAAAATTAAATTTAAATCATTAAAGAGATAAAAAGTGTTTAGTAACTCGGCTAGTGCTGTGACTTATAGTTTGTTTGTCCATCGATTCGTTCAGAATTGGTCTCCATTAGGAACAACTCAACTTCAGCAATTAGCACAAATAACCTGTTTAGCATTTTCCCCGAAAAGAAAGAGTCTTCTTATCTCTATTTAGAGGCTACTGAATATGGTCACTGTCCATTTCAGCGCAAAGTTCCGAAAATAAACAAAAGAAGTATACAGGGGTGGTTCAAATCAAAACTTCCACCACGTTACTAAACATTTATTTCTTAGTGAAATGTCTTTGAAACTTTTTTAACATAAAAAAGTATTTTTCATTGTTAAAAAATGGTGTTTCTCCTTAACATATTTCTACAAACAAAATGGTTAACTCATAATCATTTTATATTTCTAGGAAATGTTCTTATATGACACATGCTTTTGTTCACTAAGTGAAACCAAATATATCCTTATCGAATGTAGGTAGCTTGATACAACCCTCTTTATTACTCCTGTTCTGGTTCTTCTCAAACTGACCACGTAGATGTGGTATTGAACTAATTTTGCAGTCGTTAAAAGTTCTAATTCACTTCAGTCATATTCATCAATATATTTTAGCTTTAGGAACAATGATTTTTGGTTCTTTCTCGATGCTGATTTATTTAAACTTTTTTATTATAATAACAGTAAATAATACTGCAACGAAGACAATATAAATACTATTTAGTTTCCAGATTTTTATTCCAATAAGTTCTATAGATGTATATAAGTAAGTAGAACATGATTTAAGATTTTTTTTCCTGTTTACAGTATTGCTCTTCACTGGAATATTTTGGAGTGCCCTTATCTGTAATATCCCATAAAGTTCATAACAACATGCTAAAAATAATAGATATTTGTCGATTTTACTAATCATCCGATTTGGGTTTTTGCTATGACATCTTGTTTACAAGTTATTTTGCCTTTATTTTTAACGTTTAGTTAAAATCATCTTCGTTATTATTAATCGTTTTATTTTAAATTTTAATTTTGATATATTAAATCGTTGATTTTAAAATCCATCAATTTTTATTCAATCAAAACAATCATTTCAATCAATACAGGTAATACATTTCTAAATGTTTATTTTAAGTATTATAAATACCTTTTGTTTTAATGGAATTTCCGTTAAACGTGTTTTATCATCTTTGATTAAACGAATTAATTGAGTTGTTAACAGTTTTAGTTCTAAAATTTATTTATTATGACAAGTATTAATTTAACTAACCAATATTCAAATTAAGTTGTATTGTGTGTATTCTCAAAATTCATTTTTTACCAAATGTAATTCGGCCGCCTGGGGCATGGGGGGGGGGGGGTTAAATGTATATGTCAAGGTATCTTTGGTTTTCTTATGTTTTTTGGGTAACTGGTTATGAATTTCTTAGTTATTGCGAAAACAGCTATTTGTTTTTTTAATTTCTTTCATTATTTACCATCTAGATATGAAAAATTTGATGTTACCAATTGGTATTTTTAACCAAGCTCTTTTTAATATATTATCGGATTGTTTACATACGAGTTCTATCTCTTTGTACGTTAATCCGTGTCTTTGTGTAGGTTGGGGCAATTTTTTATCAAAATTAAATTTGGCGTCGTGACCCAAAAAACAAAAAAAAATCCGAAACCGAAATTATGGAAGTCCCTCCAGGCGGCCGGATTATTGGAGATAATTTCGTTGTATAGAAAATAAAGGTATTTTTGTTAATGGAGCCATGCCAGAATGTATGATTTAAAGTCTTTTTGGTACCGGACCAACTGTGATTCATTTATAACGAAGATTTCAGTTCTCCCTCTGATAAAATAACTTAAGGATACCAGAATGTTTTTCGTTTTTGATTCTTACAAAATAAAAAAATAATTAAATCAAATATTTTTAATTGCTGTTAAATTATAAAGTAATTTTTGAATTTTTATTTATGAAAACAACCATCCTTAAATACGCACCATCTGCTTCCTTACAATTTAACCTCGAACTAAAATTTTCACTACTCACTGGACCATCGCTCTTGGAACTGCGTGGATTTCGTCTGTAATTTTTTTGTTTTAGAACATTTAAGTCGGGTGGTAATGGGTTGAAAACTTTACTTTTTAGGTAGCCCTATACTCTTCGGTGGTCAGTTGATGTCTTCTCGGCGACTTACTTACAAGGTAGACGTTTCGCTATTTCTATTGGGTTGCCTTAGAACCGGCAAATCTCAATTTCAGCATTATTAATATTTTTGAGATGGTATCTCAAAGGGTAATGTTTTGTAAGAAGACTTGCCGTCAATAGAAGGTCTTTTTGGGGAATCCAAGAAGTTTCTGCATTCTTGTAACCAGTTCTTTGAGTTTCTTTGGCGATGAATCTATGAATTTCTTCGCTTCCCTTAGTTCAGGCGTATAATTCCTCTCTCATCTCTATTTGATATTGTTTCAAAGTCTGTAATTCTCCCTTTATAAAGATGTTCATTTTTTTAAAGTTCTATTTAAAGCCACTGCAATTGGGGCAATTCGGCCAGCTTCTCGGTGAATGGTGCCTTATTAACTCTTGCTGAAAGGATGGCTCAACGAGGAAGTTCTGGAATATACCATCATGCATCCAAGGTTTCTAAATGAGGAAAAAAGGATGAGTTGACAAAAAGATTTTCGAACTGTAGCTTCAAGTCACATGCTTTTAACTAGTGGTATACAGATTCTTGGTTTTTATTTACATAGCGTTTGATTTGGCAACTACAAATAAAGGTAATTCGGCCAGATTTTCTACTCTCGTCTCGTGCTTACACCTTTTTCTTTCGACGACCCTCGGGAAGGTTTATACGTTTTCCGAATTTGAGGGATTCTCTTTGGGTATGTATCTTCTACAATACCAAAATGTTTGTCCACCTGTGTGACCGACCTTCACACAAAAATTTTATTTGCCATATGTGTGGCAGACGTAACGCAAATTATAGACCGATTGCGTATTTTTTTTGAATGACTTGGGTTATGAAATTTCTTTCATCTGGTAAGTTTCTTGTGTATAATTGTTTTTGAAACCACATTTTCGCGCCACGCCTCTTCTGTAACTAACATGGCTGCCTATGCTTTTTCAGTCCGAAAAGAAAACGCGACGCGAACAAGGAATGTAGTAATCATCGCTTACTTTCCATCTTAACATCTAACATCCGCTTAACCTTCCCCAGCCGTTCACTGGAATTCCCTTCGAATATTTACCCTTACATGCATTTTCTCAATATTTGCGGGACGCCGACGGGCCGCGATGTGTAGAGCATGAAAACTGGAAACGAACTAGGTTCTTTTTTTTAACACGAGTTTATATGGCCGCTGTGATTGAGGCAATTAAGCCAGCTTCTCTTTCTTCCATCTTGCGCTGACACTCTCATTGCCCGTCGGGAAGGTTTATACGTTAACCAGGTTTGGGAGATCATTTTCTAACTAGGTCACGTGTATTACATACATATTTCAAACCGATTCTTTCACTAGAACTGCCGGATGCAAAGTTAATTGTTCGCCACAGGTATATTTATTCACTTTCTCTACACTAAGGAACGATTTGTGAAGTGAAAATCGCCCTAATCTCTGAAGATGACACAGGTATGCACAATTTTTACCCTACGTACTTTAGGACTTACATCGCAATGACTGTTCCTCTCTTACACTGTATATTCGGCCTGGACCCACGTCTTTGTTCCTAAATGATCAAACAAGGTTTTTCTCTTCCTTTTTGCAAGAGCGCACCGGGTATGAGTCGACGGTTTAACGACCAAAACGAAATAGGGATTTTCAGTTTGTTATTTTTTAATATTTTTGATCTGCTTATCGACCCTTTGATTCTTTGAAACATGTCTAGCGATCAAAATATTTGCGAATTTATGTTGTGATATGGAATCCGAAAGTTAAATGTAAGCTTAAAATAATCAACATAAACCTGTGTGCAATTAAAAATAAATTAGGTCTTTTAATCATATTACAAAATTAATTTTTTTGACTTTTTTTGTATATATCGATATATTTTTATAAAATAAGTATATAAAATTTAAATTGGATTTTTTTAAATATAAAATCAGGCCTTCAGAATTACATAATTTAATTTATTCTCAATCTTATATTCCACTCAAATAAGAAAAGCTGTAAATGCAGAATAAATATTTGCCAATTTCCTTTTCAATGCGTATTTTCTTTTAGGCAGCTTAATATTATGAAATATGATTTTGGTTTTGGCACATTAATATTTATCAGTATCAAATACTAAAAGCTTTTATAAATTTTTTGTTTGTAAAACAGAATTTTAAAAATTCGACGTCCAAATTAGATCATTTAAAAGATATGGCTGGCTTTTTGTGCTGATTTTATGAAAAAAAGAGTATTGGAAACATAATACTAAATTTTTGAAAATTTTTAAACCGATACGCGGCAGAGTTTTTAGAACTTCTCAATTCTTGAATGATTTCGATAGTTCTTTTTAATACGAGGTCAACTTAAAAAAATGTTTACCACCTAACAGGCAAACAAGTTGTTCTTTCATTTTTTTTTTCGTTTGCTTAGTATATTTCTTTCCTCTGTTTTTGGCTATTAAGACATAAAGTAACTGTAAATAATGACACTGTGATGCATGACCGGGGTTAACTACAAACTGTCTGAATTTAGACCAGTCGTCATAAAAATATTGTAATGAAGAACGATGTAAGTTCGGACGTGTTCTAATATATATATCATATCAATTAGTCATCAATGTTAGTCATGTTTCTACTGGAATTCTGGACTTTTAATCGAATATATTCTGTAAATATATATATATATATATATATATATATATATATATATATATATATATATATATATATATATATATATATATGAATGGTTTGGTTATTCCGGGTTTCAATCCGTTCGTTCAAAAAATCGTTTTCACGACGTGTCGCCAAAATCTCATTTGGCATTTTCAAATGCGGTTCGTCTCGTTACACGCTGAGAACTGATGGTGGCCTCTGATGAATGTCGAGTTTTGTTTAGCTGGCTCGCTTTCTGATTGGACGAACGGCTTCGCAGGCTCCTCTCTTCTGCAGAGTGCGATATATTTGGTTCTTGTATGCTGGTCTCTCGTGTATTGGTTGATCTTTGCTGTTTAGTTTCTTGTTTTTTTATTATTAATGTTTTCCATGTTGTTGGAATATGTACTGCATCGTTCCGCTTTTTCGATTTCTAGGGCCTCTCTTATGACGCGTACCTTGTAGTTCTGAACTGGTGCTATTTCTTTTGCTTTTTTAAAGTCGATGGTATGTCCGGTGGTTTGGTGATGTTGAAATAGGGCTGAGGTTGGAATGCTGTAAACGCCATGATTTTTAAGGTTGGTTTTATTTTTGGCATTTATCAGGATGTTGGCTATTGTTTGTTGTGGTTTAAATATGGGCTGCATGTCGTGTCTTCTTAAGATTCTTCAGATTCTGTCCGTTATTCCTTTTATGTATGGGATTATGGCTTTGTTTCTTATTTGATCTTGATTTTTGGTTTTTGTTGTGGTTTTCTCTTGTCTTTTTATGGCTTTCTTTATGTCTGATTGTGAGAAATCATTCCGTTCTAGAGCTGTTGAAATGTGTCTTATTTCGTCTTGTTTTGTGTCGAGTTCTATTAGTCGGAGAGATCTTGATATTAGCGTGTTGACTACTGCCTGCTTTTGAGAGGGATGATGATGTGACTCTGCATTGAGATATCGGTTAGTATGTGTGGGTTTTCGAAATACGCTAAAACCTACGGTGTTGTTAGGTTTTCTAGTTAATAACAGGTCCAAAAAAGGAAGTTTCTTTTCTTGATCGATTTCTAGCGTGGCTTGGATCCTATGGCAAATATTATTCAGGTATATGAGGAAATCGTCCAGGTGTTCTTTTTCATGTGGCCATGTTATAAAAATATCATCCACATAGCGGTTCCAAAATTTCGGTTTTAAGAGTGTTTTTGTAGTGCCTCTTGTTCGAAATATATCATGAAAAGGTTGGCTATATCTGGTGAAAGTGAGGACCCCATAGGTGTGCCATCTTTTTGTTTGTATATTTGGTTATTGAACATGAAATATGTGTTTTTTAGGCAGTGTTCTGCAAGTTCAATTATGTAGGCTGGAAAATCATCATTCATGGCGATTTTGTCCAAAGTTCCCTCCAGTGGTATGTTTGGATATAGCGTATATTGAAAACCCACACATACTGACCGATATCTTAATGCAGAGTCACATCATCATTCTTCTAAAAAGCAGGCAGTAGTCAATACACTAATATCAAGATTTCTCCGACTAACAGAACTCGACACAAAACGAGACGAAATAAGACACATTTCAACAGCTCTAGAACGAAATGGTTTCTCACAATCAGACATAAAGAAAGCCATAAAAAGACAAGAGAAAACCACAACAAAAACCAAAGATTAAGATCAAACAAGAAACAAAGCCGTAATCCTATACATAAAAGGAATAACGGACAGAATCGGAAGAATCTTAAGAAAACACGACATACAGCCCATATTTAAACCACAACAAACAATAGCGAACATCCTGGGAAATCCCAAAGATAAGACCAACTTCAAAAATCATGGCGTTTACAGCATTCCATGTGCAGATTGTCAGCAAATATGTATAGGACAAACAAACAGGCGCATGTCACCAAAATTTAAGAAATAGCCTCAAAAACAAACAAACAACCTCAGCCCTATTTCAACATCACCAAACCACCGGACATACCATCGACTTTGAAAAAACAAAATAAATAGCACCAGTACAGAACTACAAGGTACGCGTCATAAGAGAGGCCCTAGAAATCGAAAAAGCGGGACAGCTGAATAAACGAGACGATGCTATACACATTCCAACAATATAGAAACACTAATAATAAAAAAACAAGAAACTAAACAACAACGATCAACCAATACACGAGAGACCAGCATACAAGAACCAAATATATCGCACTCTGCAGAGGAGAGGAGCCTGCGAAGCCGCTCATCCAATCAGGAAGCGAGCCAGCTAAACAAAACTCTAAATTCATCAGAGGCCACCATCAGTTCTCAGCGAGTAAAAGAATTCCTGCACATCATAAAAGGCTCTTCCTCGAAATGTTCCATATTAATCAAGATGGCAACGCTATAAATAAAAAAAGCGACATTGAGAGTTTGAGTGCTATTTACAGCTATATGTTATAGTTGGAAAAAGATTGTATTTGAGCCTCCTAGAGAGCCCATCTTTAAATGGATAAGTTTTTTCTATTGTTGGCTCTTATATTATGTAAAAAATATCAAACAAGTAATTTTCCTTTTTGCTAAACTTCACACTTGGCTACGCCACTGTTTTATAGATTCTTATTTCCTTCACTACGTAGGCCACCCACGCCTTGTTCTTGGTTGGTTGACAGCTGACATCTGTCGCTACAAAATGGAGAAATAATTAAGTCAGACGTTTTGCTTTTCGTTATTTTTGAAAATTTAATCAAATTCTAACAAACCTATCATATTATATCTTTAAACATAATTAAAAAGTTTTAATGATGAGTTTTTCCCCTGTTTGTCACATATCTACTTATTTCATATTCAAACCACATTGGTGAATTTCTTAACAATTATAGGTTAGGTTTAATATTCTAACTTTGTAATTAATATTGTAGAGATGTCCTGAAGAAGAGAAAAATAAATTCTCGAAAACTTGACAAAATCAAAAAAGGGTTTTTCGTTTTTTCCTTATCAAGGCCTACAAATTTAAATAGACTGCATCCCCAATAACCCTAGTTCGAAATATTATATATATATATATATATATATATATATATATATATATATATATATATGAAGTAAAATGCGAAAAGTAAATGCAAACTTCGTTCCAACCTTATCCTTTCCGTGTTAGAGGTTGTACAGTTGGAACAAATTGATAAGGAATAATATGGATATATCCGCTCCTATCGCATCTCACACGGAGGAATCCGTGAAAGCCGCATAAACATGTGAAAGGGGTTAACAAGAAGTTAATAAGGAATGAAAAGTAATTGGTAAAAAATGATTTTTTTTTGGATTGAGTGATTGAAAACAGAAAGAGAAAATCATAACAATTTTTGTCAGAAATGAAGATTAGTATCGGATTCTCAGAAAAATTTAATTTGAAGAGAAAAAGAAATAAGGAAAAACGGACTTCATTAAATTTGTCTTGATGTAAGAAGAATTTTCGATAAAGTTCTAGAATATTCTATTTGGAGACTAGAAGAGATGGCGAAAAAGGGACTTTACAATCGAATTTACAAGAAAGAAACTTAGAATCGAGTTGCCAACATTCCAGAAGATTCTGTGGTAAATACTAAATAACAAACAACCGAAATAGAGCAAATAAATAAAACATTGGCCGATTTTTTGGAACCTACAGGAGATCCTCTTTTTAAAGACAAATAAGAAGAAGAAGAAGACGAAGAAGAATATTGCCAAACAGAAGAATAATGTCATCTGAGAGAAAAACAGAAAGAAAAAGTACGTCGCCAGGATGAAAAACAGGAAGAAAATGAACGACGTCAAAAAGCTGAACAGTAAGAAGAAGAACGCCGTCTTAAAGATAAACGAGAAGAATAAGAATGTCGACAAAAAGAAGAAGAACGTACATGAGGTCACTGTATAAGGAGAACATAAATTCGATCAAATTATACTGGGACAAATACAAAAGTTTGAAAAAGAGATAAGCGAGTGCGACATAGGGGAAGTACACGAAAAAGTAAATAGTATTGAATCAGGTGTGCGACAGGAAGTGGAAGAATTCGTAGATGGTATAGGCCAAGAAGTAAATACTATAGAATCTAAAATTAATGGTCTTCAGATAAAATGCAACAAAATAAAGAAACATGGTTCGTCTGATAAAGTAATAACCACCGGACAGAACATTAAACTTATGATGGTTCAGCATCTTAGATAATGTACAAACAACATTTGAAGCTGTTGCGTTAGTAATCGCAATTCTTGGTGCCGCATTGGAAGGAAAACTTGGGGATTAACATTGGCACCAGTTCTATCAGTCACAACTCGAGACAACCCATCAGAGAAATAAAAGAAAGTTTGCAATAATATGAAGCAGATGTCCCACCTCTTGTTCATCTTGGCTACCCAGGAGCTACCAAAGAATTCTGAGAGCAGCTTCCGATTCAGTGTTTTATTGATGGAATAAAAAACTAAAAAAATAGAGTCTATATTTGTATAATCCGTGACAGGGCTTTTGAAATAGAAGCAGCTCATAATGAGTCAAGGCCAGAAACAGGAGTTGTTACCATAGAGTGCAATAGATGTGGGTGATCTGGACATATGTCCTTCTCATATGAGAAGGGACTGTCGGGTGCAATTAAAATCTCGTTCACCATTCAGGGACCGCACAGAAGAGAGTCAGAAAAACTACGACAGTAAAATTTTAATATCAAATATAGAATAAGTGATACTTAACGCTAAAGCAGAAACCAGATGGTGTTAAAGATGTAAATGAACTGGGCATATGAGAAGGAACTCTCGGATGCAATTAAGATTTCGCTTACCATCCAGGGATCGCACAGAAGGGAATGAGGAAAAACTGAAATAAATAAGAATGCAAGCAGTGTTGCAAAGAGAACAAAGAGAGGGATTTAATATTTAGAGAGTCACTTTTGACATTAATTCAGAATCTACATCTCAGGTAGGAAAATACTAACTTGAGGACAATGATCTGGCGCCATTTCTTCAGCCTAAAGAAAATAATGAAAAGCATCCTAGTTAGGAAGATATCTTGCATAAAAGGCTTACATTTAAGGCACTTTTGGCTCAGTGGTACACACTATTGATTGAAAACCAGTTACTAAAGTGATCTCGGGGAAATGTCGATGGCAAGGAAATTAGAACTGAGTTAGTGGTATCCAAAAACAGAGTTATTGTGGTTTTGGAAGAAATTCATAATGGAAGGTCTGGTAATCATTTAGGAGCCAACAAAACTCTAGATAAAATTCAGGAAAGATTTTACTGGGTAAGTGTATAATAAAGGTGTATACAGTGCTCTACATGTGCAGCTAACCAAGGTCCGAGTACAAGATCCAAGAGATAAATGAAGAAGTATAATATTGAAATACCTTTTGAACGAATAACTATTGATATAGCTGGACCATTCCCAGAAACAGATAGAGGCTATAAATACATTTTGGTTGCTATTTGCCATCTTTAATCAGGAAACCTTAACAGCAGCTCAAATCTTAGCCAATAACTTGTTCAGCCGATCTGGAATTCCTTTAGAGGTACATTCTGACCTAGGACCTAATTTTGAATCAAAGCTTTTTCAAAAGTTCTGCAAAGAACTTAGTAGCCAAAAAATCCCGATAATAGCTTTACATCCTCAAATAGCATGATTGGACGATTGAATAGAGCCACTGATGAGCATTTCTCAAAGATTGTGAATAGACATCAGAAAGATTGAGACAAATATTGGCCAATCTTTTTAATGGTCAGTTCATAAAAATACAGGAGCTACACCAGCCAAGGTTTTTTTTGGAAAGGAACTAAGATTGTCCTGCGACATAATGTTTAGTTCCTTAACTGATGAAAGAATAAAAATTGAAGATTGAGTGGTGCCCAGATAAGTTCATGAACCAGTTAGAAAACTCATGGATTTGGTCACAGGCAAAATAAAAATGTCTAAAATTGATCTCTACAAACTCTCTTCTGTATTCAGATGCATGACTATTATGACGTGCATAACATTTAACGATAATATAGATAAGGCGTTCACAAAAAGATCTTTAATACCTTAGAATATGACGAATTTTTAAGTAGACTATTATTTATAAAATATTTATTTGGAAATAATCTACTCTTAAGCAAAGCTATTTAGTTCGAACTTTTTACGAATGCATTAAATTCTTCTCAAATAAATAACGCTTATTTATAAGCAATATATCACATTAGAACAGTGGTTCTAGTGTGATGTATTGCATTCTTTTGCAAAATGGATATTTAATAAAATTTTTATAAAAAAATTGAATCGACTTCTAAAAGTGCGCTAAAAAGTGAAAAATAACTATAAATTTTTATATAAAATTGAACTTTTTGAAGTCGGCGCCAAACTAATACTTGATTTGCATAAACAGATTAAAAATACTTTATTTGTAATTGCTTTCTTACCATAATTTGTATATATTTACAAATAATTTGACGCCGACGTCAAAAAGTTCAATTTCATATAAAAATTTATAGTTATTTTTCACTTTTTAGCGCACTTTTACAAGTCGGCTCAATATTTCATAAAAATTTTATTTTTCTATTTTTAGTTTTAGAATTCATTATGATATCCATAAATTATTTGAACTAAGTACTAATGGAGATTAGTGTACCTCGCAATGACTCCAAGGTGGCAAAAAAGTACCCATTTTATCTAAAGTTGTAAATCACCATAAAAAGAAAAGACTAAAAATTCTTTGGTTCTTAGAGTTTTCCAAATACCAGTAAAAATGTGTCAAACATATATTTAGTCTGTCATAGTAAATCCACTATATTAAATTTCAAATTAATTTTAGATTGGTAACATAGGCCCCAAAACCTTTCAATATCGACGTTTAAAGAACCTGAAATGTAAATTTCTTAGCTCGATATATTCTATACTGCATATTGAGTTTGTATATGCCTCAAGAACCCCACAATATCAATTTTCAATATTTAAAAAACCAGAGATGTAAATTTCTTAGATCGATATATTTCATACTGCATATAGAGTTTGTATACGCCTCAAGAATCCCACAATATTAATTTTAGATAAAACCTGAATATGTAAAATTTCCTCTCCATCATATTATATCTTATCAGTCTAACAGTTTAAAAAATTAACTTCATGTTCGTAATACACGACCCTAAAAATCCTCTAATACCAAATCTGAAAGAATGCGAATCAGGTAAAATTTTCAACCCATCATATTGCATCCGCTATATTGAATTTCAAAAAAAATTATTTTAAGTCTTAATCTAATCTAAATTTAAATCCTTCAAAGCCCCCTAGTACCAATTTTGGATGAAATCCGGAAATTTAAAATTTCTAGACTTATATTCGCTATTTACATCCTCAAAAACGATTCAGTCCCACCTTTGAACAAAATCGAAAAATGTAAAATTTTTAGTCCGCTATCTTGGATTTGCCATATTGAATCCTGAAAACATACTTTTAAAATCATAATATACACCCTCAAGAACCCCCTCTATCAGTTTGGGAGAAAATCGAAAAATGTAAAATTTTTAGGACACCATATTAAATCTGTCAGATTGAGTTTTTCAAAAAATATTTTAAATTTATAATTAACACTAACAAAAATATCCCAATACTGATTTGAGACAAAATCGGGAGATGTAGAATCTTTAATCTGCTCTCTTGGATCCGCCTTATTGATTTTTTTGAAAAATAATTTCAGATTTGTTATGTGCGACCTGGAAAACTCCCCTGTACCAATTTTGAAATCGGACAAAATAGATTTTTTCATCCGCCATATTAGAGATCCGCCATATTGAATTTTTTAAAAATAATTTCAGATTCGTTATGTGCGACCCGGAAAACTCTCCCGTACCAATTTTGAAGAAAATCGGACAAAATAGATTTTTTCGTCCACCATATTAGAGATCCGCCATATTGAATTTTTTAAAAATAATTTTATATTAGTTATGTGCGATCCCGAAAACTTCCTCGTACTAATTTTGGAGAAAATCGGACAAAATTGATGTTTTTGTCTGCCATATTGAATTTTTTAAAAATATTTTGGATTCGTTATTTGCGACCCCGAAAACTCCCCTACACCAATTTTGGAGAAAATCAGACAAAATAAATTTTTTTCTCCGCCATATTGAATCTGTCATACTGAATTTTTTTAAAATAATTTTAGATTCGTTGTGTATGACCTCAAAAATTCCCCCATACCAATTTTGGAGAAAATCAAACAAAATTAATTTTTTTGGTCGCCATATTGTCAACGCCATCTTGGATATTACTGCACCAATTTCGTCCAAAAAAATATGAGACCACTGCAGCAACTTCCTGAACATAAGCAAAAAATGTTATTCAAATTGGTGCAGACGTTCCGGAGTAATCGGTGTACATACATAAAAAAAAACATACATACTCGACGAATTGAGAACCTCCTTCTTTTAGAAGTCGGTTAAAAAATAAAATTAGTCTAGATTCATTTTTGGCGCATATTTCATATTTTAGCTATTTTGCTAAATAACAGTTTTATTGTAAAAAATAAACTATATATACTATCATAGACATAGAAAAAACATTCTCATTTATTTGTAAGAACTGATATTCCATGCTTGCTATCTAAAAATAATAAATTTGCAACATATTTACGCTCTTCCAAAGAAGTTAAAAAAAATTAGCTTTAAAGAAATTGCGTTGAACAGAAAAATTATAATTTTGAAGAAACTAAAACTGTCCTATTCTCTTTCATGTAGTAATTGTAAGCATCCTAAATTCACATTTATAATTTTCGAAGTTAGAAGTTAAACATTTGGAAGCATTAGTCTAGTAACCCTAAATATACTTTCTCAGTATGCCAAGGCTTAATAACGTTTTTTTACTTTGAACTGATTTTTGGGAGTAATGCATGACTATTTGCTATAATGCCTCAGATATTTTCTAGTAATTTAAGCAAAGATTCATCCAAATTGGAAAATATTTGACTTTGATTGCTTACTTTTCTGCCCACTGTGCGTTGTGGTGACATTTTGTTATGTTCTTATATTTTTTGTGATGACCTATAAAAAATAAATAATATTTATTAAATTAGCTACTATTTTAATACAAACTCAACTTATAGCTGGATTACGTATATACTATATCTTTATCTAATAATAAATCTACTACACGATGTTTTTTACGCTCTAACTTATAATTAAACAACCTATCGCTGCACGCACTAAATTCAGAAGTGTTTATCGTTTCCTTAATCGTTTTATATTAACGGTAACCGGAAAACATTATGTTCATTATCACCATTTTTAACATAATTTCATATATTTTATCTCAGAACTAGTTACACATAACGGGAAACATAATTAGAACACAAAAACAAAATGTTTTCAATTAAAATGTTAACTAGGTCAGGCTCTTTACCACAGCAGTCAGTTTTAAAGGGCAGTTTTAACCAACGTTTTAACCGCACGTGCATTTTAATTTAAATTTGAATAGCTATTTTATTCAGAAAACAGAAACATTTCGGAATATAATGGTATTTCGTATCATTTTAACATTTAGGTCATTCCAATTATAGTTGTTGACAGTTAAAACAACAAAATAACAAATTTTATTGTTGCAAAACAGTATTCAGGAAGATGTAAAATGGGAACTGGGCCTGGTGAAATAACAATGGATAGAGACTCTTTCTATATGATCTGTTAAACCATTCAATATTTAGTAATCTTAAGTGAGTTGGCTGATAGGGAAAGTCCTGCAAATGTAAAGTTTAACCAAATAAACACCCGCCGATCAACTGAGGGCGTGATATAGGACAGCAGCTATATATTGGGTCTAGGCTGTGAAAAACAGACATTTTATTAGGCTAGATATCAAATATTTACAGGCGGCAACCACAATTGGTTCAACCGGTTGTAAGACTGAGATCAGGGAAGGCAACGGGAAACCACTCTGTTTATGGCTCCCCAGGAAATCACTATGGCGAGAAAAAATACAGCAATGGCGCTTAGTCCCGGGCAATCCTTAAATGGGCAAGGGGTGCGAAAAATCTCCAGGCTCGAAATAGTGAAATCCGAAATTCGGTTCTGCACATGGCACATTAAAACTCTGTACTGTTGTAGAATTCAATCTACAAGAACCTAAAAAAAAATCATAAAAATAAATGTTCGGTTCCTCAACTGAAGAAAGTGTGGAGACTGAAGACTGGGTAGATGTTTTACAAGAGAAGTTGCGAGAAGTTTATGGCCTAGTTAGAGAACGCATGGATCTGACCACCGATAGAATGAAGACAAGATATGACATCAAGGCAAACTCGGCAAGGTTCTAGTAAGGTGATAGAGTTTGGTTGTGGAATCCACCGAGAAGGGCAAATCGCCTAAGTTGATGACATCATGGGAAGGACCATATACTGTTCTGAAATAAGTAAACGTATAAAGATGGTTGGAATTCCGAGAAATAAACTGCATGTTGTTGGCTGTAACGGCGCATAGACATCGACACAGACGGCGACGCAGACACAAAGTTTTGGCGGACCGTGCTATGCGTTGATTAGTTTCCTTTTAAAAGACCTGACGGAGTGCCGAGAAAGTATAAATAGCACCCGATGCAAGAAAGTTGAAAGGGATATGGAAAACTACAAAAATAGGCTAAATGCCTAAAAGAGTGTTCCACCATGCAGAAAATAAATGTCATAAATTGACATCGATTGGCTATGTTGAGCAAACGCAAAAAGAAATTTCATAGTAAATTTGTTACATGAAGTTGGCAATCTGAGAACCGAAAACCAGAGCAGGGTTTGTGACACGATCGGCGTCCCAGCGTATTCTTTGTGTTTAATGCGGTTGTTTGTCATAGTCCTCGACGCTTATTTTCTTTATTGTGCGGTGCAGTATCATTAGTTAAATTTCGGAATTTATATTTGTGTATGTTGTCAAGACATTTGTATAGACTTTAATTTATAACAATGCATCAGTGTATGGTTCGATCCTGGAAATTCATTATTTTCGGTATCTACCTACGTTATTTGTATTACATCAACACTGAAGATTTTTTAATAGATCGGCGATTTTAAAGTTTTGTTTGCGCTAGTGTGAAGTTTTTATCATTTTTTCATTTCATTTTTTTTTTATCAGAAATTAATTATTTTAAAGTTTAAAAGGTACATGGAAAACATTTACTTAATAATAACATAAAGAAAAAGTAACATATAGTTAATCCCTATAGTCAGATCCTTTTTAACATTGCAGATAAGATAAGATTTTATTTCGAATTATGTTTCAATTTCTCATAATAAGAGATTTCTTAAATCCGGTCCTGTTTCTTGACCTACTGCGCAAGTACAGCATAGCCACATTAAGGGGAGTACAAAGTTACATGCGGAACCAGATTTAGTTTAGGGGATTCTCCTTCTTTTTACCCCTTCCAATTTCCTTGACCCGATGTCATGATTCGTTAGCAGAATCTGATTGAAGAGCACAGGTCTCTCAAATTTCTTACATATGCGCATACGAGTATCTAAGTCTTTCAAAGCATTTACTCAGGCGAAACGCGAGATTCTCTGCCGTCTGGCACTTGAACTACGTCAGAAAATGGCACGGAAAATCATCAATAGGTGGGCCACTAGTCGGTAATCTCGCAAGAGATTATTCTCAGAAAATTCAACAGATCAACACACGAATAGGGAGATTTAAGATTCCTAGAGGTTTTTCTGGAGCGCCCCTTTCGGCATCAAGAGGATCACTAAGCTGTTTACGCTAGTGCAACGAGGGAGGCCACTATACTTACGACTGTACATTTTGTCAGGTATTAGTTTGGCGCCGACTTCAAAAATTTCAATTTAATATAAAAATTTATAGTTATTTTTCACTTTTAAGCGCACTTTTAGAAGACGGTTCAATTTATTTCTTATAAAAATTTTATATAAGTCAAAGTCAAAAATGTATTTGAAACATAATTTAGGAACCTCCTGCGATACCAGATTCTTGGGGCTCAATATGGATAAATATCTTTCTTGGAATATTCATATATAAAATGTTTCGCAAAATTTATATGAACTATTATGCACTGTTGCAGGTGAGAGAACTTACTGATGAGTCCGCATTAGTGAACATCTACTAATCTCTGGTACATAGACATCACAGCTACAATGTAATTTTATTGGGCAGTAGCTATAACTTTCAAAGGGTGTTGGTAGATCAAAAAATGATTATTAGACTCGTTTTCAAATTTAAAATTAAGAGTAGCTACAAGCCTATCTATAAAGAAAGAGAACTTCTATTTTTTCCTTCATTGTATATTGATAAACTATTGTTATTTATTAAATACAATATAAATAAATTTAATACTAATGCGGATTTTCATAACTATTGTACAAGAAATGCTAGATCATCGACGTTTGGCAAACACTCTTTGAGAAAGTTTGAAAAATTGCAATTATATGTATGTAAAAAATTATATAGTATACTGACTTTGTCGGTAAAGAATCTTGTCTATCGTAAACTAAAAAAATGTATAAAACATCTTAGTTTAAATAAATGTTATTACAGTATCAATGAGAATTTGTAGGAGAGCTTTCACTAGTGTTGTTTTATAATACTGTGAGGGTATGTGTTTTTAATTCTTAAGGAATAGTAATATGAGTACAAATCAGGGATGCATTCGATACCGATATCGATACCGATATATCGGTGATATCGTTGGTTTTCCAATATATCGGAATCGGCGATATTAGTTTGCCGATTGAATTTCGCGATATAACCATCCATCGTGTAAACATGCCATCCCCGCGCTAAGTTCGTTCATGTAAACGCTGCACAATTTATCTAGCTCGGGGAATCCCCGCGTTTTATAATTTCATTTCGCTAGTTGCTTGTTGCCAGTTGTTGCTTTCGACGCCTAATAAAATAAATAATTAGTTTCTTTTTGGCAGTGATTTGTGATTGTGGCATTTTTTTACTAGATACGTATAAAGTAACTACGTAATCATAAGCGTGGTAAAAATAAAAGGTAATCAATAAGTACGTCAACCTCGAAACAAAAAAGTTCTATATGGAATCACCTTGAAGTATCCGCTTCTGAAAATTCTAAAGCAATATGTAAGTATTGTAAAGAAAACGTGTCCCATGGTACCAATTCAAAAATTCGAACATATCGAACTAGTGAATCTACAAGAAAAGACACCATCAGAGTGAATTGGACACCGTTTCAATGCCGAAGGTAACAAAGAGTGATGACAGTGGTCCACTACCTAAGAGACAAACAACTATCACAGAGATGATCGATTAAAAGTCATTTTATGAGATGATGATCCTAGGGCAAAAGAAATAACTCGTACCATTGCTGAGCAAATACGCGTCGATATAGAGCCATTCGACTTAGTCGACAAGGTTGGCTATCAACGATTGTTAAAGAAGCTATGCCCGAATTACAAAATGATACCACGTTTCCACATTACGAAGAAATATATGAGCGAATAAGTACTAGAGTATTGTTAAGAGAGTTGTTGCATATTGTGATAACCACCGACTTATGAACAAGCGACTCTTCTTCGCAATTTATTTATTTTATTAGCGTAGCAGCTCATGGGATAGATGCTACGCTTCGAATACAAGTTTTATTGCCTCGAAGTAATGTCATTTAAGGGTCTTCAGCACTGAGGATCTAACGTAGCATATAAACTAATGAATGCTTTCGAGCCATAATTAGTGACAACGCTGCAAATATGAGTGTCGCTATCAGAGAGATTCAACAAATATACAATTTAGTGCACATCAAATAATTGGCTGATTCACTACAATTGGTAATTAAAGCTAGCCTTTTTTAACAGGATCAGGTAAATGTAATGATTACTTAAGCATGGTCCATCATTGGTAATTTTAATTATTCTACGAGCAGCAGCAAGATTTTAAAGGAAATGCAAAACGCTCATAGCGTTTCGAATCATGTACTTATACAATACGTATCTACGCGATGGGACTCGACATTGCAAGCATTAGGGATTGCTGGAGCAATGAGTTGCAGTGCAAGCTTGCTTGTCTAGTATAAAGTGCAAGAGGTTATAAAATCAAGCAACAAAACCATAGCTCAGTCTCTTGCAAGAGGGAATGTATTGAAACTTATAGCAGCTGATATGATATTGGCTCTTAATGAAAGATTTGATTATTTGGAAAATGAAGAATCGTATTTTTTAGCCACCGTAATTGATCTGCGTTATTAACTTCCAATATTTCTTAAACAATCTACTATTAGTACGGCAAAAAGACGGCTTGGAGAGTTACTGAAGTCACAAATTATTTGAGAATCGACAATGAAACAACCAAGTATAAGTTCTAAGTCATCTACGAGATGTGGAATATGGAGCGTGTATGAAAATATTATTAAAGAGGCTGAAGAAGATGAGCCTCTCTCCCTTTGGAGTACTGATTCTCTCAAAAAAGAACTAGAGAGATATTTGAGATACCCCAATCTAACAAGAGAAGCAGATCCTCTACTTTTCTGGCACAGTGATGTTTTATATCCAAATTTGAAAAAAAAATGGCGCAAAAATATCTCAGTTTCCAAATGAGTTCTGTAGCACTCGTCCAAACAGACTTACAAAATCGGCTTTCACCTAATAATTTAAGGTTGTTGTGTTTTCTGAATAGAAACCTCATAAACGTGAATTTTAATTATTAATTTCTAATCTGAACTTTATAATCAAATTGATATTTTATTTAATTACAATTTTCAGAAAATAACTAATATTTTGTTAAATTACAATTTTCAAAACATACTTGATTTTGGCGTTTTCTATCCTAAACCCACAGGTTTTTACTTTACATTATTTGAAGCCTATTGCTATCGGTATCGTCGATAATTTTTTATAAATATCGATATCGGTATCGTATCGGCAGAAGTGCGTATCGAAGCATCCCTAGTACATGTGATATTTTATACATTATATATATATATATATATATATATATATATATATATATATATATATATATATATATATATATATATATATATATATTCTTTGACCAAACAATTATATTTTTTTTTGAGAATTTTTTCTTTGATGTAGGTCATTAAATAAAATTCTTCAAATTATATTTATGTCAAAGATTTTTAGCCTTTATTAAGCTTAGAGAGTGGTTGGTAATCTCATTACATGTTTAGTTGAAACTATAAATACTTGGGCTGTTATGGTTTGTGTGCACAACAACATATTACAAAAAAACTAAAACAATTAATTATAGACATCAATGCCACACATAAAATTTTTTTTATATAATTTTTAAAATTATTTAAGATATTCATAGTCGGTTCCAGCCAGTGCTTTATCGACGTCAAACAAGTATTTAAAATTTTAACCAGTGCAAATTAAACATATAATGACCACCCCCACCCCAACCACTCTCCAAGTTTGATAAAGTCTAAAAATCTTAGCCGAAGTGTCACTTGCCGTTGACAACTCTTTTAATCATATGACGTAAATGCAATTTGAAGAATTTTATTTCATGACCAATACCCAACAAAAAATACTCAATATATATATATATATATATATATATATATATATATATATATATTTATGCGGGTTTAACCGATTCCTCCGTGTGAGATGCAATAGCAGTGGATATATCCACATTATGCCTGCTGCTGAAATCAGAAGAATTTTATTTCATGACCAATACCCAACAAAAAATACTCAATATATATATATATATATATATATATATATATATATATATATATATATATATATATATATATATATATATATATATATATATATATATATATTTATTTATGCGGGTTTAACCGATTCCTCCGTGTGAGATGCAATAGCAGTGGATATATCCACATTATGCCTGCTGCTGAAATCACATTCAGCAAACGTACAACTATATGCAACTCCGTGTATGAATGAAGTGAAATGCGAACAGTAAATGCAAACTTCGTTCCATCATCTCCTTTCCGTGTTAGAGGTTGTACAGTTTGAATAAATTGCTACCGAACACAATTCATCCTATTCCACTACCATCGAGATGACGGATTCCCGCTACAGTGACATGGCAGAGGTACATGTTTCGTCTCTACTAGACTCAACAGGGTACCGATATGCACCTGTCAGCAAACGTAGTTGTACGTTTGCTGAATGTGGTACCCTGATGAGTTTAGTAGTGACGAAACATATACCTCTGCCGTATCACTGTAGCGGGGAGAATAAGTTTTGACTTTCTTCTCGATATGGTGGTACAGGTAGGCTATCATTTCGATGGTTGTGGAATAGGATGAATTGTGTTCTGTAGCAATTTATTTAAACCGTGCAACCTCTAACACGGAAAGAATAGAGTGGAACGAAGTTTGCATTTACTGTTATATATATATATATATATATATATATATATATATATATATATATATATATATACATATATATATATATATATATATATATATATATATATATATATATTGTAATATTTTCTTGGATATAAGTTTTTCCATTAGAGAAACAAAGGACAACAATTTTTCTGACGTTTCGCTCTACATAGTGAGCTTCTTCAAAAGAGCTAAAATTACAAATTTTTTTTATAATTAACATATATCACAGTAATTACATATTACATTTATATTTTTAATTTAATTAAAATTAATAAAAATAAAACAGATTTTAGAACAGTCTTAAATCTATACCCAACAAAATATTACAAAAAAATTTTTAACAAAGGTTTAAGATACAAAAATAAATTTTATATATATATATATATATATATATATATATATATATATATATATATATATATATATATATATATATATATATATATAAATGTATGGTAACTTCTTTGGATTAGGTTTCAAAAATTAATACTACTATTCTGTGCTTGACGTTTCGCCCAACGTAGTGGGCTTTTTCAAAAGTATAATCTAAAATAAAAACAAAATACAACTAACATGGTCACAAACGCACACACAAGACCTAGAATTAACACTCAACGGTACAATATTAATTAATTAAAAATTTCAATTTATAAAATAATGTGAAATCAAAAATTAAAATCAAAAATTACAAATTAATCCCAGATACGCACCTCAATTTACCTTGGCCATGTTTCTTAGTGAAGTGTTTGATGATTCCTTCAGTTACTATCAACTTGATATTTCTTTTATTTGGAAACCTTTTTACTCAGTTTTTTCTGATTTATAAATAAATTTTATCAATATTGACTATACAGTGTGTTGCAAACAATAAGGGCTACAATAGGTGGTTTAGTTTATTAGATTAAAATATATTTGGCTTAAGTTTTTGATATCTTGTTTGTCATTGATTGATTGTTTTTCTTTTTTTATATGTAGTATTTCCTTTATTGAAGTTTATGGTAGTTTCCTTCCTGGGTTAGAATCTTTGTGTTTGAAAAATCAAATTCATGTTTAAAATTTGTCTCGTGTTTGTGTAATGCTGTGGTTGCGTTTTTTGTGTATTTATGTCTATTTATTCTGCTGTCTAGATATTGTGTTGTCATTCCAATATATTTCTGTGGACAATTTAGACATGGTATCGAATAGATAATGTTAGATTTTTTTTTATGGGTTACCTTACTTTTTAGCTTTGTAAATAGTGGTGACAAGTGGTTGTATGTTTTGTGGCAAACTATAATATCGTGGTGTTTAAGGATGTGTAAGGAAGTCCTTACACAAAATAATAATAATAACAACCCAAAAATATATGTTGCAATACCATACATAAATTCATTGTCAGAAAAAGTTACACACCTTGACTATTTGAAGTAATTTCAGATTTTTAGGAGATCGGGGGATATCAGAACAGTTCCGGATACGTTTTGCTATCATACACATGAAAATAATTTTGTATATAGGAAAAATAAGGCTCAAACTTGTTTTTTTACGGTAATTTAATTTTTATATTTTCTATCGTCTCATGACTCAATAAAATTCACATTGTACATACAACACAGTTTACTAATTTCTGATATAAATAGCTATTATTTTAGTTTAATAGATTATACATCAAATTTCTAAATATTTATCCCAATTTAATAACATACGCCACGGTATAAAACCCTTTTCACTTTTGCGGTCCGCAGCGCGGTTTGTGGCCAGAACAATTTACAAATAGTTACTGAAAACAGCTGTTTTCAACAATATGGAACGTTGTTGATTTAAATTTCCGGCGTTTTGCCTTGACAGAACACGAATAGACTGTTAGAACCTTTTGTATTGTTGCGTGTTTGATTAATATTATTGTTTGCGCAAATTCGCGACACTTGTTGATTTACAGCAGTTACGATAATAACTAGAATGCAAACATTTTATCAAATCAATTACCGTTCGTTTTTCAAAATACACTCTTTGTTACGAAGTGGTTTGCAGAATTATACTTTTTAATTATATTTTTTAGTTGCTTTTGTGGATTTGATAGCTTCTTTTTTACTTATAATACAGATCTCCTTTCATTGGGTCCCCTAATATTTTTTATATTTTTATAACCTCTCTTCTATTGGGGATTTTAATTTAAACTATTGTCTGGCACTGGCTTCAGACGTTGTCGATTTTCCGCCTTCTTTTGTTATTTTTTTTAACGATAAAATCAGTTATTGTGAGCCATTCTTAAGCTGGCTACAGACTATGAGCATGTTCGGCTGATTCCATAGCGGCGATTTTGTACGAGGAGCATATATGTCTAGTGGCATTGACAACAGACTATACGATGGATTACACAGGTTTGCAAAAAAACAAGTGGATGTCTATTTGATCACACCATTTTATTCTTATGTAATTAGACGCCCTGAATCCAAATCTGAGATCCGCTAACCTCTATCAACACAGGATCAAGGTAATTTCAAGGTCAAATTGGGTAAAATACACTAAATAAATTAGAAAAGTAGATACGTGCGTTTTTGAGGTCGCTGAATCCGAGTTCGTGGTTTGTTTAATCCCCCAATTTCGACCAGAGGTCGTTTTAGGACATTACAAGGTCAAATTGAGAAAAAACTACCAAATAAATCTGAAAAAATGTAGGTTTTTTGGGATTACTGAATCGAAATTCGTGATTTGTTTAATCCCCAAAGGTCAGTGAGAGGTCATTTCAGGGTAATTTCAAGGTCAAATTGAGAAAAATCACATAAATAAATCTGAAAAGGACGATATGTAAGTTTTTGGGGTCGCTGAATCCAAATTCGTGGTTTGTTTAATCTCCTAAGGTCAGCCAGATGTAAGGTCAAATTGCAAAAAATGTACTAAATAGATTTGTAAAATAAGATATGTACATTTTTAGGGCGCTGAGTTTGAATTCGTGGTTTGTTTAATACCTCAAGGTTAACCAGAGATCAATTAAGGTCAAATTGAAATAATCCACCAAAATAAGTCTGCTAAAGAAGAGAACCCATGCAGAGCTAGATCGATATCCGTTACATAGCAGACAGGCAAGAGGAACAAATTTCTGAGTCGAAACTCAAACTCCAAAAACCTTTTACCCCGAGCACAGTTATGTCCGTTACACAGCAGATATGCAAGCGGAGTTACTTATTATGAAATAGTTATTCAAAACCCAAGCTCCCAAACTCACATAACCTGCACACAGTTAGATTGATATCCATTACACAGCAGACAGGCGAGCGGATCGAGTTTTTAAGGCGAAACCCAAGCTCCTAAAACCACACGCTTCACGTGCAGCTAGATTGATGGCCGCTACATAGCAAACAGGCGAGTAGATCAAGTTTTTATAAATATGCCAAAACCTAAGCTCTCATAACCAAATATCCCACGCGCAGGGAGATCAATTTCCATTACTCAACAGATAGAGGCGAAAACCAATTTGTGAATGTAGGAAATAAACCTAAACCTCTTCGAAAACCATATACTTCAGACACAGCATGTATGAAAACTTGGGGTTTGTGTTATACACTTATAAAAACTCGCGTCGCTAGCCTGGCTGTTATGTAATGGATATCGTTTTAGCTGCGCGTGGGGTATGTGGTTTTAGAAGCTTGGGTTTTACCTTGCAAATTCGCTTCGTTCACGTGCCTGCTTGTAGCGAACATGACTGTAGCAGCGACTCCAAAAGACTCCTTTTTGAGATTTATTTAGTAGATTTTCCTCAATTTGACGTTGAAGTGACTCTGATATAACATCTGCCTGATCTTGGGGGATTAAAAAAACCACGAATTTGGATTCAGAGCCCCCAAGAGTCTGCATACCTCCTTTTACCGATTTATTTAGTTTTTTTCCTCAATTTGACCTTGTAATGACCCTCAAATAACCTCTGGCTGACTTTGAGGATTAAACAAACCATGAATTCGGATTCAGTGACCTCATGAACCTACATATCCACTTCTTTAGACTAATTTAGTGAATTTTACTACATTTGACTTCGAAATGACCTTAAACCTGACGTGATACAGGTTAGTCGACGTCCGGATTTGGATTCGGGGCCTCAAATTATATAAGAATAAAATGGTTTGGTCAAAAAGGCCCCAACTTTTTTTTTGTAAACCTGTGTTATCAATGCTTGCGATAAATCAGTCACAATTATTGCCAGTTACAGCGGCTGCTGTTATTTTAAGGGAAGATACGAAAAAAATATTGGTCAAAAAATGGGTAATAAAGAAAAACATTTTCCCAGGTTTTTTTGTTGGATAATTTAAAGCTTGAGCAAGGGGACTGATTTAAATATGGGCGTTGGAAGAAAAAATGCTAGGGGGGGGGGGAGAAAAAAACCTTAGCTCACAAAACCACATATACACATAAAGGACAGCGAGTTCAAAGTTGATTTCTTTTTCAAAACCCACAAAATTTTCTAATCTTTCAAATTTTTCTGGAGCCAAAGTGTTGAAGTGCATCCCCTATCGGCGTCTATCAATTCAATTAATTAAGAATAACTTTTTGGAGTTCTTAAAAGCGTGACTTCATTAATATTGAAGAAAAAAATATCCATTTACGTAAAGTTATTTCTCCTCATGAGAGATTAACTATTGCAATTTGGACACTTGGAAAGAGTATAAAGCCCTAAAATTTGTCGCGACTGTTTTCACCCGATCTTTAAGATATATAATTCCGGAAACCTGTGCTAGAGTATTAAAAAAAGGAAACTGGATCATATGGAAGCTATGTTATTCTTAACGGATTGAATACTTACGTCCTTATCAATTTTCTTATATTTTCGAAAAAGTTTTTCGTAGGTTTTACTTTTAATACTTGTATTTTTATATTCTTCCTATATTTTGTATGAACATGGAAATTTCCGATATGTTTCGACACACTCAACAAAAAATTATTTGTTGTGGTTAATGGTTTTCGTCGTTACAAGCGGCGATCCTGAAATATCTGAAATTATTTATCATTTTCAAAGTATTTTATTGTAGTTCATGAATTACAAGTGAAAGTTGTATTTATACATATGTATAGAATATTTGCTCACCCAGGTAGTCGGCGGAAGCCACTCAGTCAGCGAAAGAGGACGAAATTACGGTGGCGTTGTTAGGTCATGGGTAAAACTTAACAGCTATGATAACTAGTTAATGGCTAGTCCAACAGTGTGGCCTTGAACTGCCTTATACATCGGGTTTGTCACTAGGATTTCTGGCAGTTGACTTCGAGAAATCTCAGGTAACTGTCTTTCTGCCCGATAACAAGCGGCTCATCGTATTCGAAATCGGGGTTCCATAGACGTTAGCTACAAGCTGTAATCTGGCAAGACGAACTTCATTGTGGCGATGATGTTCGGCAAAAATGTACGACGTTTATGGCTGGCTTTAGCCAAGGCTGCTACTTAGGTGGTAAGCAAGTAAAGCAAGGCGCATACTGAAGTGCTGTGATAGTGGCGAGATAAAGGAATGTTGCGTGGCATAGAAATGGTAAAAATGTGATGTGGCAGTGACATAGGAAAAAACTTCATTGAATTTATAGTCATTGACAGAATAATAGAAGAGACGCATTTTCTAATGTTTGTACACACGATTTAAAGAGTGACCGTAAAATTGGCCTGTTTCGTGGACCACACATTTGAAACCATGTCCATGATTATCATTGCATTTCCCTCGTCCGCTGGTAGAATTTTTATGGATTCAACCTTACAAAGCTCTTTTGTTGTCGTTAGTTGAACTTGCATAACTGCTTCCGGTAACAAAATTGTATCTCCAAAATATCTCTGTCTCAATCCGTTGGGTGCTGGGCACTTTCTGAGGATATGGTCAACAGTTTCATTCTCCTCCAAACACCATCTGTAAGTCGGGTCGTCTTCGACACCGATTCTATGAAGATGGCCCCTGAAGTTACAATGTCCTGTCAACAATCCCACCACAATTCGCAGCTCTTTCCTTTCCAAGGAGTGAAGCTCCCTAGTACGCCGTGCACTACGCCCAGTTATATGTTCTTTAGCACATCTCATTCCAGGAACTACCCTCCACGATTCAATAAATTTGTATTCCAGCAACGATTTTAATTCCCTTTTGTCAATAGCAATTGGAATAGGTAATATTGGTTGGGGTCCATACGGTTCAGTCGCTGAACCCAACTTTGCCAGCTGGTCTGCTTTCTCATTCTTGCGTATGCCCGAGCGACCCGGGCCCCATACGAGTCTGACTGTGCAGCCTTTCCTTGTCATACCATTTAGTACATCTTTTAACTCAGACACCAGTCGCGAAGTTACGACATTGGACTTCATTGCCAATATCGCAACCTTACTGTCTGAGCAAATATTTATTTCTCTATTCCTGTCTATCTCCCTCTCACAGAGATGGGCACACTGGAAAATAGCTTACATTTCCGCTGTGAAAATTGTCGCAGATTGTCCGAGTAGTACTCTCTCACTCCTGTGTTCCTGCCAAATACTCCGGCTATAGCTCTTTCATCTTGTCGTGATCCATCAGTATACCACCAGAATCCATTTTTCGGAAGATTTTGTTCTCCCTCCCAATCCTCTCTACTTGGTAGAAATATCTCCAGGGAGAGGTTGGGTTTTAAAAGCGGTGTCATGTCATCTATCCGCATGAGGAGTGATGGACATCTCTCCACCACGCTTTCCCAGACACCTGAGTAGCCGCTCGTTCGAATTCCAAGATGTCCCAGGCAACTGAGACGATAAACAGTCTTCAGGGCCTCGTTCTCTATGTATAAGTGGCAGGTTCACCAGGACTTTCAGAGCCCTGGTAGGAGCAGTCCTTATCTCACTCAATATTCTTACACAAGCCATTCTCTGAACTTTGTCAAGTTCAAGAATGTGTTTGCGCTTTTATTGTACTACGCCACCATACAAATGAAAACTTGATGTGCTGGAGCAATTCAGGTCCCAATTTGGAGTCCAAAGCCACCAGAAAAGTACACTGTGATTTCTGGTTTAGAACGTTTGTCTAATTTTGTCGGACTCTGCAATTTTTCTTGGAGTAGTTTTAGGTAGAGTTGGTTATTGTTGTGATTTTAATTTTTTCGGCTTATTATGGTGTTTCCTAGCCATGTTTTCTTTCAACTTGTGTCATATATTGTAGATTTTGTCAAAAATAGGCTCATGGTCATCTGATAGAGTCCTTCGTAGCGCATTATAGCTTCATTCAGAAGAAAGGCGTTTCGCTATCCGTGATAATTTACTTGTGATCGTGGGAGTGCTTTGCTAGCATTGTCCAGAATACGACGTGCTCTATTACCTGGTATTAGTGATTTTAGTTTGGAACCAATAAAAATGATGTTGCTGCTTCGAGCTCGTAGTAAAAATGAAGAGTGGGTTTCATTCTTGGCAAGTTTGATCATGTTTTTTTCGTAGGCTTTGGTTTTGTCGCTTTAACCGGGTCTGTACCGGGTCTTTACCGGGTTTCTAACGTTTGTTTGAAGGTTGTAAATGTTGGAGATTGACTAAAATGTGGTTGTCGTACTTGCATTGTCTTTATTTTTGTTTGTTTGTTGGAAGTTTCGATTAGGTCTTTTCTCTAATCATTATGAAGTATAAACTGAAAGTTTTATCTTAAGGCTACGAGCTTATATGGAGACTGTGTCCATTGAAGCGCCAAGTTTCACTTCACTGTACACACTTCAATGATTCGATGTAATAGTTGTCAAATATTAGGTATTTCAACACTGGGTATACTAAAGGTTCTAATATTATTTTTAAAATAAGCTACTGCTATAAAGTTCCTTTTTCTCACGTTGTGTTCCATATATATTGCCGCACCTTCCGATCATTTTCTACGGTGTTGTTTCACCACACTAATATGGAACTATTTTAAGATCTTAGGATACAAATCTCACATTCGTTTTGGCGCTTGCATGTAGTTTTCCAAAAGAAATGGATATTTTCGCTTTCACATCTTATTTTCTACGCTACTTCCTCTAAAACACATTTTGGAATATAACATAGTTTTAATAAAACTAAATATCAATAATATAAGTTAATTCGTAAAATGTCAAGCAACGATCTGTTTGTTTAAAGATTATATGTGCTTATAATTCTGAAAATGTATATCATATATCTATATGGTTTAGGTTCTTTATTAAAAAAAAAATACAAAACAATTTGACGTTTCGCTCTTTATTTAAGGCATCTTCAAAAAACTTTTCGTCTTTTCATTTATTGATCTTCCTAAAAATATTTTTTATATAATTAAAAACATATATTACAAAACATATTTACAATTTAAAAAAAAATCGGCCTGTCTGATCGTGCCATCTCTCAAACGTCTCCAGAATTTCGACCAAGAATACTGTAAAAAGTGAAAGATACATTAATAACTAATAATTTTAATGAAATACTATCACCGAAATAATTAATAAACGAATATATAAATTTTATAATAACTTAATAACAAGAAACATAGAACAGAAACAGCAAAAATATGTAGCATTACCTTACTAATGTGCTGTCAGAAAAAATAAAACACTTTTCAAAAAGCATGATATTATCGCATGCCACAGGTCTCATAATAAATTAAATAAACTATTTACTAATTTAAAAAGTAAAACTCCTCTCATGAATAAGTCAAATGTAGTATATTCGATCCCTTGCTCAAATTCTACCAAAAAAATATATAGGAATGACAAGCCAATTGGTAAATAACAGATTGAATGACTATAAATACACAAAAAACGCCTCAACGGCGTTAAACAAACACACACAGGACGAAAAAACATACATTCGGTTATAACAGTACAATAATTTAAAACAAAGATATGAATTATCAAAAATTGCAGATAAAGGAAACGATAGAAATTAAAAAAGATAAAAACCCTGTTAATGACAGAACGGATATAGGAAATTTGAGCCCCATTTACATCAGCCTAATCTAAACAAAAATATTAAGTATTCGATCCTGTTAATAAACATCAAAAATTGAATATCCTCTTAAACATAAAAGTAAATGTATGCGTTCTTTCGTTTTTTTTGGTGCATTGTAAAATATAAAAAATAAAACACACTCGCATTCCATGTATCCTCAGTACCTAAATAGAGGATGTAAAAGATTAATTTTATTATTAATAAATAAACAAAATGTCAAGGTATGTACTAGTAAAATTAAATACTTTTTTAAAAACTTGAATAGTTTTTTAAAGTGTTTGTTTGTTTTCTAAAATTGTAAATATGTTTCTGAAATGAATATTTTTAATTATATTATAAATAGTTTTAGGAAGATCAATAAATGAAAAGACGAAAATTTTTTTGAAGATGCCTTAAATAAAGGGCGAAACGTCAAATTGTTTTGTATTTTTTGTTGAATAAAGAACTTAAACCCAAGAAAAAACAAAATAAAAAATATGATATTGTCTATGGTTTAAGAATCTGGAATATATATACTGGGTGTCAACGAATCTATTAGACAAGTCATAATTTCTAGAGTATTATGTGTATCAAAATGAGAATTGGTACAGGTAAATGTTATGTGAAGGGGAGAGTTTTCGCATATTTTCCACTTTCCGGCCACTTCCGGTTTCACCGGAAATGGCCCCGGTTTTGAATTTTTAAATGGAATACCCTGTATATTTTAACATTTTTGGATTTCTGAGACAATTCTAGATCAGAATGTGATATTTTAAAAACTTTTTACGTCTACTTCATTTTTTTAGAGCCACTTTTAAAATTGCATCTAGGTGGCCATGATCGGACGCAAACTGATCTAACGGCCTTAGGTGATGTCAAAAAAATACAATCGCAAAGTTTTAGTTACTAGTATGAAAGACAGGAATAAGACAAGTTGACAAAATTACGTTTTCATTTCTAACTATTAATTTTCAAATGGCGACCCCTTTTTGACAACTACTTTTCGAAAAAAGCATTCTTTGACGAATCTAACGGTACTAATTTATTTGCGATTGGATTAGACATAAGAACAGAAATTAAATATTATTAAGCAAAATACTGGATAATTTATTTACTTATGACAAGTGCGCTATGGACAGCCATGATGCATAATAATTTGCAACTGTTTTTATCAAGTCTTCTTTGGAAAACAAAGCGCTCACTTAAGTAGATAATGACAGTGACATACGCTCTAAGAACAGACGTAAAAGTTTCTTAATTTTCGTTAAGTTTAGTTTAAATTTTCGTTAAAATAAGGTATACTCAAAGTGAAAAAGTGGATATGTTATTAATATTTGGAGAGTGTCATAGAAATTCAAGGAATGCTGCCGAGTTGTATGCTCATAGATATCCGAATCGGCAACATCCAGCCCATCAGTATTTTCCGTATGTCGAGACTCGTTTTAGGCAAATAGGAAATCAAGAGGCGGAACAGAGGTTTATCATAAATGAAGAGACTGAGATTAACGTACTTGCTATGGTTGAGGTTGATAAAACAGTTTCGTTAAGAAAAATTAGTCAAGAACTGCAGATAAGTTATGAATCAGCAAGAAAAATACTGAAAAAGCATGGATATCGAGCATTTAAATATCAGTTACATCAACATTTGTATACTGACGATGGCGATAGACGGGTAGTGTTTTGTGATTGGCTGCTTCAAAATCATAGAATTAACCCAAATTTTATCGATTTTATTCTATTTTCCGACGAATCCCGATTTACAAATAATGGTATGTTCAATAAGCAAAATACTAGGTACTGGGCCCAACAAAATCAACATGAAATGAGAGAGGGCAATTTTCAAGAAAGATTTGGCGTCAATGTCTGGGCTGGTATCGTTGAAAACAGAATAATTGGGCCAATATTGTTTCAAGGTCAGTTAACAGGGGTTAGATACTTAGGTTTTCTTCAAAATGAAATCGAAAATCATCTCAATGATATACCTTTAGCAGTTTTACGGCGAATTTGCTTTCAACAAGATGGAGCACCGCCTCACAATACTAGAGAAGTTCTTAATTATTTAATAGAGCATTTTAATAATCGAATTATTGCAACCAATGGTCCGGTACGGTGGCCAGCCGGCTTACTGGATCCTACTGTGCTCGATTTCTTTGTCTGGGGATATGTTAAAGAAAGGGTTTACTATGGAGCAGCCCCAGCTACTCTTGAAATATTAGAAGAAAGAATTTTACGGGCGATTAGAAGTATAACGCCCCAAATGCTACAAAACGTGTTGAGAGAAACAATTGAACGAGCTAAAATGTGTCGTAAAAAAGAAGGAATGCACTTTGAACATTTACTACACTAAACTTTTTAACAAATTCAGCTACTGTACTTTCAAATATTTTAAGTGCGTCGTTTAAGTTATTAGTTTATTTTGTTAGTTTTTTGTTAATTTTGTTAAATTTTTAATCCAATTCCTGTCTTTCATACTAGTCACTAAAACTTTGCGATTGTATTTTTTGACATCACCTAAGGCCGTTAGATTAGTTTGCGTCCGATCATGGCCACCTAGATGCAATTTTAAAAGTGGCTCTAAAAAAGTGAAGTAGACGTAAAAAGTTTTTAAAATGTCACATTCTGATCTAGAATTGTCTCAGAAATCCAAAAATGTTAAAATATACAGGGTGTTCTATTTAAGAATTCAAAACCGGGGCCATTTCCGGTGAAACCGGAAGTGACCGGAAAGTGGAAAATATGCGAAAACTCTCCTCTTCACATAACATTTACCTGTACCAATTCTCATTTTGATACACATAATACTCTAGAAATTATGACTTGTCTAATAGATTCGTTGACAACCGGTATATATACATATATATATATATATATATATATATATATATATATATAAATATATATATATATATATATATATATATATATATATATATATATATATATATATAATTTAAAATGTACTAAATCAAAAATTAGACAAATCATAGGAGACGTCATCTGTTTGATCAAAACTATGACAAGAACATAATTTTATGTTTTGTTAATTTTGTTTCGCTGAAATAAAAATTTTTTCTCCATGGAAGATAGGGTAATATATTTGCATTAAGAGAACACAGCCATGAGATCTAATTTCTTCGTCATTCTTCAAGAAAATCTTTTTTTTTATCCCGATGATGGCAATATTTCAAAAATCAATTAAAACGTCATGGTGATCGAATCCAGGGAAAGCACATTATAAAAGAATTGCTCTGTAAAAATTTACTCAAGAGAAAATTCGAAAGAGCGATTTCTTCAAAAATAATGCCTTGCTAAAACACTATACTAGATGTTAACATCATTATTGCCCGACCTGACATTTTCTGGTTATGGTGTTTATTTGTAGGAAGTGACATTATTGAGTCAGCTATATAATCAACTCTTTATTTTTATGAGAACGCTTCGTATATTTTCCAAAATCAATATTGGACTGCATTGAAAAAAGAAATAAATTGAGTTTTTTTCTGACAGCTAAGTCATTGAAATCCTTTGAAATAACTCTTGAAAGAACTCTTTCTAAATTACTAGGTACACGTGTTAGGAATAACGAGTTTTTAAATTAAACCAATATTTTTCTTTGGATCTTGAAAAAATTGAAGTTTTAAGTAAGTTGTCAAGCGTTTGTTTATTTACCGTTCCTGGGTGCAATTACGGATGGAGTTGGTTGATAGGTCTCAGTTATCCTTTTTTTTTAATTTTGTAATAAAAATAATAGATGTGTATAGGATGATCCTTTGTTTCAAATTGGCTTTAAACTAATATATATATATATATATATATATATATATATATATATATATATATATATATATATATATGAATTTCAGGCAGGGGTGTTCGGTACAATTGTTCAGTTAATATTTTGAATTTCCAAATTTAAAGTGGCTGTGTCAAGTTAATTTTAAAGCTATAGTATTACTGATGTCATTAATTATATGTAATAAAATGGACTGTTTCTGTTAAAATATAGTAAATATGGTAATACTGCAGCAGAAAAATGGACTTTTTTTGTGAAAATATAGTAAATTTGGTAATACTGCAGCAGAAAAATGGACTGTTTTCGTTAAAATATAGTAAATATGGTAATACTGCAGCAGAAAAATGGACTGCTTTTGTTAAAATATAGTAAATATGGTAATACTGCAGCAGAAATATTGATCGAGTTTTTACATTACAGTATGACAATATTTATTTTATCTCAGCAATAACAATCCGTTCTGCACTGTAAAAAAACTTCACATAAATTTTAAGGTAATATGCCGGAAGCAAATTTCATATAACTATAAAAAGATTACTTGAAAACCATAAAGATCGAATAAAAATGTTTTTTTTTTTGCATTTTTAGTGGTGGCTCCGGATCAGAAGTCCATATATGTGATATTGGAGGATTCGTCATAAAAAAATACAGTTTATTATATCACCATAGTATACTCATATATCCAAAATAGCAATCTCGGTGTCAGGCTCGTTTACAAGCTTAGAAAGCACGTATGTTCTTCTTGGTTTGAGCCTCAATGTGATTATTTCAGCTCAGCCGTGAATTCAGAATTACTCACAGTTATTCCTTTGTATCGAAGAGTTCCTCCCATCAAAGTAGTTCTCCGTTGATTTGTTTTCCTGTCGGCCTTGTACGGGTTTATTCCGAGCCCCTCCTTGGAGTATCAGTGTTCGTCGATGCGTAGGACTCACATCATTGGTCCCCTCAGGTCTGAGATATCACAACTAGGACACAAAATCACCAGGTCGTCGACGTAGTCCTGTGTTTATTAATCAGGTAGATTTAGTTTCCTAGACAGACTGTCCACCACAAGTTCCACAACCAGGGCGATACAACTTCTCTCTGTGACAAACCCTACTTGTCAAGTCTTCGTTTCTTACAGTTACTGTTGTCCTTTGACAGTTACATTAAGCAGCAATGAGTTAACATTGCTCTAATCCATGCGACTATTGTCGGTTCCGAGCCTTGTCGTTATAGAGCATTACATATCGAATCGTGAGATGTGTTGTCAAACGCCCCCTCGATATCGATAAAGGTGCTTAAGGTGGAACGACCATTCGACTGCGCATTTTCGATTCTTGTAATGCGTCGATGTGTCGCCTTGTTTGTGGATTTTCCTGCCTGATGGGCAAATGGTAAAGGACGTAAGAGATACATAATTATTGAATCACCAGGTATATTTCACTTTTTTTTTAATATTATATATACAGGTAAGACCCTTCAAATTAATATCCAAGAAAGTGTTGTGAATTATTCACAGCTGCAGGGATGGACTAGCTGTGATACCCATGACCCCATTTTTTTACGCCCTGCATGATAAGAACTTTGGACAACTTTTTTTACATATCAAATGGTAAGTGCTCTACTATTTGTGTAAATTTATGATACCATTTTTGGTAAACCCTGCTTCATCCGTGAAGAGAAAAGTGCTACTACATTATTTCGTTGCTAATCCAATAGCCAGTTTGCAAACTGCATTTTACGGGGAAAATCTTCAGGAATCAGTTTATGCACTTTTTTCAAATGATATGGATATAACAGCTGTTCTTGAAGAACTTCATGTACTATTGTTTTTGACGTATTAAACTGCGCTGATAATTCTCGAGTGCTCGTTGAAAGAGTATCACCTACTCTAATTGCGACGTACGTACTATTCTGCCCCGACCAGCATCGGTACCTCTTTTCCCAAAATTTCCTAAAATTAGGAAGATATTTAATAATATTCCCTTATTAAATGGAATCGCCTACCATTCTCCCTTAGATTTTGGTCAACTCGTTGGAATGTTTTCTGATCTGGATGAGTACGATTACCATATCTGTCGTGATATAGCCTCCTGACTTCCAAAGCATTGCAAGATGCAATACCATACATCAGATGCATATCTGCATACTCAATAAACGTGTATTCCATATTTCGAATTATTTCACAATTAATTTCACCACGAAATCCAAAAATCAGTATATTAATATCCAAGGTAAGAATCAATGTGTTAGCGATATGAAAGTTGACAAGTTCTGAAATTCAGTATATTTATTTCTTTCGTACCTAGCAACGTTTGCAACAATACTTTGTTTTTGGTGCCGATAAAATAAAACGCACTTTTTTGCGAACCTAGGTCGAATTGAAATTCACAGAATTAGACGTTTTTAACCAAAAAGGTAAACTTCAATTTTGGATCAATTTTTTTTTTATCATAACGTTGAAGGTTGAACATTTGATGGGAACAAAAATGTATCTTTTATCGACAAACACCAAATATATAATGGAAATAAAATGACGTTTTTTCGAAAACGTTTAGGATTAGTGACATGAATAAAGAGTATTAATTTTTAGTCAATAGTTAAAGGTATGTAAAAAATGTTGTCCAAAGTTCTTATCATACAGAGCGTAAAGAAAATGGGGTCATGAGTGTCACAACTAGTCCGTCCCTGCAGCCGTGGATAGTAATTTGAAGGGTCTTACCTGATATTCATCATATTAAAAAAAAATGAAATATACCTGGCGCTTCCATAATTTTGTATAAAAAACTTGATTCTATTGCAGCTCTTTGGGAGCAAATATCCCCGAAGAGGAGGCCTATATGAAAAAAGTTTATATGAACTTGTAGTGTTCTTTTCACGTGTTTTTTCATATCCGGGGGATTTCCCACATTTTCCTGGATACCCTGCATATGTGGGAAAACCGAAACCATCAAACCGATGAGGTAGACGTAATTTTTGCTTTGAAATTTAGAATATCAAGATGTTCACAATGATGACGATACGGACGATTGAATGAGTTGGAAACGGAATATCTAGCTAAAATCAGAACACTTCTGTAATAACTGATTTTAAAAATATTTTTCACTTTAATCATTTATTTTAAGAACCATTAAAGATTTTTTTTGGTCATATATTATTTTATCTGTATAAGTTTGTTTTTTATTCACGCGTGTGATTAAACAGGCAAGAATAACATTCCAAAATATAAGCCGTTACACTTCCACCACCGTATTGTTATCGCTTCCAGTACAATGATCTAAGTTTAAATCAACAAGGATCCATATTGTGGAAACGACTAGGGTGTGTAATTATTTGCAGTTGTTCTGGCCTGAAACCGCGACACCACAGTTTGGACCGCAAAGATAAAAAGGGACTAACAGTAGCGTCTGTATTATGTAAATTGAGATAAATTTTCCCACGCAACGCAAATAAAAAACATCCAATTTTTGGGTAAATGTTGTGGCTTTTGTAATTTATTTATTAAAAAAATACTCTTAAAAATCAAACGTAATGGTTTATTCATCGTAGCAATATTTTACAGCATAATTTACTTCTAGTCGCATAAGTTACCTAATAATAAGTTTGTATTGGGAAATTATCAGCGACGGGTGTAAAGATTGGGCGGGCTTTTGCTCTCGTAGATTTTTTTTATTTAGTTACTTATTCGTGATTCAGGAGCCTTCAAAATGGGTTTTAAAATATGCCTCCCTAACTTTTCTAATGTAATTTTTTAAAATATACAAAAATTGGGCATAATATCACACAGTAGTAATAATTAATGAAATTTATTAGCCTCTAAGCCACTGATTCCCAAAATAGTCCATATGAACCCTCAGGGATTGAGTGCGATCTGAAGCAATCTATATCAACGGGCATGAAAATGGAGGTTCATGAGATATAAATGGGGGTTCATGAAAGTGGACCCTATTTCGGAAGATCGTTACCAAAATTTAGTTGTTCCGCAAATGTTATAATGCAGCAACAAAGATTGTACCTATATTCTTACATATTACTTATAATAGAATATATAGAGAAATTGCCTATTTATATATTACTTAGTATATTTCATTAAATTATTATGTAAGTAATTAGGTATTCGCTTTGACGTCATACGTCATACTACTTTCAACTTATAACGACATGCATATTTGATAACAACGCATTGCAGTAAACAGGTCTAGACATAAATCAGAGCTGCAAGGAATACAAGTGTCAGAGACAAATACTGTTTATTCTAGTCCGACGTATCTTCTTATCATATTTATCGCAATATTTAGTCATGTGATGTATACATTTATTTGCAAGCTACGATATATATGAATTTATATCAGACGTCACGTCGATACTTTGACCACATCAACTGTGTTTAAATGGTTGCCTGTAGCCTAGATAATTTAATTTGTTTATGCCTATAGATTAGTTGATATATTTTTTCAATATCCTTTACAAAGAAAAACCAAACTATAATCGGAAAAACAATTTTTTAATTATATACCCCAATGATTTGCTCATTTCGTCCATAACCTTTTTTTGGTTGTGATAAGTAGTATGTATGTATGTATGCGCGTAAAGTTGGGTTCTGTGCACTGCGATCTGGTAGATCTATTGTGCCCCTTATTGTTGCGCAGTCGTAACCTTATCGGTTAGAGCAGGTCCTCCAGTCCTATTTCCTTCAGGAATCTCAGGATGTCGGACGGCTTCAAAGTGGGTAGCTCCCCTTCTTCGATTTGGTGTACCCCCAAGAACCGCTTCCTGGAGTTTTCTAGAGCGCTGCACTCTGCAAAGACATGAATAAAGATCTCGTCCTCCTTCTCACAAAAGCTGCACTCTTCCCTTTTTACGAGTCCGAGTTTCTTGAGGTGTCCCTTTAGGTGGCAATACCCTGTCAGGACTCTGTCAGAACTCTGAGCTGGTTTTTATTCAAGCTTATGCATTCTTTGAATTTTTTCTGGTCGTAGTTTCCTAGAAGTATCTGCGCTTGTCTCAATCTTTGCAGCTCCGCCCAATAATCGGATTTCCTGCTTTCTTCTTCTATCTTTAGTTCTTCCAGCATTGTACTGCTACTGATTCCACAGAAAGGTTCTGGTCCCAGAAAAGGTATCTCAGCCCCTTTCCTCGCGAGTTTATCTACTATTTCATTCCCCTCTATCCCGGTATGTCCCAGTATCCACATGAGGGTGACTTTATTATTCTTACTCTAATCATTCAGTTCCTCTAGGCATTCACAGACCATTTTGGAACTGACAACTTGAGAGCTCAGCGCATTGATGGCTGCTTGACTATCCATCATGATGATAATCTCTTGGCCATGATAGTTTTTCTCCTTGTTAAATTGAACACACATCCTAATGGCATGCATTTCGGCCTGGAGAATGCTTGGTGACACCCAAGCTTTCGTAGTGTCTGATGCCTTTCTCCAGTTCCCTCCGTTGTTTTGGAGCCATCTGTATACCATAAAGTGGATTTCTTTCTGAATTTTTCAATGGGGTTTCTACCCCATTCGCTCTTGCGACTCAACTTTGTGCTGAAGTTTTTCATAAAGTTGAATTTCTTTTTCATTTCATCTTGGGGCATGTCCCTGATTTGTTGATTTCTGGATAAGAGATTGGGCCTTCGTTTTATGACCTCATCTCTCATCATCCTATAAATCGTTTTCTTCGCCATGTTCACTAGAAAGATATGTAGAGGTGTGAGGTTTAGGATTACTTCCACGGCGGCCTTTGGACAAGTTTTCATTGCCCTGGTTAAAAATGCACAGTGTAATGGAACAAATATTAATTATTTTACTCTGTTCAATGTGAACTATATTCCGTTAAAATGAATAATTAAATAATCACTCTGTGAATAGATTTCCCGTGAGAATAGGGTAGTTATATTTTTTATCACTATACACGAAAGTCTAAAGGAAAAATAAATCAGTTATCGAGCTTAACTTTCATGATCTTTGTCGTTTAAATGTTTTCTTAAAAAAATACATAAAGTCAGTTAATTTATGAAGACCAAAAAGACCCTCTCTTAGAATTGCCTATAAATTTGTCTAAGTAATCCTGCCCTGGTTATGTGAATAAAACCAGACGTGATAAGGGTAGTTTTTAACATATGGTATATGAATTATCGTTAAAATGTATTAAAATATTGAACGATTTTTCCATTATTAGGAAACAAAAGAATGATCAAATAAACTCATTATACTGTAATATAACTTTTGACCTGTGTAAGGAATCTAATATGGCGATTGTTTTCCTGATTGCAAGAAAGAATGCTTTAAATACCAGCAATAGGAATAAAAGGGCAATCAGGTTTTTGCACAGACGTTATATTATCTTATTCCTTTAGTTGTAGAAAGAAATAGAATAGTTTTATTAATTGTGTGTGCCCTTAGCATGTAACGATCGAAACCTTCGAAATTTAAGGGAAAGAAATTGACGTTTCAGGGTTCCATCTGGTAATATGGGTACAAACGGGAATCAGAGGGGTGTCGAGGGGTGTAAGATTCGAAGACACTGTTTTAAGGAATAGTAAATGTCAGTCATAATTTGAATGTCGTTAGAACGGTACCGTGAGTACCAGTGCCGTAGAATAATGACGTCCCGGGTATAATCGTCGGGGAAGAAGGTAATCCTTGTTTAATTTGGGAAATTAAGGGATTATCGTGTGTTATTTTAGTAGGGCATTTGGCGATTTTCATACGGTTCGATTAAGTAATATAAATAGCTGTTTTTTCGCGTTTTATTTCTTTTTTGTTTAATATTTTATTAAGCTATTTATACGTGTTTTTTTTAATGGGGTTTTACATTTTTGGTTAAAATAACGGCCGAGAAGAGCAATTCTGCTAGTTTTTTTTTTTGTAATTCTTATTAGTTTTAAGTTTCTCGTTGTAAATAGTTCGTTTTTCTATTTATTTTTGTTAAATAGATTTAAGTGTTTTTGGGAAACTTGTTTTATTCAATTTAATTAAAACCTTCACGCGAATTAACTTGCGGGTGTGCTGGTGCGAGACCTACAAAACAAGAGATGTCTTCTGACCAACTAATTAGCAATCTTTCCCGAGTCCTATTGTTCTGAGTTGTGGTTGGTAAGCCTAAATAACCGTAGTTGTTTGGTACTAAAGCTGCAAGAGAGAAGATGCACGACCAGACTTCCAGAGTGGCTTTATTACTGTGAAATTTAATTGTAGGTTATTAAAATAGTTACTAATTAATATGGGACAAAAAATGATTATAGATAAAATGATTAAAGCTACCTCAATATGTCATTAGCAGGAGTCTATAATCAAATTCTGTCACAACAGGACAGTCTTTGAACTTTCGAGAGGTTAGCTCTCGTATTAGCCAGACTGGTTCTTTTGCTCCAGATCACTGCCCCATATGTAAGTAGTAGCTTTATATTATGATTTTACCCTAGATTTTACTTGTTCTCTACTAATCTTTTACTCAATACGTATGTTTTTTTGTTACAAATAAGGTATTTGGTTAATGTATTATACAGTTTTATTCAAAAATCTTCATAATTTAAAATAAATATCAAATAGTTGCTTGGCGCCATCTAAATTCTTGAAGTCATAATTATTACCCCATTAAACAATGGTGAAAATAGTAAAATTCTTATAGATAAACAGTAAAATAGACCAAAATCATAGAATTTTAGAGTTCTATTGAAGATGCGCATTAAGCTTAAGCACAATAAATGTTTCCCGCTTACTTAAGGTATGAAATAAATAAGTATCTTCATTATTTAATTGTTCGGGGTTTTTTTAAAATACTTTGTATATTTTGTTGAAAAAATTTGTATATTTTTTAGCCGTTACACAATGTCACGGTTCAGATTTCAACCTAAGATCACTATGGGTAATTTGGTTGATTTTACCTTATTTTTCCAAATACTCACGTTTTGGGTTCACAATATTTTTCGTTAAGCCCTTTTCATATATCCTTTGAATAACAGTATACTATTCGTTGCATTCAGGTTTTACTGTATCATGAGTATTCCTAGATCTACTTTTTTAAATTTCTTTCCCAACTCGATTGTTATCTATATCATTTTGTAATTTGCCTATGCTTTTACACTAAAAAAAATACATCCTTGAGCTGATTTTTGTTTCTAGCTTGATTCATAGGTCGTTAACTCTACGACGCTGTACAAGGTTGTTTATATTTAGAAAAGGAATTTATATTTACCTTCTTTTTGTTAGATATCATTTTCTTGCCAGTTATTCAAATGAAATTCTTACGTTTATCTATTCATATAGCAATTTTTCTTGATTTTAAATAATCTCGTAGGTTGTGTTGATATTTTGTGGAGGTTAGGTTGTTTTAGCACTGCCTAGTGTGTCATTTCGAGTTGAAGTATAGGCAAATTTTCATTCTTTTAGGCAGTAGCATGTTGGGCTGTGGTTTCTGTTTTGTAATTTTTGGAGGAAGTTGGGACGGGCAACTAATATCGTGTTGTAATAGCTGACAGGAAATTCTTATTTCTTAATTTAAAAGTGAAAAAATAAACAATGAATGCCTATTTCGTTTAGAGCCGAAAATGTTAAAGACCAATTAATTAGGAAATCAGTTTCAGCCCATTCTTGTTGTTCCAAGTCGCTTCAGATCAATTTTGTACTGTTATTTCTGCTAAGCTGGTACCCCCGTAAAATTTTCTTTGTCACTTAAAAGAAAGTAGCGTGTTTCACAAGCTTGGCGCTTACATATAAATGGAGGCCAAATTGACTTCATTTTCACTTTTTTCTGTTAGGATCGACAAAAGAAGACTGAAAACTTTCACCCCGCTAGATTTGCAACAATTCTGCTGGATTTGGGATTGATTTGAAGTGTTAGATTGTACCGGTATCATTTTAGGGTTGTTTAATTTGAGTTTTTCTTTTGGCTGTTTTACCGAGACAGAACCTGGAAATAGGGATTTTGTATGTCTTGAGCACGTTTTCAACAAGGAATCCGTCTAGGCCCCAGGAAATCGGGGTATACCCTCTGGGTCTACTGTAACTGTTATCCACCCTAGGGGTTGACTCATTATTAGTGTCCACCCAACCGGATATATTAAGATCTGTAAATCCACCCTCGGGGCATATTGTACTGTTATCACCTCACGGTTTATTGTTAATGCTGCGACCTGCGTGTTTCTGTAGATAGTACGGCAGAGCCTACGTTGTTAAGCTGAGAAATTGAACAACTGACCCTCTCACCATTTGGCAGGCAAACTTTGTATTGTCATATTTTTAATAATAATTCAATAATAACTTTATTAACATAAGAAATACTTTATGTCTGTAAGGCGTTGCGATATAATCTACCATCTATGATCATTGAGGGAAAAAAATAATTTTTTTCTCTTCAATATTTTGATTTTTTTAATATTTTGTTACATCTAGCTTACGCTAGATTTTATTATAACGAACTACGAGCGAGTTTTATTTGAACCACATGCTGTTTGCTTTTGAATCTTTTCTTGTTCTGTTGTGCTTGCAACAGAGTAAAGTTGAAAGTTAGTTCCTAACAACATCGTGGACGGCTTCTGCATTCAGCCTAGCTCTTGATGCAGTGGCGCCCTTAATTTTCCACCCTTACTCTCCGACATAGGGGGTTAGCTCGGCATTTTTGCTGGCTGGTGCTGTTAATAGCCTTCAACTAATTCTAGTGTTTTTCTTAATTTTTTCCTTTTTTTCATTGTAAGGTATCGCGCTTTTATTTTTTCTTTTAAAAATCAGTGTAGTAACAATATATATGTTAAAAACAAAAATTATATTAAACTGGCTAGATACCTGTTTACTGAGGTATAGGCACCCACATTCAAAACCTTGTGGAAGGTTCATGAATAAATATCTACGTTTTGAAGGAAATTTATATATTTTATTATAAAGTTGATAGATAGTAAATAGATGTACCTGATTTGTGATAATGTATTATAATAACAAAAGAGATAATGATCCATATTTATCCTAAAAACTTAATCTGTGAGGTTATACCTGATTTGTGGTAATATACTTGATTTATGAAAATAAGTTTCATGTGCAAATGTACTAACAATTTTACAAAGTTTCATGATTTAGAATTGAGAACATTTACCTCTTTGGAAAGAGTTAAAATCAAAACCTACAATTATAGATCAAATTGTCTAGCAGAAGCTAGCAAATATCACGTTTAGAGAATATTAGTTTTGTTTTAGTTTTTTGTCCAAAAAGTAATATTTAAGTTATCTTAAAACTCTGCATGTTTGTTTTTATTTGATATATTTTATATGATATATTTTTATACATATACATATTTTGCAGGAATAGTATTTCAATGGTTTTGGTTTTTTTTTTATTTATCTTATTGTTTTTTGAAAATATATTTTAGTTTTCTGTTTATTTGCATTCTGTCAACAATTGAATAATTTCAAAATAATCAAAATATGGCTTCCCTCTTTAACTTTATTTTTGTATAAATTTACTTTACTAAAACGGTGACTTACTGTCAACACAAATTAATAACATAAAAAAATTTTGCTTGTTCAGTTTAATAATGTATTTTTTAATTTTAACCTTTTCTAAACAGTAATATTTTGTTTTATAAAGGAAACAGGTTTTCTTATCGTTTTTGTGTATATATTTAAAATTTTAGCGTGCCATTTTATTTTTTATGCTATTATATTCTAGTGGCCAGCAGCCCATATAGCTTGGTATACAGGTATGGAAAATCCAAAGCGGAACGGGAATGTTTCCTAAGTAAAAAAAAAACATACTATAGTATTAATCAAATCAGAGTGAGACAGAATATAAGCATCGTAAGCATCGACATACATGCTTAAATGTAATAAATTAGTTGCTTGGCCCTAACGTGAGGAGTAATCAAATGCTGGTGCGCTGAGAGCGGCCGGCAGCATACGCCACGCCTTAGGAAAACAAGAGTGTTCCAAGTTATTTTCTTCTTTTTTGTCCAGACCGTTGAAGCCTAAGTACCGTGTATTGGTATTTCCATATTTCGCGTCAAATGTTTTATTTAAAATGGTAGTTTATTCCAGGGAACAAAAAGTGCAGATTATTAAGTGGTACTGTTCTGGTAAAGGTATGTATGGATCATCCTATTCCTTCAAAATCTAGAATTTCGGAAATTATTAAAAACATTTACACAATCGGTTGTCTAAAAATTTGTAAAAAATGCACTAATAATAATGAGGAGTAACCAGTTTCTCAAATTATTGAAGGACGAGCAGATCGGGAGACTGGTGTTTGTAATTCAGCGGAAATTAATTTTCATTGCAATAGTATCGCAATGGCCGAAGAATTTGATATGAACGCTCGAACAGTTCGGAATATTTTAAAGCGTAACAAATATCGAAGCGTAACAAATATCGCTGTTATAAATTGCGAACAACTCAAGACATTTTTCCGGAAGACCAGGAAAAACGTATGGTGTTTTGTAAGGACATGAGGAAAAGGATTAATAGGAACGAAGGTTCATCAGCAACATTTTGTTTACTGATGAATCTTCATTCTCCTTGCACAGCCGTCACAAACCTTCTATCACTGTAGGATACTCTGTAGAGAATCAAGATCTCAATATTCCTCAGAGAACACAATACCCTCATTTTTATTAATGGGAACCTAACTGCTAATAAGCACTTGCATCTTTCTAGCTGTTCGAGCACTGAACATTAATTTTGAGGAATTTTGGTTTCGGTAGCATGGTTGCCCTGCTCATGATGTGAGAAAAGTGCAAGAGTTTTTGCAAACTATATTTACAGAGCGCCTCATAAGCACAAGGGGAACCATTCAAATGCTACCCAGGTCTCCCGATTTGGCCCCAAACGATTTTTTTTCCTTGGGGTCATGTTTCCCAAAAAAATTATCGGTAGAAATTTGAACGTGTTGATAATTTGGATGAACTAAGACAAAAAATTAATGAAGTTCTCATAAATATAACCCCTGAAGTTTTGGCAAATATGCGAACCGTATTTTACAATAAACTGGGTTATTGTCTCGTTCAAAGTGGAGACCTGTTTGAACACCTCTTGTAGAATTTTAGGTGTTTTAGTTAATTTAAATAGAATTTGATTATTTTTTATTTATTTACAATTAGTGAATGCCTTACTTTTATTTTTTACCATAATCAAAGTTTATTTTTGAGAATGAGCCTCATATTTTTGACAGGTGTCATTTTATCGAGCTGAAAAGTTTTTTTAAATGCCTTGACCATTCCTCTTCAAATAAGTTTTTCTTAATTTATTTCGATAAAACTCGCGGTTTTTGAGATAAATCGGTTTTTATGCGAAACACTCAAAAGTTACCAATGCTAAATACAAACAAGTAAAAATCAGATTGTTATTGTTAATATCTAAAGGGTGTTTTTTTTTTTATAGAAGTATAGAACTTTTAAATGGAATAAAATAAAGATGAATTTTTTAAATTGACATGAAATTTACTTTATTCGAAAGATAACCTTCTGGCATTATAAATTAAATATGACTTCTGGCATATGACCGCCATGGCTGGCTCGGACGTAGTCGAATCTGGAGGTCCAATTTTCGATGACTTTTTCCAACATTTGTGGCCGTATATCGGCAATAACGCGGCGAATGTCCTCCAAGTGATCAATCGTTTCGGGCTTATCGGCGTAGACTAGCAACTTCACATATCCCCACAGAAAATAGTCTAGCGGCGTTAAGTCGCACGATCTTGGAGGCCAATTCACGGGTCCGAAACGTGAAACTATGCGGTTACCAAACGTTTCCTTCAATAAATCAATTGTGGTCCGAGCTGTGTGACATGTTGCGCCGTCTTGTTGAAACTACAGCTCCTGCACATCATGGTTGTTCAATTGATGAACGAAAAAGTCAGTAATCATGGCTCTATAGCGGTCACCATTGACTGTAACGTTCTGACCAGCATCGTTCTTAAAGAAGTACGGACCAATGATTCCACCAGCCCATAAAGCACACCAAACAGTCAGTTTTTCTGGATATAATGGTGTCTCAACATACACTTGAGGATTATCATCACTCCAAATACGGCAGTTTTGTTTATTGACGTATCCATTCAAACAAAAGTGAGCTTCATCGCTAAACAAAATTCGCTTATGAAAATCGGGATCAACGGCAATCTTGTTTTGGGCCCATTCACCGAATCTACGCCTTGCTAGGTGATCGTGTGGCTTCAATTCTTGCACGAGTTGGATTTTGTAAGCATGCAAACCAAGATCTTTCCGCAAAATCTTCCATAAAGTGAATGGACACATATCCAATTCCTGTGCACGATGGCGGATAGACTGATTCGGGTCTTCCTCTACGCTACGCTCTACAACAGCAATGACTTCTTCTGTACGCACTGTACGGGGTGCGAAAACGTGCCATAGTTAATCGAATTAATTGCTCTGATGGACGATTATGTTGACCGTAAAATGGACGTAGTGCGCGATACGTATTTCGAACAGAACCATGATTTTCAAAATAAATTTGCACAATTTGGAAGCGTTGTTCAGGCGTCAGTCTATTCATGTTGAAATGCCAAACCAAACTAAACATAAATCACTTGACAGCTGACAAAATGGCCGCCAGTTAAAAAAGTGTTGCCAACTTAAAGTTCTATACCTCTATAAAAACACCCTTTACATGATGAATTACTATTGATGGAACTTGCCAAAACCGCCTTCAAGTTAAATGGAAGAGTATGCCGATATGCGTTTAATTTATGGTGAAACGCTGTCAAATTCTTCGAAGGCAAGAAGACTTTATGCTGAAAGATTTCCACCTCGAACATTGCCAAGTCTAAAAACCTTTCAAAAGGTTGATCGAAGCCTAAGGGAAACAGGTAAAAGATGATTAGAAAATAATTATTAGAGATAAATTAATTTTTTACATGTTTTATTTAGGGCCGTTTTTGCCGTGACGTGGCGGTGAGAGCCCTCACAGGAGAGCACAAGACCCTCACGTAGAGGAACAAATCTTGCAAGATATTGCTGACAACTCTTCAAACAGCATAAGAAAGCTCGCGACACAAAACAATGTTACAAAATGGATTATACATGAAACTCAAACGAAACTATTACTTTACCCATACCAAGTTGAAAAAGTACAAACTTTATCTGCGGATGATTATCCCGTAAGACTTCAATACTCCAACTGATTTATACAGTAACATAACCTAAATCTAAATTTTTCTAACCATATTTTGTTTACCAATAAGGCCGGTTCTACAAGAGATGGCATAATAAACTAACACAATTTATATTTTTGGGCTGATAAAAACTCGCACGCTATCATTCCAACACCAACAAAAGGTTTATTGTAAATGTGTGGACTGGCAAATAATCTTATAGGTCAACTTGTTTTGGAAGGAAGACTCAATGGTGAGATTTATTTACAATTTTTGCATTAAATTTAAATAATTTATTGGAAGACCTCTTGATAGAAGAATGCAAATGTGGTACGTGCATGATTGTGCTCCACCTCATTTTAACCGTATAGTACGTCAACACTTAACTAACGTTTTTGGTTCTCGATGAATAAGTCAAGGTGGGCCTGTTTTATGGTCCCCAAGGTATCCAGACCTAAATCCCTTAGACTTTTACTTCTGGGGATATCTAAAAAAACTAGTTTATTAAACATCAGTAAATACTAGAGAAGAACTATTAGCGATAATAGCACAGCATTCTAACGAAGTCAGTAATAATGCCGGAATATTATTTGCAGTGCAATGTATTGAAGTACGTGGAGCCCATATGGAACATTTGCCAAAATAACATTTAAATATTTTCATTATTTTTACATTTTATTAACATTGGACCTGACATTATCGGAGCTGGAAATATTTCAGCATAACATCTTTTTGTGTTCTCGAAGAGTGAGCCAACGCTTCGCCATAAATCATATCAGCACACCAGGCGTATTTTATTTTTACTTGCTTGTGTTAAGCATTAATAATTATGCCCAACGAGTAAGGCTGCAAGTCCGATCCTGACTTCTCTAATGATCTAAAACATTTACCGTAGTATGATTTTAATGAGTCTTTATGGCTTCTACAAAATATTAAAATTTCATTAAATTATAGAAGTTGGTAAAAAAGAGCCGAGAAGGTAAATTGCTGGGTACCCGTTTAGGGCTTTGTATCTCTGTTAGGGGTCACTCTAAGAATTTTTTTCTATGACAAAGTAGGGTTATTTTCACCTCTCCTGTATGTTCCCAATAAATTAGATGATCCTTGTTGGATATCTTATATATATATATATATATATATATATATATATATATATATATATATATATATATATATATATATACATGTGTATATTTATTATTAATAGTAACAGTGATAAAAAATAGCCACCGAAGAGTCTCAGTTTGAAATATTTTAAATAATTCTAAATATATCAATAGTTTTAAACAGTTTAAAACTATCTTTTTAAATTTAGGTTAAGTTAAATATTCCATTTTACTCGTGTCTATAAATTAATGAATTATTTTGACCTCTACCTACAAATTAATCTGATAAATTTTCGTCTACCAGTAAAAGGTTCATAATGACTTCATAAATTTATTAACCGACCATATTATTTTCAAACTATATCTGAAGTTCTGAAGTAACTTATTACTCACTTTAATACAAAAATGTTCCGAGTACTTAAAAAGTTATAATTAAAATTCTGAAAACTTAGCCTTATTATAGTAACGGAGGTAATATTTCACCCGGCTATTATATCCGGTTATTTCTTACTTTTCGCCAACTAGAATATTAACATTATTTTAAAAATGCTTTGTTAAAATTAAAAAAGCTATTTATTAAATGAGTAGGGTTTTTAATATTTAATTCTTTAAATTAAGTTTTTCACAATAACTCTTATTGTGAATAATTAAATATTATAATTTTTAATTAGGGGAGCATTTATTACGTGGCTACAGAAAATATGGTAAATATGATTAATTCCAAGTCTAATAAAAGCCTACTTCACAAAACAAGAATCGAAAAAAATCACAATTTTCCTTTATCTTTTTTAATAAATGGAATATTAACCATTACACAATTTTTAACATTTCGCTCAATGTTGTTATGTTGTTCATCTTGCAACAAGGAGTTAAAAAAAATGATGATTCTAAGAAAATAACCATTTTGCAATTTAGAGAAAAAACTAAATTACATAGAACATTTAATAAATACGCTACAAGTAGGAATAATTTCCTTCAAACGTTTGGGGACTTATTAAGATATCTCTCTAACTAAAATATTATTTAGGTAAAAAAAGGATAATTTTCTGCAAATTTAAAATTTTCTAGAAATGTTTCAAATTGTGAATTGATTGGACTGTGTGTAACAGAAATAAGAAATAGCAATGGCAAAAATGGTCGATGGAAACCTTTGCCCCCTTCAAGTCACCTGGTAAGGATGGTATATTTCCAGTTTTACTAGAAAATTTCTCCGATATTATAATAAGCCACCACTATTCCGCTCATGTTTGAGCTTGTGATATATACCGATGTCATGGAGGGAAACAAAAGTTGTCTTTATTCCCAAAGTAGGAAGAACAGACTACACAAATCCTAAGTCTTTCATCCCTATCAACCTGATTAGTTTCTTATTAAATACACTGGAAATGTTGGTGGATCGACACATCAAGGAAGGAATAATGGTGCAGTATCCCCTACATCTTTTACAATTTGCCTATCAGGTAGGAAAATTCACAGATGGGGCGCTACACCGACTCGTCACAAAAGTCGAAAACACGCTGTAGGTTGGCCGATCTGCCTAAGGTACCTGTATCGATATCGAGGGGACGTTTGACCACACGTCTGACGATGCGATATGTAATGCTCTGTAACGACGAGACTTTGAACCGACAGTAGTTGCATGGATCAGCGCAAAGTTAACTCAGAGAATAATATATGCTGAGCTTAACAATGTAACTGTTAAATCACTGTCAAGTAAGGTCTGTCCACAGTTCTATCGCCTTTGATGTGGAGTCTTGTGGTAGATAGCCTTGGTGAACTGAATGAAGCTGATTTGTATACACAAACCTATGGCAATGACCTGGTCATTTTTTGCTCTGGTCGCGATGTTCGGGACCTGGATTGACCAATGATATAAGCCCTTCACATTGCGTAACGATGGTGCTACAGGGAAGGTCTCGGAATAAACCCGGACAAGGCCGAAGTGGTACTCTTTACAAAAAAGAGAAAAATGGGGAGACTTCCCCCAATTACATTGGCAGGATGGATTCTTCAATAAAAGGGGACAATTAAATACCTGGGAGTAATTCTGAACTCACGACTGAGCTGGAATGATCATACTGAGGCTTGAACCAAGAAAGCCATTTGTGCTTTCTGGGCTTGTAAACGAGCCTTTGGGTGTACATGGGGCTGACACCTAGAATGCTATTTTGGGGATCCTCCCCACGATAACGTATACCCCTATTGTATGGTGGCATATTACAACAAAGCTCAAACATAGCCTTTAACTTGACAAAGTCCAAAGAATGGTTTGTGTGGGAATATTGAGTGCGATGACTACTCCCACTAGGGCTCTTGAAGTCCTGGTGAACCTGCTTTCTCTTCACTTATAGATAAGAACGAGTCAGTGAAGACTGTTTATGGTCTCAGTTGCCTAGGGCATCTTGGAATTGGAATGGGCGGCTACTCAGATATTTGGGAAAGCGCGGTGGAGAGGTGTTCAACACTTCCCATGCAACAGATTATATTATGATGCCGCTTTTAAAACCAAACTTCTCTTTGGAGATATTTTTGCCAAGTAGAGAAGATTGGGAGGGCGAGCAAAATATTTCGAGAAATAGATCTGGTGGTATACAGATAGATTTCGACAAGATGGAAGAGTTAGAGCTGGAGTGTTCGGCAGGAGCACAGGAGTCAGGAAGTATTACCCCCTCGGACAAACTGGTAATAAATATACGCTCAGATAATAAGGCTGCAAAAATGGTACTGAAGTCCAGTGTCGTAACTTCGCGACTGGTGACTGAGTGCAAGGGCATACTGAATAATATGGCAAGGAACGATTGTGTTATCAGACTGATGTGGGTCCCGGGCTACTCAGGCAAACGAGGGAATTGGGAAGCAGACCGCATGGAAAAGTTGGGTTTCGCAATTGAACCGTATGGATCCCAACCAATTCTACCTGTACCAATTGCAGTTGGTAAAAGGGCATTAAAACCGTTGCTGGAAAGCAAACTTATTAAATCATGGAGGGGAGCTCCTGGAATGAGGTGTGCTAAAGAACATATAATTGGACCTAGCTCACGGCGTGCAAATGACCTACATCTATGGTGAGATATAAAGGATCCAATAGAGACATATGCATAGATGATCCTCAATATTGAACCATAATTTCTAAACTTCAATTGTCATTTTATGGTTATATTTTGGGTGGTTTTCATTATATTGTTTCTCCAAATTTTGTAATTAAGTCAAAAATATCATATTTCCAGTATAGAGGTTTTTTATATATCTACTTACTACTACCAATTTTTCCATTTTCTCAATTTATATATATTTTTTTCTGTATAATAAAAAATATAGAAAGAGCCAGAATTAGGGTCTTATTACGAAAAAGTCGTAAAGTTTAACAAAACCAATCTAGAAAAGAAAAAAAGTGTCAAAAATATGTGTAAATCTTCCACTTCAGTAGATTTAAACGAAAATAAATTTGTTTGAACATTATTTATGGTCGGAGGGGCAGGGGCTCTTTTGAAGTTTGACACTCACAAATATTTTTATTTAATTTTGTTTTCAGTTTTTTTTGCTTGTGAGACTTTTTAGGTGTCCAAAATTACTACAAGCAAAGTCTATAATTAGTATCAACAAAAAGAAAATTTAAATTATTTTTGTCAGTAAATATTGTTAGATATTACTTACATTTTGCAAATAATATTAATTTAAGCAACTAGAAATTAGTGCTTTTACTTTATTCTCGATTTGACTTACTCATAAGGATGTTATGCTAGTTTAAAAAAATGCAGTTAGAAAGAGATAGCATCAAATCTGTAAGTGTACGAAGAAATAAAAGAATAGTGTTTATATTTTTCACTGAATAGTTATTTAACTCTCAGATATATATGGCTTTGTTTTCTGAGAAAATATTGTTTTAAACTTACCATTTGTATTGTATAATTGGGCAATAAGAATAATATGTAATATGGATTAGAGATCTCATTGTTGAGAGAATTTAATGATACAACATTGTCACATGTTACTAACGGATATACTTCTTGCAATTTGTTGTAAATACTTGAAATTTTTCCAGCAAATCTTATCTTTTTTCCTCTTTTAATTTTGTTCCAGATGTTCTGGTTTTTATTTGTGTGAGTACCATCTTTGCCCGATTATTACCTATATTTTATAATATTGTTTTCATTAGGAGATCTGTTTCGTAAAATTTGAAAATTGACCTATTTTCAGGAGGCTAATACCAAAAACATTTCTATTTATTTTTTATTTTCGAGGCTTTAAGCATAAGAAACACTAAAAAAATTATAGGTGTTGTATTTGGGTCTTTATATATTGTTTTTCGATTTCGAAATATCTTTTCCCATTTTAACATTTTTTCAATTTTTCTTGGATTACTTATACTACTTTAACTATCTCGATTAGAATTGTGAGCAACACATTTTATTCATGTTGAAAAGAGGTTACCAATCAGTTAATTTATTATGGTATATTTTTAATTAGGATCTGGTTTTTTACATTATCACTTTTACAACGCCATTTTTTACTTACTGTCGTGATTTTTAGAAATGCTTTAAAGGCTCATATTATCCCGAATTTGATTTTTTTTTACCTGTAGGGTTTCATTTTTTTGTTTCAGAAAGATTTTTATTAGAAATCATAGACTGGTTGAAAAGAACCAGATATATTAATCTTCAAAGAGAAGTTTCAGTACATTTGCAAAACTGTTTACTTTCAAGAGGCTCATGTAAAAAACATATATTTTTATTTTTTATTCTAGACTTTTTTTTTAAATGAAGAAGATATATTGAAAAAAATTGGAGCTCCCATATTTTAGTTTATATATAGTTTTTCGACTTGAAATTATCCCAATTTTTACATCTTTTTCCATCTGTCCCAGATTACTTTTACAATTTTAAATGCTTATTTAATCTTGAGTTTTATTTTTTTTTTCTCATAAGGTTTAATTTTATACTTTTAGCGTGTCAGTAGTAAGAGACACACCTTTTTGATATTTTTTTAACTGACATGAACGTCATTGTTATATACTGCTATAAGTCTACACTAATTACTTTTTCCTAATAACCTGACAACCTTAAATTATTTGACAAACTTAATTAACGGTTATATAGTGTGTGCCATGTCCTTTAGTCCCCTATATATTAAAATATTCAAAACAATATACTAAGCGGAAATAAAACTTGTAAAAGTAATCCAAAAACATGAAAAAAATGTTAAAAATTGATAAAAATTTTTGCTCAGTGTTTTAAGAAAGAATATCGATACCGATATGTTTTTTCTGTATTAGCCTTTTGAGCAATTTTTGAAATTTTCGAAAAAGATCTCCTTTGAAGGCTAGTATGTTCAGTCCATTTTAACCAATCTAAGTTTTTCGAAAAGTTAATCTACAGTCTTTCTAAGATAAAAAAATTAGTCCTTATTAGTCACCAAATAATCAAAATTCGAGATTACAAAAGAGTATAGAGATTGCCTCAAAATTACAAACCTAACAAAAACAATCCTGCACAAATGGCACTATAAAAAGTCGATTCTGCTTAAAAGAACATAATAAATTTACAAGTTTGATAGTTTTTTTTTCAATACTAACAAAATTCCTCTTGTTGGATTTAAATCCAAAGAAAACTCTTGATTTGGCTAGAATTTAAAGTAGTAAAAGTAATCTAATAAAAAATGGGTTATAAATGGGAAAAAATTGACAATCTTAAATCGAAAAAATCTAGTGTTTCTTACGCACTTAAGTAAGGATTTAGGCCTCTCAAATAAAAAGTAAAACAATGTGATCTTTACATTGGCTTCCGAAAATAAGTCATTATTCTAATTTTCGGAGACAACCTCCCCCCCCCCCTTTAAAGACTGTTAACTGTAGTTCGAGTTTTTCAAAATAAAAATAGAAGGTCTTTTAAGGATGAAAAATAAGACCATGTCGCTAAAAAAATAATCAAAAACCGAGATATTATGATGGTTTAAATTTACCCAAAAATCAGAAAAATTCGCAGAAACAGCGCTGAAAGACTGCTGCTATAAAGAAGTTCATTTGTATTAAAAATATATAGTAAATTAACGGATTGAGAAGATCTTTTAGAACAAAGAAAATGTTTTTTTTTTTAAATTTATATCGAACCAAAATTTTTGATTCGGCAAGCATTTGAAACAACGCGGAAAATGGACTAAAAATAACCAATTTTTGGACCTTCAACTAAAGTAAAAGTAGCGCTAAAGTAATTTTGTGTTTTATTATGTTGATAATAAATATTTTATGCTAAACTGTGAAGAAGTATTTTATTTCGAAAAAATTAAAGTAAGTAGTGAATGCCTTTGTAGACGGTAAAAAACAACCCTTAATTTCAAGAGAGTTTGTTTTACTCAGATCTAGCGCATTCAGAATAATTTAATACTCTAATGTAAGGGGACATTTAAAGACTATACCAAATCGGGAAGATATAAAAATAACCCTTCGAAGCACAAGTCCATGGAGAGTTTGGAGAAGAAGGTTCATGGAAGCAAAGCTTTTGTAGATACCTGGCTAATAAGTTCCCTATTTCTGGAAGAAATATCGTCGCATGTCTTTCATTTACACATTTACGGGAAACTGTCATTGCGTTTTATTTTTCAACACAACAAAGAATGGTTCAAAAGGATTTTAGGACAATAAAGTTCGGGTTTTGCAGTAGTTGGCATTCTTCCCAGGCTAACCTCTATTGACTATCTGCGTCTTGTACATAAATAAATATTTTAAAATAAATCGTTGATAAAAAATTCGAACAAATATTCCACAAAATATTATTTAAAATTTGATTGCCATCAAGCAATATATAAAAATGGCTATTCTGTTAACTATTAACCTAATACTTCTAGCTATTGTAATTCTTAAATATATTCAATAATTTTTGTTGTAATATGTAAAATAAAATATTGTTAATATAATTCATATCGCAGTTATATATTTCATATATTTTTTAAATATACATTATTTAATTATTTGTACAAAATATATAACGAATATCAAGACTTTAATGACCTTATAAATTAATTAATGGTGTTTAGAAATATGAATCTAGTCTTATGCTATTTATTCATGAAATTGAAAATAAAAATAAGAAAATATTTTTTATATATATACAGTTTCATTAAAAAAATATATATTCTTAATTTAAATACTCACTTATTTGAATTATATATATATATATATATATATATATATATATATATATATATATATATATATATATATATATATATATATATATATATGTATATTTATCAGTGTATTTCAGAGAAGATGTAATTTGTTTAAAAACACAACCAAACAAAATTGTTTTTAAATAAATCACATTTTACACCGACTGTTTTTAAAATAAGATGATTATCACCGGAAAATAATAAGTGCCTGTCTAAAAAGGGAGAAACATTTTATTTATTTACTTCCTACAATGTTTATTTTTGTGGTGTTAACGTTGCTTCACCTGGATAAATGTTTTTTCGTAAAAAAGTTATTTTTAAAGTGTAAAAATAACACTAAAAAACTGAAAATTCAGAAGAAATTCTAAATGATGTAAATATGACTTTTTATCAAAAAGTAGATATTTATTGAACAAAATTTATAAGCTTGGTGACAAAACAATAAGTTAAAGACATCTTGCTCTTCAAAACACTTATAGGATTAAAGAATGTAATTAATTATAAATTAAAAGAAAAATTTAATCTAGTGAATTGTTATTTAATTTGGATTAAAACCTGAAAATTCTATTTATTATACGAATTAGGTAATTTTTATTGTCGAAATTCATAAAAATAGTTTATTTATATTGCTAATTTGTAACAAATCATTTAAGAGAAGTTTTTATTTTGCGTCACATATCTTAAACAGCGCGTAATTTATAAAAAAAAATACTAGCATTGACTACTAAAAACTATACAACATGAAGCAAATTTTGTAAAAGAAGGTATTTGAAGAATCAAATAAAAAAAATTTTGTCCAATAAGCAACACGACGGATAATTCCTATTTTCAATTTTTAGGATCGTATTACTTCGATTTAATGTTTTTTTATAAATTTATTATCCGTTTAATCCGAATTTTCGTTTACGTAAAGTTAGGACATCCTGTTTATTCATAATCCATAAAGAGCTATAAAAAAGAATGGTAAAGATCTTTAATAAGTATGAGAGTTTTAAAAACTTGAGAAAATTTATTTTTTATAGTATATTGAACGGTAAAATTTTGGGTAAAAATATATTTTTTCTATACCAAATTTTGGTTCTTCCGAGTTAAGTGCATTATATGTTTTTACTATCACATAGCACTGTATTATATGCTCACTTTTTAGTACAGGAAAAAATTACATACCCTTAATTTTGCTTCAACTTCTTCTACAAGTGGCACATCTAAAATAAAGTTGTCTTTCGATTCGCCCAACACAACCATATTTTCAGTATAACAAAAACTTAATGTTTAGAACGTTACATGTATATTTAAATTTTTGAAATTATATACAAACTAATATAATATTAAAAAATTAATTTCGATGTTCCAAATTCTGTCTTTTGATAAATCAACAAGTTTTAATCAAATTAAATTGGATTTTAAAAAATAATGAAAATTCTCACGGCTTCCCGATAAAATTGGGTGATTCCCTCAGGAATTTTAAATGCAAACTAATCGGTAGCAAGCCTTGCATTGATTAAAGTGAGATGAAAAATCACGATCCGATGCTAGAAGCAGTCGGGGAATTAACACATTTTAAACAGGTTGTAAACAGACGCCTTGGCGTATTTTCATTGAGTAAATTTCTTTGTGTAGGGACGCTAAGAATATACACACAACAAGAAAGTTTTGCGCCAGCCAATATTATAAATCGAAAGGCTTGATTTATTAAATATGGCCACAAGGTTAAATACAAGTCTCATTTATTTAAACAACAACATAAACTATAGAATGGCACATTCTAAATGGCATGGCATTTAATACGAAATAAACAAAAAAAGGAAAAATATATCATTTAAAAATTTGGAAAAAAGTAACGACACGAAATATATCATTGGAAAATTATACCCATTTTAATCCTCGGCAGTGAGCCCTTGAAAATATGAAAGTCCAGGAAGAAGCGGCTGTAGTTGGTGCGATGATAACTTTCCTGGAATAGTTGTGTACCTTAGTTTGCCTTGGTGTGATCCTTCAAGGCATCGCACTCAGCAATATGTCACAGTCAATTGGATTACTACATGTTAAAAACAGAAACAAAAACATAGTTTCCCGTCTTCTGTGCTTGAGACTTTTAAGCCGAAATAATATGAGTTTAGTCTCATAAGCTAGACCGTGTGATGGAAAATGGTGCTTGTACAGCAGATATTTAGTGAATTTGTTGTTAACACTCTCGAGTCTTCTTTAGTGGGACATATGTAGGAGGACCAAATAAATGAGCAATATTTCAGAATGCCGCGAACAAGACAGTTATATAAGCAAGTTAGAACATTTTAAGCCTCTGGACCGTAATACTGTCTATGCGTGCATTGAATTGTAAATCTTGCTGGAAAATTACTTCCAAACCAGTAATTGAATCAACTATCTTGATAGGCTGACGTTATAAATGAAGAATTGGATGACCACACTTATAGAAGCTGGCTAATTTGAATTTAGAGACGTTAATTTTGCTGAGAATAGAAGGACACTAATCAACGAAATTATTTACATCGACTAAAAGTTATTGTGATCAAAGCTAACTTTGCTGCAAAATTTTAGATAGTTGACATATAACAGAAGTGGTCGTGACGTCATTGATGAATAGAAGAAATAAGACAAGCCTTATAGGAGACCTATGAGGATTATCAGAAAGGACCCGTTCCTCGCCCGACAGTAAACCGCACAACTTCACATGCTGATGTCAATAGCTGAGATTAGATTTGACCCAGTTTAGATAATTCCTTGAAATTCCAATTTCAGATAACCTCTTGAGTAGCAATAGGTGGTGAACACTGTCTAAGGCCCTTGACAAATCAACGTAAATTGAGTCGACCTATATTCTTGTTTAATGATGTGACTTTAGAATTTTGACAAATTTCAAGGTTAGTTTTATTGCTGAAGTTACGCTTTATTTAAAACTTCTTTAGGGATGAAAAATACGGTTTTGTTTTATCAAATATCGCCAGATCCTGGCAACTAACCAAACCCACGAACCGTCAAGAAGAACTCAATAACATAACGATAGCTTTCAAGTAAAACAACCACAAAGAACACAATATCAAAAAGGTCCTAAAAGAGACCACAAATACAAAAGCATAGAAAAAAGATGACAAATCAAAAACCACATAGTCATACATAAATGATGTAACAGACGAAATTTGAGGAAGCATGACATATGCACAATTTACAAGCCAGAAATTATTAGGAAATCCCAAAGACAAAATACTATTGGAAAACAGTATACATGCCATGTAGAGACTGTGAAAATAGAAGAATCTCTACCAGAGTCTAAGAACATAAAAATAGGGTAAAGAATAAGCAAACCACATCAGCTTCATTCCAACATCATCAGGAGACAGGACACACTATAAGTTTCCAGGAAACCAAACAGATCGCACTCATAAAGCATTATGGAATGCGCATTATCAGAAAAACTCTCGAACTTGAAAACACTAAAAACCTTAACAAGAGAGATAATGCACAAAACATCTGAAATACACGGAAAATCCTAATAAAAATCCAACTGAAAACAACACACCAGAAATAATGAGAGTGAGCCAAGAGGAAACCCAGGAAAGAAAAGAAACCAGGCAGAACAGATCATCAGCGGTGTGAAAGTTGACAATTTATTTTAGAACTAAAAAAAAATTAATATCCAAGTAAAGAATCAGTGTGTCAGCGATGTGACAGTTGACAAGTTCAAAAATGCAGGATATTTATTTTTTTCGTACCTAGCAATGTTTGCGATAACAATACTGTGCCGTTAAAATAAAACGCACATTTTTTACAAACTTAGGTCGAACTGCAATTCACAGAATTAGACGTTTTTAACTAAAGAGGTAAACTCTAATTTTGGATCGAATTTTTTAACCGACTTCTAAAAGAAGGAGGTTCTCAATTCGTCGACTGTTTTTTTTTTTTTTTTTATGTATGTACACCGATTACTTCGGAACGGCTGCACCGATTTGAATGAAATTTTTTACGTTATGTAAAGGAAGTTGCTGCGGTGGTCCTGTATTTTTTTAGATGAAATTGGTGCAGTAAAATCCAAGATGGCGCTTACAATATGGCGGCCAAAAAAATTAATTTTGTCCGATTTTCTCCAAAATTGGTACGGAGGAATTTTCGGGGTTGTACCCAACGAAACTGAAATTATTTAAAAAAAAATAAAAATGGCGGATCCTGTATGGCGGACAAAAAAATTTAATTTAGTCCGATTTTCTCCGAAATTGGTATGGGGGAGTTTTCGAGGTTGCACATAACGAATTTGATATTATTTTTAAAAAAATCGCATATGACGAATCTAAAATTATTTTTAAAAATTCAATATGGCGGATCCAATATGGCCGACAAAAAAATATCAATTTTGCCCGATTTTCTCCAAAATTGGTACGGGGGAGTTTTCGGGGTCCCATATGACGAATCTAAAATAATTTTTAAAAAATTCAATTTGGCGGATCCAATATGGCCGACAACAATCGTTTTTGTCCGATTTTCTCCAAAAATTGGTACGGGGGAGTTTTCGAAGTCGCATATGACGAATCTAAAATAATTTAAAAAAATTCATTATGGTGGATCGAATATGGCGGATGAAATAATCAATTTTGTCCGATTTTGTCCAAAATTGATATGGGGAAGTTTTCGGGACCTTACATAAAGAATTAAAAAATTATTTTTTAAAAATTCAATATGGCGTATCCAATATGGTGGATAAAAAATTAATTTATTTTCTTTAAATATCGATATTGGAAGGTTTTGGAGCTTATATTACCAATTTAAAAATTAATTTGAAAATTAAGATAGTGGACAGACTAAATATTTGTTTGACCCAATTTGATTAATATTTGGAAAACTTTAGGAACTAAAGAATTTTTAGTGGTTCATTTTAGGGTGATTTACAACTTTGGAAAAAAAGGGTACTTTTTTGCCACTTTTGAGTCATTGCGAGGTACACTAATCTCGATTATTACTTAGTTCAAATAATTTATGAATATTATAATGAATTCTAAAACTAAAAATAGAAAAATAAAATTTTTGTAAAAAAATTGAACCAACTTCTAAAAGTGCACTAAAAAGTGAAAAATAACCATAAATTTTTATATGAAATTGAACTTTTTGAAGTCGGCGCCAAATTATTTGTGAATAAAATAAATAACTACTAATATATACAAATTATGGTAAGAAAGCAATTACAAATAAAGTATTTTTAATCTGTTTATGCAAATCACATTTTGTCAGGTATTAGATTGGCGCCGACTTCAAAAAGTTCAATTTCATATAAAAATTTATGGTTATTTTTCACTTTTTATCGCACTTTTAGAAGTCGGTTCAATTTTTTTATAAAAATTTTATTTATCATAAAGTTGAAGGTCCAACATGTAGCAGGAACAAAGATGTATCTTTTATCGAAATACACCAAATTCATGATGTAAATAAAATGACATGAATATATATATATATATATATATATATATATATATATATATATATATATATATATATATATATATATATATATATATATATATTTTCGGAGAAAATCGGACTAAATTAAATTTTTTTGTCCGCCATACAGGATCCGCCATTTTGAATTTTTTTTTAAATAATTTCAGTTTCGTTGGGTACAACCCCGAAAATTCCTCCGTACCAATTTTGGAGAAAATCGGACAAAATTAATTTTTTTGGCCGCCATATTGTAAGCGCCATCTTGGATTTTACTGCACCAATTTCATCTAAAAAAATACAGGACCACCGCAGCAACTTCCTTTACATAACGTAAAAAATTTCATTCAAATCGGTGCAGCCGTTCCGAAGTAATCGGTGTACATACATAAAAAAAAATACATAGTCGACGAATTGAGAACCTCCTTCTTTTAGAAGTCGATTAAAAAATTCGATCCAAAATTAGAGTTCATCTCTTTAGTTAAAAACGTCTAATTCTGTGAATTACAGTTCGACCTAAGTTTGTAAAAAATGTGCGTTTTATTTTAACGGCACAGTATTGTTATCGCAAACATTGCTAGGTACGAAAAAAATAAATATCCTGCATTTTTGAACTTGTCAACTGTCACATCGCTGACACACTGATTCTTTACTTGGATATTAATTTTTTTTAGTTCTAAAATAAATTGTCAACTTTCACACCGCTGATGATCTGTTCTGCCTGGTTTCTTTTCTTTCCTGGGTTTCCTCTTGGCTCACTCTCATTATTTCTGGTGTGTTGTTTTCGGTTGGATTTTTATTAGGATTTTCCGTGTATTTCAGATGTTTTGTGCATTATCTCTCTTGTTAAGGTTTTTAGTGTTTTCAAGTGCGAGAGTTTTTCTGATAATGCGCATTCCATAATGCTTTATGAGTGCGATCTGTTTGGTTTCCTGGAAACTTATAGTGTGTCCTGTCTCCTGATGATGTTGGAATGAAGCTGATGTGGTTTGCTTATTCTTTACCCTATTTTTATGTTCTTAGACTTTGGTAGAGATTCTTCTATTTTCACAGTCTCTACATGGCATGTATACTGTTTTCCAATAGTATTTTGTCTTTGGGATTTCCTAATAATTTCTGGCTTGTAAATTGTGCATATGTCATGCTTCCTCAAATTTCGTCTGTTACATCATTTATGTATGACTATGTGGTTTTTGATTTGTCATCTTTTTTCTATGCTTTTGCATTTGTGGTCTCTTTTAGGACCTTTTTGATATTGTGTTCTTTGTGGTTGTTTTACTTGAAAGCTATCGTTATGTTATTGAGTTCTTCTTGACGGTTCGTGGGTTTGGTTAGTTGCCAGGATCTGGCGATATTTGATAAAACAAAACTGTCTTTTTTATCCCTAAAGAAGTTTAAAATAAAGCGTAACTTCAGCAATAAAACTAACCTTGAAATTTATTAAATTTCTAAAGTCACATCATTAAATAAGAATATAGGTCGATCCAATTTACACTGATTTGTCAAGGGCCTGTCAGTGTTCACCACCTATTGCTACTCAAGAAGTTATCTGAAATTGGAATTTCAAGGAATTATCTAAACTGGGTCAAATCTAAAATCAGCTATTGACGTCAGCATGAGAAATTGTACGGTTTATTGTCGGGCGAGGAACGGGTCCTTTCAGATAATCCTCAGGGGTCTCCTATAAGGCTTGTCTTATTTCTTCTGTTTATGAATGACGTCACGACCACATTTGTTTCCTCTCATCACAGCAAATCACATTTTGTCAGGTATTGGCGCCGACTTCAAAAAGTTCAATTTCATATAAAAATTTATGGTTATTTTTCACTTTTTAGCGCACTTTTAGAAGTCGGTTCAATTTTTTTATAAAAATTTTATTTATCATAAAGTTGAAGGTCCAATATGTAGCAGGAACAAAGATGTATCTTTTATCGAAATACGCCAAATTCATGATGTAAATAAAATGACATGAATATATATATATATATATATATATATATATATATATATATATATATATATATATATATATATATATATATATATGTTTATGCGGATTTCACGGATTCCTCCGTGTGAGATGCAATAGCAGTGGATATATCCACATTATGCCGTTGTAGTGCTGAAATCACATCCAGCCAACGTACAACTATATGCAGCTCCGCGTATGAATGAAGTAAAATGCGAACAGTAAATGCAAACTTCTCTCCATCATATCCTTTCTGTGTTAGAGGTTGCACAGTTAGAACAAATTGTTATAAAACGCAATTTATCCAATTCCACCACCATCGAGATGATGGCCTACCTGTACCACCATACCGAGAAGAAAGTCAAAACTTACCCTTCCCGCCACAGTGATACGGCAGAGGTACATGTTTCGTCTCTACTAGACTCATCAGGGTACCGACATGCACCTGGCTGTGCAAAGGACAGATCGGAAGGAAGCATGCAAATACTGAACACGGCTTCTCCGACCTCCCGTCGGATGGCGTATATATGTTTATGCGGATTTCACGGATTCCTCCGTGTGAGATGCAATAGCAGTGGATATATCCACATTATGCCGTTGTAGTACTGAAATCACATTCAGCAAACGTACAACTATATGCAGCTCCGCGTATGAATGAAGTAAAATGCGAACAGTAAATGCAAACTTCTCTCCATCATATCCTTTCTGTGTTAGAGGTTGCACAGTTAGAACAAATTGTTATAAAACGCAATTTATCCAATTCCACCACCATCGAGATGATGATCTACCTGTACCACCATACCGAGAAGAAAGTCAAAACTTACCCTTCCCGCCACAGTGATACGGCAGAGGTACATGTTTCGTCTCTACTAGACTAATCAGGGTACCGACATGCACCTGGCTGTGCAAAGGACAGATCGGAAGGAAGCATGCAAATACTGAACACGGCTTCTCCGACCTCCCGTCGGATGGCGTATATATGTTTATGCGAATTTCACGGATTCCTCCGTGTGAGATGCAATAGCAGTGGATATATCCACATTATGCCGTTGTAGTGCTGAAATCACATTCAGCAAACGTACAACTATATGCAGCTCCGCGTATGAATGAAGTAAAATGCGAACAGTAAATGCAAACTTCTCTCCATCATATCCTTTCTGTGTTAGAGGTTGCACAGTTAGAACAAATTGTTATAAAACGCAATTTATCCAATTCCACTACCATCGAGATGATGGCCTACCTGTACCACCATACCGAGAAGAAAGTCAAAACTTACCCTTCCCACCACAGTGATACGGCAGAGGTACATGTTTCGTCTCTACTAGACTAATCAGGGTACCAACATGCACCTGGCTGTGCAAAGGACAGATCGGAAGGAAGCATGCAAATACTGAACACGGCTTCTCCGACCTCCCGTCGGATGGCGTATATATGTTTATGCGGATTTCACGGATTCCTCCGTGTGAGATGCAATAGCAGTGGATATATCCACATTATGCCGTTGTAGTGCTGAAATCACATTCAGCAAACGTACAACTATATGCAGCTCCGCGTATGAATGAAGTAAAATGCGAACAGTAAATGCAAACTTCTCTCCATCATATCCTTTCTGTGTTAGAGGTTGCACAGTTAGAACAAATTGTTATAAAACGCGCGTTCAGTATTTGCATGCTTCCTTCCGATCTGTCCTTTGCACAGCCAGGTGCATGTCGGTACCCTGATGAGTCTAGTAGAGACGAAACATGTACCTCTGCCGTATCACTGTGGCGGGAAGGGTAAGTTTTGACTTTCTTCTCGGTATGGTGGTACAGGTAGGCCATCATCTCGATGGTGGTGGAATTGGATAAATTGCGTTTTATAACAATTTGTTCTAACTGTGCAACCTCTAACACAGAAAGGATATGATGGAGAGAAGTTTGCATTTACTGTTCGCATTTTACTTCATTCATACGCGGAGCTGCATATAGTTGTACGTTTGCTGAATGTGATTTCAGCACTACAACGGCATAATGTGGATATATCCACTGCTATTGCATCTCACACGGAGGAATCCGTGAAATCCGCATAAACATATATACGCCATCCGACGGGAGGTCGGAGAAGCCGTGTTCAGTATTTGCATGCTTCCTTCCGATCTGTCCTTTGCACAGCCAGGTGCATGTCGGTACCCTGATTAGTCTAGTAGAGACGAAACATGTACCTCTGCCGTATCACTGTGGCGGGAAGGGTAAGTTTTGACTTTCTTCTCGGTATGGTGGTACAGGTAGGCCATCATCTCGATGGTAGTGGAATTGGATAAATTGCGTTTTATAACAATTTGTTCTAACTGTGCAACCTCTAACACAGAAAGGATATGATGGAGAGAAGTTTGCATTTACTGTTCGCATTTTACTTCATATATATATATATATATATATATATATATATATATATATATATATATATATATATATATATATATATATATATATATATCGGAAATTCTAGTGGTGCTCTAAATTAAACAGGTACTTTTCTATTAATTAAGTGAAGATCTTAAGGTGAATTTAGCTCGAAATGTGATTATAAATTTGTATTTTACGGACTTTCTTAAGCCCGAAACCTTTCTTCCTTTAGGTGTAATACTGATGGCGATGAATTTCTATTATTTGTCCTTATGTTTTCTGTACTGCGTTAGTTTCCTTATTTCACTTTATGCTAGATCCTTCCCCTTTGCTTCTTCATAATTTTGAATATATATTAGTTAATTTTAATCTTAAAGGGTATTAGTAGTGTTGCTAGAAATGTTTTGCTTTTTGGTCATTTGAAATATTATAAAATGAAAATACTATAGTTTCTATTTTAAATTTTTAAGTTCAAAATTCTTTGAGTGAGGTGGGAGGAAGTAAATTTACATTTTTCTCCACAATCCTTATTAAAAATATTTTAATTTGTAGACCTAGAAAATTGGATTATTTCATCAAAAAAGAACATAAAAATAAAATTATTTTGCATGTTCCTTTGTAAAGTTTATAAAAAAAATAATATTGAATAATTAGAAATAAATTACTTTCTTTATTTTAGTTACAAATAATATTTTAAATTGCCGACTTGCAAACAAGTATAAACATACCGTAAAATGCGTTATTTTTATTTGATTTTTCCCTTTCATCTTAAAAATAAACGTCTAAAAGCTTGAAGTAATTGCCCTCTTAGTAGGTGCAGTAAATAAAATATTTTGCATATTTTGTGTTTGAGGTGAAGCACACGAAGGAGAAATACATTTTTGTCGAAATTAAGCATTTATTCATATTTGAAATTTCAATGTTTTGAGTCAATATTTTGAAAGAAAATAGTTACGAATGTTTTTTTTTATTCTAAAACAGATCTCTAGATTTATATTTTAAGGGGAAAAATATAGTTTAAATTAATCGATTAAAATTATTTTCAATATTTCTTGTTTTTCAAAATTAAGTAGAAACGAGGTGCTAATTGTTAACAAAGATTTTTTAAATTGATTTTTGAGGCGATTTATGTTTCAACCTGGATAATATATAAATTCCCAGCATCCTCTTTTCCATGGCCTTCTGGATTATTCGCAGTCGGTTCATAATTTTCTGTGTTACCGTCATTGTTTCCAATTCATATGTGGCTATTGGAATGATATCGAATATGTTTCGGTTCAAACTTATGGTGATTTCCTTATTCTGCAGAATGCAGTTTAGTTTGTCAAATGAAGTCCATGACTGACCAACAAGATGAGATATCTCCAGCGCTTGGTTTTCTTTGCTGATATAATAATGAATAAGTAGGTCTCAACGTTTTCTAAGGTGTTTTTGTCTATATTTATTTGAATGTTTCCTTTATTCAAAATTTTTGATTTGTGAGGCATGTGTGACTCAAAAAATATGCCAAATTCATCATATAAATAAAATGACGTTTTTTCGAAAACGGTTAGGATTAGCGACATGAACGAAAAGTACTGAATTTTTAGTCAATAGTTAAAGTTATGTAAAAAACGTCCAAAGTTTTTATCATAGAGGGTGTAAAAAAATGGGGTCATGAGTGTCACAGCTATTCCGTCCCTGCAGCTGTGAGTAATTTACAAGACTTTCTTGGATAGTACTTTGAAGGGTCTCACCTGGTATAAATCGTATTAAAAAAATTGACATATACCTGGTGGTTCAATAATTATGTGTAAAAAACTTGATTCTATTGTAGCTCCTTGGAGCACATATCTCCAAAGAGGAGGCTATACGAAAAAAGTTTATATGAACTTGTAGTATTCCTTTTACCAATTTTTTCACATCTGGAAGATTTCCCACATTTCCCTGGTATATTGATATCATTTTCTATCTAATAGAAAATTTTTTGAAGTTGCTTCTAGGATCTGGTTAACGAGTTTTGGTTAGAGAGTATCACCTTGACTTATTCCACGTGTTTTATAAATTTGTCTGTTTTTTAGTAACCTCAAATTTTTATTTGTAAAAATGTGTTTTGATCAGTGGCGAAATAACGACCCCGCAGGCCCCGCGGTGCGTGGGGGTGCAACTAATCCAGAGGCGCTCTCAACTACCAAAGTGTAAATACGAAGGATGAAGACGGGTGCAAAATAGTAGAGCGCATTCAAAAATTTGCGGTGGGGGCCCACATAATCTTAGTTACTCCACTGAATTTGAGAAATATTTTTTATGATTTTTGAATACATACAGTCTATTCTAGCGCCGTGCAGAAATTTAAATATTTGCTATATTTCGATACTGTCAGACACTTTTTAAAAGTCAACAAAAGAAATACTTTTTAATTCCGATTTAAGAAAATATTTTAAAATCTGTTATTTTGACGCTGATAACATTGACCTCGTTTCTAACGTAGAATTTGGATCTTATCTGATCGATTCAATGCGGTTAAGTCCACTTGAAATTCACGTTATAAACGATTATGATTTAAGTTTTGATTGGATGCGATATATGAATCGTATGAAAAACGTTTTTGCACGTTGAAAAAGAAATCGAATTGAAATGGTTGATTTATACTTTTTTTTGTTAATACTTACCTGTCATTTTAATGAAACAGGTAACTGGAAAAAGTTTTATCACCTCCGTTTTGGTTATCATACTAATAAAATGTGTGCCGGCGTGCTCTTGCATAAAGTAAGAAAAAAGCGTGGTTTGACCATTTGGGAATGTAGACGGTCCGAGCTGAATGTACGGTGTAAGGGGGGAATGCCTGTTATAGGGAGAGTTCTACTGTGCAAAGGGGGAAAACTGTGTGTGGTCGCGTGTTTTAGGGTGAGATGGGTAATATTGCTCTACAATGGGATCTCGGTGCTTTGACAAAGAAGGATATATTCATGACGTGCGGTCATCTCTACTCTCTGCAGATTCATGCATTGAACAGGACTAGTTACACAAGTTCCAATAATTTGTAAAAATCGGGGATTTTCTGGAGTGTATAGCCGACAATCCGTTAATTCCCACCGTTTATGTTCATAAAAAGGAGTCTGTGTAACCTATCCGTAAGGCTGGCTCTTATTTTAGCTAAAAACCGTTGGATGAGCTGGCGAATTGTCTTGCAGCATTGCATTCCTCCTTTAGTCATAAAAGGTGCCTATAAAACTCAAGTTTAATTTAAAAATTCTTTATACATATTCTTGATTAAAATTAAAACGAAATCGAAAGGAATTAAATATGTCTAACTGTTGTAAAAAAGAAACAAGTTAAGTTTAACTGGCCACATCTACCAACTTGAAGTAATATACAGTTGCTACCATCTTCCAAGAGAGAAGAACAGATGGCATCACTTTCTTCTCAATATCATTTCTTAGTTTTATTGTAAATAATTGAAATAAGGATTAGTGAATCGGATGGAGGAGTTTTCGATAAAAACACATTTAATTTTAAAAAGCTGTAACCTCGCTATATTATGAATATTTTTTTATTTATTTATTTAAAATAACTAAGCCGGTGAATGGCAGCTTTTCATCAGTGAGTAGATCAGTGTGCGTCAGGAGTACATGTACCAGGGCGCCATTCTTTTGTATGTTTTTTCGAGTAAACCACTAAATTTATAAAATTTGAAGTGAAACGACGGAAATTAGCTTTGATTAACACCTATTAAATAAACTTTGTTAAACCAAATTTGTAACATCCTGGAATTAAATCAATATCGAAATCAAATGTGTTGTTAAAACAATATATAACACCTTAACAGATACACATTAGCTAATGTTTTATCATCTTTGGCCAATGATAATTAAATATGTACAGAAAATAATTAAATTAGGCATTAAAATAATACAATGTATTACGAATAGTATATCACATATTTATATGAATTTTTAATTAACGAAAAATAAGAAGAATTTCCCATCTTAGTGAATATACAAAAAAAAATAATTAAGTGGGTTACTAAAATAATCCAACGACTATTTATAGATCGTGCATTACATGTTTATATAAATTAACAATTAATTAAATAGAAATGAGGAAAATTTGGTGATGGCATTCTGCTCAAGAGAGAGTGCATTTCTCGTATAGAGGTCACACTCCCGGCCGAAATTCACCGATATGTCAAAAGTTAGTGCCAGTGAAGGATTAAAATTCTGAGTACTATTTGGATTTCAGACCCTAAAACAATATTCTCTTGCCTTAGTCCGACACTCGAGAAAGGAATCAAAGAAGGCATACCTTTTTTCCATGAGGATACCGAAGAAAATTCATAATATTCTAGAACATGAGATGAGGAAGTTATTTAATTTGACTACAAAACTTCAACAGCTTATAAGGATAAATGAGAGATATTAAAATTTCAGAACAGACTTGACTTCCGACCCAATGACCGCTCTATCTGTACGGACTATTTCAATAGTTGCCAGGTTATGTTTGCATAATTAGTTTGGGAGAGTTCATCACAAATCTACGTTTGGCTGGAAGGAGTAAAAATGATAGAAAAGTGACAATGTTGGGCGATTCAAGAGAAAGAACGTTCAGGGATGAAGCTAATCAACCCAAATACACGTTTAAGCCTTATGTCGAATACGTCCGCGCATTAAATACCGGGTGTCAACGAATCTATTAGACAAGTCATAATTTCTAGAGTATTATGTGTATCAAAATGAGAATTGGTACAGGTAAATGGTATGTGAAGGGGAGAGTTTTCGCATATTTTCCACTTTCCGGCCACTTCCGGTTTTACCGGAAATGGCCCCGGTTTTGAATTTTTAAATATAACACCCTGTATATTTTAACATTTTTGGACTTCTGAGACAATTCTAGATCAGAATGTGACATTTTAAAAACTTTTTACGTCTACTTCATTTTTTTAGAGCCACTTTTAAAATTGCATCTAGGTGGTCATGATCGGACGCAAACTATTCTAAGGACCTTAGGTGATGTCAAAAAAAAATACAATCGCAAAGTTTTAGTTACTAGTATAAAAGACAGGAATAAGACAAGTTGACAAAATTACGTTTTCATTTCTAACTATTAATTTTCAAATGGCGACCCCTTTTTGACAACTACTTTTCGAAAAAAGCATTCTTTAACGAATCTAACGGTACTAATTTATTTGCGATTGGATTAGACATAAGAACAGAAATTAAATATTATTAAGCAAAATACTGGATAATTTATTTACTTATGACAAGTGAGCCATGGACAGCCATGATGCATAATAATTTGCAACTGTTTTTATCAAGTCTTCTTTGGAAAACAAAGCACTCACTTAAGTAGATAATGACAGTGACATACGCTCTAAGAACAGACGTAAAAGTTTCTTAATTTTCGTTAAGTTTAGAGTTCTTAGAGCGTATGTCACTGTAATTATCTACTTAAGTGAGTGCTTTGTTTTCCAAAGAAGACTTGATAAAAACAATTGCAAATTATTATGCATCATGGCTGTCCATGGCGCACTTGTCATAAGTAAATAAATTATCCAGTATTTTGCTTAATAATATTTAATTTCTGTTTTTATGTCTAATCCAATCGCAAATAAATTAGTACCGTTAGATTCGTCAAAGAATGCTTTTTTCGAAAAGTAGTTGTCAAAAAGGGGTCGCCATTTGAAAATTAATAGTTAGAAATGAAAACGTAATTTTGTCAACTTGTCTTATTCCTGTCTTTTATACTAGTAACTAAAACTTTGCGATTGTATTTTTTTGACATCACCTAAGGCCCTTAGATTAGTTTGCGTCCGATCATGACCACCTAGATGCAATTTAAAAAGTGGCTCTAAAAAAATGAAGTAGACGTAAAAAGTTTTTTAAATGTCACATTCTGATCTAGAATTGTCTCAGAAATCCAAAAATGTTAAAATATATAGGGTGTTATATTTAAAAATTCAAAACCGGGCCGGAAAGTGGAAAATATGCGAAAACTCTCCCCTTCACATACCATTTACCTGTACCAATTCTCATTTTGATACACATAATACTCTAGAAATTATGACTTGTCTAATAGATTCGTTGACACCCGGTATAAATGATTTTAAAAACTCTGTTCTCATTTGCTCCGGTATTATAACTAATTTACTTTGTTACACAAAAATAAAGGGCTACAAAGCCTCCATTTGATAATTCCAATCCGACGGTTATTTTGCATTAGAAATAAGATCAATGAGAAATATAAATGTTGTAATTCCTTTACCAGCCGAAGTTATTCTTATTCCTAAAGAAGAACAGGCGGCATTTTTTCTTTTAAATTTAATGTATGTGCTTTATTACAAGCGTTTGAAATAGGGATTACTGAATCAGATGAAATAGTTTCCTATAAGATTTCATTTGATTTTAAAAAGTCTCTATTCGAAAATTTCGACCCGATCGAGATATTGCATTTGAAACATAATTATAATCATGTGAAAGCATCTGATCGTAGACTCCTGCAAATGGAATATTTTGGGTAGCGTTTGGCCGTTTCGCCCATGATTTACTGCTGTCCCATATTAGTTAGTAGTATCCCAGTGACAAAGACATCTTGGAAACCTGGTTGTTCCTCTTGGTTCTTGTAGTTTTAGTAACTGCTTACCTTTACCAAAACTCTGGACTTCAGGATTCGAGAAAGGCTGCTATCTAGCTGATCAAATCTCGCCTCTTGGTTTGAAGTTCCACATCATTGCGCCCGCGAGTTTGATCGAGTTTTTATAAAATTAAATGAAATGAGTTTCTCAAAATACTTAAATCTATTAAAAATAAACGAAATTATATACAATGACAAGCTATAATTAATATTGGTAAACAATTTCAAAATGAATAAATAATTGCTTCTCTTGATCGTTCTATTGATAAAAATCTAATAAACCCAATTTTGAAGATAACACGTATAAATAGCATTCTAAAATATAAGTTAAGAAAAGAATGAAAACATGAAAAATAGGCATTTAAATTGTTTAAAAAAACTATATCAAAGTCGTCCTTTTACCAAGTGAAATAAAAACAGACATTCCCGTTAACTTTCTCAAGATTTACGCGTTGCTTACCTTTCTTTAGCAGATTTTAAAACTTACCGTTTCTAATGAATCTCAGATCGTAACTGAAAATTATGACTTCTCAAAAGCCCGCAGGTTCCTGTTGGTACCTATCTCAGTTGTACACCCTGTAGGGGTGAATTTCATTCTCGAAAGTTCGAATAGTTTCGGTCCTCTTGTCTATAGAGGGAGTCAGCCATTCTATGATGGATATTTAATTTCCGAATTGGGCTCTGAATATATTAGTCTTATGCATTTATATATAAAAAAATAGTTAACCAAACTAATCTATATCTTCTTATAACTAAAAGAAAACCGATAAAAACTGTAAAAAATTTGAGTACCATTTTATTCATTTTGCTGGTATTCAAAACATTTTTTCTTGCAATCAGGAAAACAATCGCTATAAGAATTCTTTGTATAAAAATCAAACGATTATATCGCATTAAAGTGATTTTATTTGATTATTTTTTCGTTTCCTAATAATGGGAAAAACGTTCAATATTTTAATATATGTGTTATTGGTATTTGCTGATACCATATGTTAAAACTACCCTTGGGAATTTTCCTTTTGGTTTTAATTGCATGGTAGGATTTCTTCGGCAAATCTATTTATAAATATTAAAAGAGGGTGTGATCTTTTTAGTTTATGTCGTCATAAATTGTCTCGGTTTATATATATAAAAAAAACAGTTAAACGTTTCACAAATAATAAGACTGATTTTAGGCTTAAGTACGATAACTGATTTATTTTCTCTTTATATTTTCTTGGCTGGTTATATAGGATATATAGTGTCTCAGTTTCCATGGTTAAAAACCTATCTATAGAGTGATTATTTAATTCCTCCATTTAGTGCTTGTTCCATTACAATGAACTAACGTACTTATGTCAATCAAATAGAATCACTTTAATTACATCATTTGTTTCTACTGCAAATTAAAATATTCGAAACATATTAAGTTAAGTAATTTTAATCGCTTTCATATTTCAGCATGAATAAATAGTAATAAGTAAAATGTTTTAATTATACATTAAAATACATTAAAATTGGAAACCGTTTACTGATTCATAACACTTTTCGTTTCGAAAATCATATACAGATATATTCATAATGAGTCATCCGAAATTTTCAGTTATTCGGAAACACGTTAAACGCTTCAGAAAAAATGTGTTAATATTGACCGTTTGAGTAAACATATTTAATCAAGTTTATTAACTAATAAGTAAAAGATTTAATAGTATGACGTCTTCTTAAATTGTAATTGCAGTTTTTAGATAATCTAAATTTATTTGTGGATAGTTTTATCTATAGTGACACAAGTATACCTAAACAGAATTTAAATAAATAATTATAATCTTAGGAAACCTAATAGACTAAGTGCTGGTCGTGTTTCTTTATACTTGTGTATAAAACACTCTTTTCTTATTAATGTTTCATTAGTTTAATAGAAGTAAACTCTACATAAGTTTCGCTTTGAGGGCCTATTAAAGAGTACGTTTAATATAAAATTTAAAGGTGTTTTTTAAAACTTATATGTACCCAATATTTTATTCTTTATTCTTTATAGCCTAATTTTATTACTGTGAATCTAGGAAAGACGACGTCAAATGTTTATCTATAACTGGAGTTGAAAGAAAGCAGTTGAGATCTAAACAGTGTGAGGACATTCCTAAATTTTTTATATTATTTAAAATTTCCTATGTTCTTTAAGTCTAGTTTTTATACTTCTACCACTTTGACCTATATATAGCACCACAATTTGCACAGTCAATTTTATATACCCCTGATCTATTTAATTTGGAGGTTGTTCAAGACTTAGGGGAAAATTACAGGACTAGGAGCTTGGATAAGAGTGAAAAATTTTTACTTTTGAAAATAACCTTTAGTGTCCCTCTCTTGGACCTTGAGGGATATCCACAATGTGTAACTGTGAAAAATCCGCCAAACTGGGATAGCTGGAAGAATTCTAACGATAAAGAAGAATACATTTCTTTATTTACATAAATGACTTCGAATTTCGATGACTTGGAAAATAGACTTGAAGGTCAAGTTTGTCAAGATCGTCCAAACTTGTACATTTCACCTAGTATTTGTTGAAGGCACCTTCAATGTCTAATATGCTCAGGAAATCACTAAAATTCGTTAAAAAGACTTCTGGCTGATTTTTAAACAGTTGAGCCTTCCCAGAACAGAATGGAAAATTTTAAAATATCATCTCCGACATGAAATTTCCCGTTCTTTTCGAATGCGATGTCGAAAATTGGGGTCTCCATTAAAAAAAAAATGACTCGACCTACACTGACCTTCAAAATTTACGCGAAGGTAAGGATGGTATAGGTCACCTTTGCATTTTATCCACTCTTTGAAATCACGTTCAACAAGTATTTCTTATTTATTTTCCCTTATCGTTTGAATTCTTCCAGCATAGTTTAACGGAATCTTTATAGTTTCATCCAAATCTTTAGAATTCTTAGTCTGTTCTCTTTCTGTCTCATCATGGTCCAGATGGAGTGATATATTTTTATTTTTGTTGTCAGCAAAATATTTTTAGATTTTATTACTTCTGTAATGCAAAAAAGCCAGGATTGGCACTTCGTATTTTCATGTTCATTTCCTTAGTCATGTTATTGCCTGATGTAATAGTGGCATCCAGATATTTAAATTTATGGGCTCTTTCAAAGTTGTATTGGTCCATGGTCACATTTTTTCTTGTTTGATCCCTCCGCTCCATCCTTGATGTGGTCATAAACTTGATTTTATTTTTATTTATTTTTAAGCCTATATTTTTTGCTGCAGATTATATTCTATAACGTTCACAGTTGTGTGTTATATATATATATATATATATATATATATATATATATATATATATATATATATATATATATATAACCAAAAGTGCCACTTTCTTGAAAATATTTTAGTTGGGTTGTTTTCATTGACATTAGTATACTAATTTCGAAATTTTTGTATATATAGTTTTCAATATAAATATTTAATTGATTCTCGATGGGACACTATGTATTCATATGATTCTTTATGCGAAACACCAAATATATAAGAGATATTAAGGACGTTATAACATTGTGTTGTTCTTTGGTTTGCAATGTGCTTGAGCATAGCTCTGTAATATTGAATCCGTTTTAGCAGTACTATATACAGAGTGTCCAGTAAGTATTTCCTAATTTCTCATACAGGGGAGGTCAAAATAACCCTAGTTTGTCACAAAAAAATTCATAAAGTGTTCCTTAACGGAGATACAGAGCCTTAAAGAGGTAACCAGCTATTTATGTTATCGGTTCTAAGTTTTGAACCGAGGCCAAAAGACTCATTAAACCATACTACAGTAGATGTTTTAGATCATCAGAAAAGTTAGGAACGGATTTGCAGCAACACTCGTTGAGCCTAATTTTTGACAGGTGTCATTTTACAGAGCTGAAAACTGATTTTTTAAAAACCTTAATCATTTCTCTTCAAAAAAGGTACTCCTAATTTATTTACATAAATCTGGCGGTTTTCGAGATAAATTGGTTTTTAGGCGAAACACCCATAAGTTACTAATGTTAAACACAAACAGGTAAAAATTAGGTTTTTATTGTTAATATCTACATAATGAATTACTATTGACGGAATTTGTCAAAACGGCCTTTAAGTAAAAATAATTTTAAGAAATGGAAGAATATTCTTAAGCAGAGTATACTGATATGAATTTAATTTATGGTGAGGCGCTGTCAAATTCTTAGAAGGTAAGAAGACGTTATGCTTACAGATTTCCATCTCGGACATTACTGAGTTCAAAAACGTTTCAAAGGGTTGAATCAAGCCTAAGGGAAACAGGTAAAAGACGATTAAAAAATAGTTATTAGAGTTAAAAGAACAAATTTTTTACATGTTTTATCCAGGCTCATTTTTGACGCCACGTAGCGGTGAGTGCCCTCTCAGGAGAGGACGAGACCCTCACGTAGAGGAACAAATTTTGCAAGATATTGCTGATAACCCTTCAAACAGTATAAGAAAGCTCGTGACACGAAACAATATTACAAGGTGGATTGTACATGAAACTCTGACAGAACAGTTACTTCTCTCGTATCACGTTGAAAAAGTACACGCTATGTCTCGGGATGATTATTACGTAAGACTTCAATACTCCAACTGGTTTATACAGCAACATAACCTAAATCTAAATTTTTCTAACCTCATTTTGTCTACCGATGAGGCCGATTTTACAAGGGATAAACTCGCACAATTTATATTTTTGGGCTGATGAAAACTTGCATGCTATAATTCAAAACAAACACCGACAAAGGTTTATTGTAAACGTATGAATTGGCATCATCGGAAAAAACCTTATAGGTTCATTTGTTTTGGAAGGAATACTCAATGATGAGATTTATTAATAAATTTTACAGTAAAGTTTAAATAATTTATTGAAAGGCGTATCGATTGATAGAAGAGTGTAAATGTGGTGCTCCACCTCATTTTAACCGTATAGTACGTTAATATTTAACAAACGTTTTGGTCCTCAATGGATAGGTCGAGGTGGGCCTGTTTTATGGCCACCAAGGTCTCTAGACCTAAATCTCTTAGATTTTGCTTCTGGAGACATCTAAAAGTCCGTAATAATGCCGGAATGTTATTTCTAGTGCAACGAGAAAATATTCGAAGAATGAGAAAATGTATTGAAGTATGTGGAACACATATTGAACATTGACATTTATGAAAATAACATTTAAATGTATTCACTATTTTTGCATTTTAATAACATAATAAATTAATTGAATCCCGATCAACCCTTTAAAAGGTTTGCCTTCGAAGAGTTATACAGCTCTTCCCCATAAATTAAACCATATCAGCACATCCTGCGTATTTTATTTATACCTCTTGGTGTTTAGCATCAGTAACTTTTGAGTTTTTCGCATATAAACCGATTTATCTTGAAAACCGCCAGTTTTACCCAAATAAATTCAAAGAACTTTTTTTTGAAGAGGAATGGCAAAATTATTTTAAAAAATCAGTTTTCAGCTCTATAAAACGACACCTGTCAAAAATTAGACCTGAGTGTGGCTGCAAGTCCGTTCCTAAGTTCTCGGATGATCTAAAACATCTACTGTAGTAGGGTTGAATGAGTCTTTATGGTCTTAATAAAATATTAAAATTTCATTAAATTATACAAGTTGGTTCAAAACTTAGAGCCGATAGGGTAAATCGCTGGGTACCAATTTAGGACTCTGTATCTCCGTTAAGGGGTGCTTTAGGATTTTTTTTTCTATGACAAAGTAGGATTATCTTGACCTCACCTGTATGCTTCCAAGAAATTAAGAGGTACTTGCTGGACACGCTGTATTTGTCTACAAGGTAATTAATGATATTGTAGATTGTCAGGATATTGTTAGCTTGATATCAATCCGGGTTCCATAGAGAAATACGAGAAACGTACAACTTCTTTCTATAAGAACCCACAGAACTTATTATGCCAAGAGCAATGTGGAGAAACCTTTAAGAAATTATAACTTAGGCTGAGTCCACACGATAAGAAAAATTTGAGCGTAGGCGTAGTACGCGCTTTTGTGTTAAAAATGTATTGTCCACACGGGATATTTCATTACGCGGTCATAAGGAGTGTGTTTTCTTTGTCTTAACCTAATTTTTGTCAGGATTTTTGTTTATATTTTAACTAAAAATTAAAATGAAGCAGAATAAAACGTTAATTGCGGCAGTATTAATCTAGAAAAAAAAGTTACAAAATATAAGGAAAATATTGATACATTCTTTATTAAAAAAAAAACAAACAGAAAAGTCGTCGCTACTAGGTCCGGTCTGTATTTAAGGAAAATATTGGAGAAAGACTTGGATATACTAATAATTTAATTAAAGAAATGTGAGAAAATGATCCTGATTTTTTTTTAAATGTTTTCCTGTTACTATTGGTGTGCTCTTCGCTGTTTTTGGGCCAACAATTAGAAAACGCAATATAGAAATGTGTACAGCTATACCCATATCACTAGGTTGGAAATAACATTGTGATATTTAGCTGATGAAATCAGCATGTGAAAACAACAGTGCGAATTTCGAGTCGATACACAGTGTTTCTGGAATTATTCAGGTTAGTTGTGTAGTAATATGGGACTCTTTAAAAGAAGTTTTATTTCCAAAGTTTACTACTTCTTCCTGGTAAAGAATTGCGAAGAAGTTCAAATTAACAAAAAAACAGTATAATTTTAACAATCGTTTTAATAATTACAATTGTTCGTAGTTTTTAGAAGAATACATTATATATGATGCTAACTGGATTTCTGTTATTAAATTTCCATCAATGTTAATTTTTACTTTTTAATTGTTTGTAATAGGTTTATATAAAGTTTGCGAAGGGTAAGGTTACCAGAAGACAGGAATTCTCCTGACATGTCAGAAATTTTAGCCCCCTGTTAGAGAAACAGGAAAAACTGCAATTGTCAGTATTTTTTTTGAAATTAAAAGAGGAAAACATAAGTATGTAATAAAAAATATTTATTAATCATTCTAGTAAGAAAAAATAAAGTCATTAAACGTTAAGAGTAAGTTGTTAGTTTAGTATATAAATAAATTTAGTTTCGTACTTTTTAGTGCTTGCAGACAGAATAAATTGTTGTAAACCAACTATAACTGCACATTATTTATTATTAAATTACTATACATAAATATTTTTAAGTTACTCTTATGGATTAATAGATAATTATAGTCTAATATTTAATACTCTCTTAAGAAGACGTTACATCTTAAGTAAATTTGTATTCTAATAGGCTCAAACAAAAGCATGCCTTAATCTCCGAAACTCTAAAACTTTACTCTTTACAGAGATCATTAGCTTTGTTCATATTGTCATCGTCCCATAAATATAGCCTATTTCATTTTAGTAATCATGTAAATAAATAGTTATGTTATATTTGTTAGTATGCCTATGACTGTAAAATAATAATTTAGATGCATAAATGGATTATAACTAGGACATGAACATAGAGATGAGGGGAACTAAAATTTAAAAAAACTACAATAGTGACATTAAATTAGTAAATCAGAAGAAAAACTGTTGTTACCTCATGATTTAGTGAACATTTTAATAAAATATTAAAAGTAATATTAGAAAATTTCTTTGAATTCATCGAAACCAGTGATAAACCAAAAGCAGAACCAGCAAAGTTATAACATTGGAGGCAGCGAAAAGCAAAGCTTATAACAATTTAGACAGAATATTTCTTTCCTTAGTCCACTATGCTCCCATTAATCAGAACACTCGCTCGATATTCGCATTTGGTGCTTCGATTGCAAATATTTTGAAAAACCCACTACCTTAACGTACCACATATAACATTCAGATATAATATGCGGATATTTACTGAAAATTCTGAAAGGGATATTGTCAGAAAATCTCAATATGTGATTCGGTAACCATGGCTAAAGGTATGTCTGTGGATTAGCGTCTCGATATCAGAGATTGTCGTTGAATAGAAATTGTATTATATAACGGCCATAGGCTTTAATTTATATAACGAACAACTGTATTATTGAAGTTGTTATAAAATCAATAAAAAAATGAACAAGAATTTTTTTTTTTGGAGAACGAAGCAGTATTGATCTTCGGCAACAAGCTATATACTAATACTAAATATTAAAAATAAACAGTTTCCGCCATATTTAAAGCAGTCCGCTGAAAAGTTTAACATTATTTTGCGTAATGACCTTGAAAAAGGCGGATTTAAGTGGGACATCTTCGGTCTTTGTCTTTTTTTAAATTTAACGAATCACAATGCTTTAAATTTGACATTACGCTCAGATTATTCTTATCGTGTGGACCCACACTCAAACTTTCACCATACTGATATATTTTGGTAAATTAAATCAAACAATTAATTTTGGATAAATATATAATGATCTTGTACCTGTTAAGTATTGGGTGGCAATAACTCTTAGTATTACTTTATTTTATAATAACCATGTTAATACCTATTTGTTTGATTTTATATATAAACTTTGTGTCATTTTCTTTGTAGCATAAATAAAAATAAATAAAACCGCAAACGAATACCGGTGTAGTAAATGTACACCCTGTATAGGTATTAAGGAGAAATGGTAACTCATCTATGTGATTTGGCTTTTTCTATACGAGAGTTTGATATTATTGAGAAATTTATTAAAACGTGGGATAACGAGCTGTTCATAATATCAACTTTTTGAATTCAAAATATTTCAAAAATAAAGCCTCAATGCCTGCAAAGTCGATAGAAAAGTTTAAATTTTAAATAACATTTCACATATCTCCCAGTCGACAATTTCAAATTCGCAAAGTAAATCGATATTTTATCAAAACTTTTCCAACCTTCAAATATACAGCTTAATTTGCAAGCTTCCTGCAAATTAAATTCTGCAGTTTGGGAAGTATGTAGGTGTTTTAGACTGGTCTTCATAAATATTTTTTTCTGATTACTTAGAGCTTCACACTCTCTATAACATAATTTTAGGTAATACCGTCAATAAAATTGTAAATCGGATTACTTATGGTCGTAAACTCTGTTCTATTTGTGTATGTAGACACAACCTCCTTTTGAAATAAAATTATAGCGGTACGAAAGTTAATAATTCGTATATTTGCATTTGAAATTTTGTTATTAATTTAAGCAAAAAACCTAATTTACATTTTAGATTTCGAGTAATGAATTTATACCGATTTGCGTGTCTAAATTGCGAGATGAAAGAAATAAATTAACATGTTAACTGAAGAGAATTTGCAATGCAAACATTATTTTTGTTAAATAATTGTTGGATTCTATTTCATACCTATTTAGGTATTTTAAAAATAAATTAAATCGTTTATAAAAGAGTTTAATTTCGCACGATAAAACATTTGTTCTGACTGCTGAGGTGAATAGAGTGTTTCTGGCTCAGAAAAGAATACTGAGGTTGATATTTGGTCTTAAGCCGACGGATTCGTGTAGACCCATTTTTAAGGAAAATAGCATTTTGACTTTTTACTCTATTTATATTCTGAAATGCGTTTTATATGTAAAACAAAATTATTCAGAGTTTAAAACTCTTGGCTAGGGTCAGAGATATGATACACGAAATAGTGACATTCTTAGTATACCTAAACATAGAACCATGGGCGGATCCAGCCTCTCTCTTTGGGGGGGGGGCGGTGACATCACAAAAATACATTGTGGCAAACGAGAGCAAGTTGTCGACGGGGGGGGGGGGGGAAGGGGACCGGAGACATCCCCATTTCTAGTGTAAATGGCAGGGTCGTACCTATTTTCTGAATTTGAAGCTCTTGGAGAGGAGGGGATGCCAGCAACATACAAATTCTTAGTATAAGAGGCAGAATCGGGTCTATTTTCCTGAACTCAAAGCTATTGGGGAGCGGCTATCGCAAGAAAAACAAGTTGTCAACGGTGAGAGAGTGTCAGCAGCATACACATTCCTAATATAAAAGGCAGAATCGGTTCTATTTTCCTGAACTCAGAGCTCTTGGGAAAGGGGGGGGGGCGATCGCAAACATACACATACACAACCTGTTACCGAAATTCCCAACGTACTTGCTCCAGTACCGCAGGTAACGGAGGACTGCCGTAAATCTAATTTTATTTAAATATTATAAGCTCTTATAAATTTACTGTAATAAAATTTCTGATAGTTCATTTTTATTTCTGCCAGTGAGGAAAGTACACCTTACAGTGTGTCCTTAGTGATTTATCTTGTTTGTGCTTGTTTTTATATATTATTTGAGATTAGTAAGATACCGAAAAAATATGGCCTCCAATTCTATATTTATTCCAAAATCGTTAAACCAAGGCATATTTCCTCAATGAAAAACTTATTACGATGAATGCTTATGATGCCCTAAGATATCAATATCTAGATAATAATGTTAAAAGCTCTGTTGAGATGTGTTCCAACATGACAGGAAAATCTATTATGTACCGAATACTGAAAAGAAAAAACGACTGGAATGTTTTGTACTCCCCCATTAGATCACAGGCAGATGAAAAACCTCGTTGGAAGAAGAGATGAAAACTGCAATAAAAGGAGTTGTACATACATTTTATTATGAGAAGCAGATCCCAACCGTCAACAAAATTCTTACTAAAATCAATGAAGATCGGGATTTACCTTAAATTAAAAGAACTGAGCTCTAGAAATTGCTCAGAGAACTTAATATTTGATGGGAAAAACCAGATAGGAAATCTGTTCTTATAGATCGTCCGGAAACTGTCCATTGGAGAAGGAAATATCTCTCTCAAGTAAAAGGCAGAGTTGCTAGAAATAACACAATATACAAAATTAGTAATTTAACTGAACTTTTGAAAGATTTTTTTGAACAAACTGCGGAAAATTGGGAAAAATCCATATAATAAAAGAATAAAACAAAATGTGGAAACTCAATTAATTGAGCGACGATAGCTTCACTGAATTTGATTACGAATTAGATACGTAATGTTTACCAGTGTAAACACAATTTGTTTTTGTTGCATTTTATTGTTTAATGTTGTTTATATATTTTTTTTATATATTTTTATTTTAGTGTGTCCCATTCTTTAATTTTATATATGTTTAATTCTAATTAGCCGTAATTTCTTTATTATTTTATTATTATATTTGTGTCTTTTTCTTAAGCGTGTAGAATTAACACGTTTATTTTATTTTTTAAGCCTATCGGATATTTCATATAATAAAGGAAATTAAATTAAGATGCCAGTGCAATAGAAATAAAAATAAATAGATCTAATTTTAACTGTTACATATAAAAATTAATTACATTTGAATCTCTTTTTAGTGTTTAATTTAAGAAATAAATAAACTGAAACGTCAAATTTCCTAAAAATGTTTATAATTAATAATAAAATGACCGAGAGCCCCCAAAAAATTTTTAATATTATATGGACGAATTTATTTTTTTATATATGTTTAATTTCTTTTCTTTTTGACAATGAGTATTTTGTAAGTATTTAAATTGTAACTTCGAATTTTTTGAAAGAATAAGGCTACGTTTTAGTCTGAATGTGCCTAAAACGGTTTTTATGCCAAAATTAAACATAATAAAAATACAGTTGTGATTTGTGTTAAATATGTCAAAATTATCTGTATTTTGTACTGTATGTGAATTATTAAGAAATCATAAGAAATAAAATAATAATATAAAAACTTTTTATTTTAAATTTATTACCGAAATAATATTCTATGCCATAAATACATAGTGATAAAATAAACCTCTTTCCGACGCCTATGACAAGGATTAAAATCCTTTTTAACACATCCAAATGTCTATTGTTATCCAACCCAAATAATCCATTAATATAGACCGGTATTTTTGATTATAAAATTTCTAACCCATTCCTAAGAAAAATATATATATCTAACAGATTTTGATAAAGACACCGAACTAAAGAACACAGGTAGTTTGCGAAGGAAAAAAGGTAAAAAGAATTTATTACTCTCTCCAGTCCTTAACTATAGTATAAGAGGTAAAATCGGGTATATTTTCCTGAACTCAAAGCCCTTGGATCCGCGCCTGCATAGAACGGCATTCTTTGAGAAATCCCCAATTTATAATATTATTATTCTGTTTAACAAATTGCTTGCAAAATTAAAAAACATATCAAACAGTAATAAGTTCAAAACAGAAATAAAAAAATTTCTTGTTCAGGGATCATTCTATTCTTTTAACGAATACTTAGGCCTGTAGGATGTACTGACTCTTTTACTGTGTACTGAGTGATTATTTCGTTGCGTCCTTCGCTGACCAGTGCTACGGATTGTGTTCTTATCGTTTTATTTTTTTCTTTCGTGTTAGTTGTTTTAGGATTTTAATCTGTGGTTTTTATTATTAAATATTAGATTAAGTTATTTTACATTTTGTATATTATAACAAGTATCTTATGATACTAACTAATATAACTGTTTCTTGTTTTTTCTAGCTTTAAGGTATGTTATGTATATATTTTTTATTTAATTGTATACTATTGACGAAACCAATGCTGAAGTATCAGTCTTATGGTTAATAAATTTCATTTCATTTCATTTCATTTCATTTCATTTCATTTCATTTCATTTCATTTCATTTCATTTCATTTCATTTCATTTCATTTCATTTCATTTCATTTCATTTCATTTCATTTCATTTCATTTCATTTCATCTCATTTCATCTCATTTCATCTCATTTCATCTCATTTCATCTCATTTCATCTCATTTCATCTCATTTCATCTCATTTCATCTCATTTCATCTCATTTCATCTCATTTCATCTCATTTCATCTCATTTCATCTCATTTCATCTCATTTCATCTCATTTCATCTCATTTCATCTCATTTCATCTCATTTCATCTCATTTCATCTCATTTCATCTCATTTCATCTCATTTCATTTCATTTCATTTCATTTCATTTCATTTCATTTCATTTCATTTCATTTCATTATTTCATTTCATTTCATATCTAAAAATAGTCTGGGTATCCGGTAAGTATCTTCTAACTTCTCGGAAGCATACAGGGGAGGTCAAAATAACTGTACTTTGTCATCGAAAAGAATTCCTAAAGTGCCTTTTAAGGGAGATACAGTACCCTAAAGGGATACCCAGCCATTTTTCATATCGGCTGTAAGTTTTGAACCGAAATTATTATAAAAAATCGAAATCCGTTTGTTTCCTTTCGAGTCACAAATTTGGAGGCTGGATCAAAAATTAATTTTTATGCAATATTAGAATTTTATTTTGATATTCGAATTTTATAGAATTTTTACTTCTTTACTATTTTAGATTTCAATAATAATTATTCAACTGGAAGAAGTGATATTTGGCAATATTTGGATTAGTCGGATTTTTATAAGATTGAAGTGCTACATTTCGCAGAGGCACTATTAACTAAACAATGTTTTACTTCATGGAATAATTTGCAGTATTGCAATTCTAATTTTTTTTTAGTTTGGGTACTATCAGTGATTAAATTAGCCACTAGTTTTTATCGACCATGACTCCACGATCAGTTATCTGAGTATTAAGGAAAGTCCAGGTAATGCGAAAAATTCCTTCAAGGGCCTTTAAGAAATATGTAATGGGTTTTTTATTTCTTAGGTGCAATACCAGTGCTTTCTGTTAGATTACAATGCTTAATTTTAATTAGTTATAATTGGTATACAATTGTACAAAATAAGTTAAACTTTAAGTTTGACATGTGTTAAGTTATATTTATGTCTCAACCGTAATACAGCGCTACGTGAAATTTGTACATTGTAGATTTTGGTTCACTGAATTCTCGCACAAGATTTTTAAATAACCTAACCTGAATTTGCAAAAAAGGGGTTATGGTCTATATTTGAGGTTATGTATCATCGCGACTTTTTTTTGCTCAGAAAACTATACAAAGCACATTAAAATATGTCTGACTCTTTCAAATGCCGCTGAGTTTGCTCAAATATCTTTTTTTTCTTCGAAATATTCAATTTTGAAAATTTCAATTTGCATGAATTTTTCAAGTTTTAAAAATCTTCACTTTTCGTGACCAATAAGCTTTTAAGTGACAAGTCTGATAAACCATGGATGTTATAGGGCTATCAGAGGATCAGTAAATCCAAATTTATTATTAATTTTGCAAAATCATTTGTTTAAACAAATTATTGCAAAAAATAACGTTCAAAATAACTGTTTTTCGTTAAAAAAAAATTTAAAAAAAATCCTAGTTTTTATTTTGCAAAGAACTTAAAATTTTCAGAAAGACATCAGCTTTCGAATAGTGTGTGACAAAATTATGAAATATAATTTTTCAAGAAAACTATTAATTTAGTCGAGATATGGGTTTCTGATAGGGATATTTGGCTCATGTACTTTTATTGCTAAGCAAGAATCTGTGTTGGTTCAATCTTATCATCTATCAGTCTCAGGAGCGGATCCAACCTCTCTCTTTGGAGGAGGGGGATGGCAGTGATATCACAAAAGTACGGTATGGCAAATAACAGCAAGTTGTCGACGGGGGGGGGGGGGGGGACGCCAACAACATTTCCGTTTCTGGTATAAAAGGCAGGGTTGGGTCTATTTTTCTAAATTCGAAGCTCTTGGGTTGGGGCGATCACAAGAAAAAACAAGTTGTCGATGGAGAGGAGAAAATGCCATCAGCATACACATTCCTAGTATAAGAGGCAGAGTCGAATCTATTTGCTTGAACTAAAAGCTCTTGGCGGGGGGAAAGATCGAAAAAAAAACATGTTGTCGACGGGGGGAGAGACGCCAGAAACATATACATTCCTAGTCTAAGAGGTAAAATCGGGTCTATTTTCTTGAACTCAAACTCTTAGAGGGGGCAATCGCCTCCTCCTCCCCCCTTGGATCCGCGCCTGACCAGTCTCGAGTTAATAGCTGTTAACTGCCATTTATTTCTGAAAATATTTCCAAACATATACTTCTTTTGATATCACCGAAAGCGGGGAATTAATCTGGGCCTGGTTATATTAACTTTTCTTATGTAAATTGGTTTGCTGACTAAGGATCTGTTGTTGGTTCAACCTTATTCCCTTCCAGTTTGGGATAAATAGCGTTAATTGTCATATATAGCTCAAAATGTGACTAAATTAATTTTATCGAATGATGAAGATAATTGCAATTGAAGATAATTGTAGTAATCAAACGGAATTGAATATGGTGTAGGTGCTATATTCAAAAGAGATGCTGCACGAGATAGCTTTGTCTGTAAACAATAAATTCAAAGATATTTTTGGAGAGAAAATTTGGTGCTGCTCCACAAATAATAGTCAACAAATAAACATTGGTGATTAAGAGATTTCATGTAGTGGATAGTTCGGGTGATATCAGGATCGCAGCGTTTTATTAGAAAAAAATTAATATGCAGGTTTCCATGAAGTCCTGTAGCCCCATTTCAATGCCTAGACATATTTCATTTATATCTCATTGTGGAATAATTATAATACTCAGACTCAGATGGAAGCCCCTGAATCAGATTAAAGGCAACAAGGTCATTGATTTAGCAATTTCAGTCATAAATATGGCGATTGACAGCTGTTTACTAAAGACTTATAAATAATGAGGCTAAACCAACAAAACATTCTTTGTTTTGCTTCTACCAACCTCTCTTTTTCTGTCCGTGAGCTAATCAATACTTCTGAAATTTTAGCAATAATTGTAGGTATGGAATTCCAAGTATCATTTGAGGAAATTCTTGTTATGCACCTGTTCTTGTAGATTTTGCATCGCTGAATTCGAATCCCATTGAGCCATCACATCAGGTTTTTTTTTTACATATCCTGTCCTAAAAGTGTTTTTTGTTTAGACAAATTATTGCAAAAAATAATTACGTTCTAAGGAGTCGCTATCGTTATTATGATATATTTTGTTATAAATAAAGTATCAAATTACAAATTTTGCAATATAAACATAATCTCTTTAACGATATCCATTTGTAAACTCTGTATTTGTAGAATATAGTTTTGTGAATTCTGGATATACGTAATTATTTTCTAATGATTATTTGAGGGTTTTTTAAATTGCAATATTAATTGTTTATGATTTTGTTTACAATAAAATATATCGTAATATCGATAACGACTCCTTTAACTATATTTTTTTTGTAAAATGTAATAAAAGCATTTATTTAAAAAATAATGAATTTAGCAAAAATTTATTTGAATAAATTGTTTAAATAATTTAAAATGTTAACTTTTGCAGAACTTGAAAAATTCATGCAAGTTGAAATTTTAAAATTGAATATCTCGAAGCAAAAGAAAAATATTTGTACGTATTCAACGGCATTGGAAAGAGGACGACATACTTTAAGAGGCCTGTATAGTTTTGGTGCGATGATATATAATTTCAAATGTAGGCCGAAATTACGTTTTTTGCACTTTTAGGACAGGATAATTAAAAACCTGATATGATAGAGCAATTCTGAGGAGGGATTCGAATTCAGCGACGCAAAATCTATAAGAAATTATTAATCTTGGAGTGTAATATGAATACCATCTAAATCTAATAAAGTTTCTCTGTGTTTTCTCTATTGGATATCTTCTTCAAATTTACATGATTCATGCTGCCGAATTGAAAAAGCGAGAAAAACAACAATATATACCAACAGGTGCGTACCAGGAATTTCCTAAAACGATACCTGGAAGTCTACACCTAGAATTATTGCTGAAATTTCAGGAGTAATGATTAGCTCATAGACAGAGAGGGAGAGAGAGAGAGAGAGAGAGAGAGAGAGAGAGAGAGAGAGAGAGAGAGGTTGGTAGAAGCAAAACAAAGAATTTTTGTTGGTGTAGCCTTATTATTTATCAATCTAAAGTTAAAATCCAAAAATTGCCATATATGACTGAAAATTGCTAAATATGTGGCTATATCAATGACCTTGTTGCCTTTAATTTGATCCAGGGGTTTCTATCTGAGTCTGAGTTTAATAATTACTCCACATTGAAATACGAAGAAAATATATTTAATTGTTGAAATGGGGCTATAGGACTTCATGGAAACCCACATATTAAATTTGTTCTAATCAAATGCTGCGATCCTGATATCATCCGTACTCTTATCCACTACTTGAAATCTCGATACGAAAACGTCGATCTATCAAAATCTCTTAATCACCAATGCTCATTTTTTGACTATTATTTGTGGAGCAGCATCAAATTTTCTATTCAAAAATGTCTTTGTATTTATTGTTTACATATAAAGCTAGCTCGTGTAGCTTCTTTTTTGAATATAGCACCATATGTTTGACTACTAAAATTATCTTCATTATAAGGTAAAATTAATTTAGTTACATTTTGAGCCATACATGAAAATTAGCGGCTATTTACACCAAACTGGAAGAGAATAATTTTAATCTAACAACAGATTCTTGTTCAGCAAGCCAATTTACATGAGAAAAATATATATAATCAGATCCATACTAATTCCCTCGCTTTCGGTGATATCAACAGGAGTACATATTTGGCCATATTTTCAAAAAAACGTGACAATTAACAGCTATTAACTCGAGACTGATAGATGATAAGATTGGACAAACACAGATTCTTGTTTAGCAAGTCAAAGTATATGAGACAAAAATACTTAGATCCCTATAAGAAATCACTATGTCGATAAAATTAATAGTTTTCTCGAAAAATTACGTTTCATAATTCCTTCTGGTTTTTTGAAATTTTGAGGATGATTCAACTCTGTAATTTTGCCAAACACTATTCTAAAGCAGATGTCTCTCTGAAAATTTTAAGGTCTTTTTAAAGTAAGAAATGGGAATATTTTTTTCTAATTGTAAGTAACAAAAAAAAACGGTTATTTTGTAATTTCAAATAGTTTTTTTTTTAATTTCCTCTTTTTACAATGATTCCAGACAACGTAAGAAATATCAAGTATTTTCAGTCTAGGATTTAAAAACCAAAGTTTTTCTACCTGTCATTCAATTAAAACTTTATATATAATTTCCTTTTCCGAATCAACCATGGCAGCATGAAATCCCTAAAATTTGAGCCTAAATAAACCCTTTATTCTATTAATCAGCCTGTTGGGAATCAGACAATTTATAATTTAATTTTGCGCTTCTGGCGACTGCCCTAGTGGCTTGCGTAATATTAATACAAAAACGAAGAATAATTGGGATAATTAATTGATGTCATAAACTTCTACAAATTACTTTTTAAATATTACTTTTACTTTTATAATATCCTTAAAAAGTTTTAAACTTTTCTACCGTTTTGTCAGTCGTCATAAGGTAAGATACAATATTAGATGATGAATTTGGTCACTTTCAGATTAACTTCTAATACTTATTACTTCTTTTTTGAAAAATGAGAGAGCAGTAAGCTTCGCACAACAAGTAGCAAAAATCAAGAAGAAAGAAAGAGAAGAAGAGCTTCGGACTTGGGAACAAAATCAGATAGAAATGAGGTAGAGTAATACGTTTGACCTAAAATAAGTAACGATATTTATAAATGCAACACCACAGAATACAAAAGAGCTTCTTGAGGTTCCTGAAAGCGATCTTTCATTAGTAATATGTTAAATCACGCGATACGGCACCTTGGGAAAATCCGACAGTGAGACTTATTGTCTCTGCAATAAAGCAGCAGAAAAAGTAGTACATCCGCTCTATATTAAAAATTAAATAAAATATACAGAAATATTTACGGTCGTAGAATAGGTTTAACATGTGAACACTTTTTTCGTTCACACCATTAAACGGATAAATAGTTTGTATTCTGCGAATTCCACTCTAATTCTCTCTCCATTTGCGTTTCGACCACCTAATGGTCTCATCAGTAGAGCTGTAATGAACCAACAGCAAAATACATAGAAAAACTGTCTTTACAGAACATCCGGGAAAATGTGGGAAATCTCTCGGATATGAAAAAAAAACACTTAAAATAATATTAGATGATGAATTTGGTCACTTTCAAATTAACTTCTACTAGTGATTACTTTTTTCTTGAAAAATAAGAAAGCAGAAAGCTTGGCACAACAAGTAGCAATACATAGAAAAACTGTCTTTACAGGGTATCCGGGTAAATCTGGGTAATCTCTGGGACATGAAAAAAACACGTAAAAGGAATACTTCAAGTTCATATACACTTTTTTCATATAGGCATCCTCTTCGGAGATATGGGGTGTCGAAAGAGCTTCAATGGAATAAAGTTTTTTATAATTAATTATTGAACCACCAGATATACTTCAATTTTTTTAATATGATGAATACCAGGTAAGACCCTTCAAATTACTATCCTAGAAAGTGTTGTGGATTACTCACAGCTGCAGGATAGACTAGCTGTGATACCTATGACCTCATTTTTTTACGCTCTGTAATAATAAGAACTTTGGACAATGTTTTTATATACCTCTAACTCTTGACTAAAAATTAAGTACTCTTCATTCATGTCCGCATTCCTAACCGTTTTCGAAAAAACGTCGGAGGGTTCAACATGGACTTCGTGAAGTCTGATGCTCTCGCGGCACTACGAATGAGGACTGCTGTACCCGCCACATTATCTCAGCATTATTCGTTATTTGATCAAAATGAAACGTAATTCTCCGTAGAAGTTCCTTCCTACTATTCACCGGAGTGGAATATACCAAATATTTGAGGTGTCTTAACAGGCAAAGCAGGCGTTAGGTCGGGAGATCGAGGAGACCAGGCAATAGGTCCTCCTCTACTCATCCAATAGTTCGGATAGACTTTATTCAGATGCTCCCGCACAGTGACGCTGAAATGAAGTGGTACCCCATCGTGCATGTAGTATATGTTTTGGCGGGTTTCAAGTGATAAGTGCTCAACTTAATCATGAGAAGCGTTCTGGAGGAACTTCAAATAAAGTTTTCCATTCAGTCGTGTCGGCAATACGAATGATCCAATCGGAAAATTGCCAATGATTCCTGCCCAGATATTAATTGATTGGAACTGATGTTGATGATGTGAAACAATAGTTGCATGAGGATTTTCATCAGCTCATATATGTGAGTTGTCTAAATTTATGATACCATTTTTGATATCATTCGTGAAGAGAAAAGTGCTAATGAAGTTTACATTATTTCGTTGCTGATCCAATAGCCAGTTTGCAAACTACATATTACCGGAGAATTTTCAGGAATCAGTTCATGCACTTTTTCCAAAAGATATGAATATAACATCTGTTCATGAATATCTTCATGTATTATTGTTTTCGATGTATTAAAGTTCGCTGATAATTCTCGATTACTCGTTGAAGGAGTGTCATCTATTTAAATTATTTTGCTCTAATTGCGGCGTACGTAGTGTTTTTCCCCGACTAATATCAGTGCTGCTTTTCCCAATAATTTCCTAAAATTATGAAGAAATTTAATAATATCACCTTATTAAATGGAATCCCCTACCAATCTCTCTTGGACGTTGGCCAACTCGTTGAAATGTTTTCTGATCTGGAAGAGTACGATTAGGATATCTATCTAGACAACACCTCCTGGCTTCCAAAACATTGCAAGATGTAAAATCATACATCAGATGCATATCTGCATACTCAATAAGAGTGTATTCCATATTTCGAATTATTTCACAATTAATTTCACCGCAAAATGGTTACGGTTCCTAAATATTGTAACTTTGGTTTCAGGGGCTAGTAAATTCCATTGTTGTAATCTAAACCCTAATACTTCAGCATGCTCTTTGGACAAGTGGAGGTTCCGAACTAGATCATTTAATTCAGATTATTCGATGAAATGGGGTGTTTTTCCTTCACTTTCGGGAAAATATGATCGTCTTTTCTTGATATATTATCGGGTTCTGCCTTATCATCATGCATTTCTAAATATTTTTCCCATTTTGCCGGGGGAGCTAGAACTGTTAAATCTTCTCCATGAAGAACCTGTTTTATTGCTGAGGGAATATCCAGATATTCAATATTATGTTTGGTCTTTCTTTAAACACCAGACACTTTTGTCATGTAAAAGTGACAGTTAAAATTATTTGTTGGTTATCGCCAAATCATTGGAACTACTAAAGGCCTATAAGATCGTTTTATTTAGATTTGCTGCATAGACATCCAAAATACTTATGATAAGATACTTTGGTCATTTTAATTGTTCTTTTCTGCGATTTAAGGGCAAACTGACCACATATGTAGCAAAAACTATTCGCGGGGTTAACACAGCCACATTTCTGTACTTTAGACATTTTTGTACTATACTTGGTTCAGAGATGTGATACTACGTTTACAGGCGTCAACTAACTTTAATTCAACACAAAGATAACACTAACACAAGGCTCTTCCTATTGGTTTGTTTGTGCAGTTCGCTTCTCTATCGAATACTGGCCACCATTCGTGTTCAAACAATACTGATGATAGGACTGCTAGCCAGCTGCTTTTATATCCGTAATGATATTTTCTAGAAACATCGGGTATCGGAAGTTCGAAAAGCGACAGCATTCTTCTCCTATAAGGGGGCCATTTATACATAGATTCGGCTACAGGGCACAGTGAAATTTAGAATTATATGGGTTTAAATGAGTATTTTAGGCCTTAGGAGGTTGAGACTTTATGGTTGATTTGTTATCTCTAGATACCCCCACGTGGTGTTGCCAGATTATGCACAATTTCTCTAACTTATGGAAAACGTAAATTTGACAACGTCGCACTCTGGTATATTACAAATTATTTTTTAAAATGATGTGATTAAAATACTCATTCAATTTCGCCGAAAAAATTATAACTCAAAAATCTTACGTGTTAGGAAGTTTTTACTATAATTTTCGCATTTAGATGCTAAAAATTAACCAAAGACTGTCTTTTACATTACAATCGCAAATTGGACGTAAAGTAGTGTAATTATACACTTCTTGTAGCATGTCATTCCTTATAACGTAATACAATTACATATTCGTTATTTACAATAATACATAAAGAACTTTTTTAGTTATGTATAATTACACCACATCAACCAAGGGTCTACACCTACGGCCAATATTAAATATTGCATTTTCTTGTTGATTATTTAAATATGAGATGAGCAAAGGGGTTTGAATTTTTTCAGTCTTGAGGAAAATTATATCAATAATTATATCAATATCAAAATTATCAATCGGTACTCAAAAATTAAATCAATAATTTTATACTAAATCCTCGAAGTTCCATTAAAATATATAAAATTTGATTAACTGACGAACTACCTTAAGATAATTTACAAAATAATTAAAATCTTTTAAGCAAATGACTTTCCAATTACTAACTTTTCTTTTATACGATTTGGCCTCTTTAAGACATTTAATCTTCCCTTTTTGTAAAATATGAGTTTCTATTTCTTTTTTTAGGCTTTTAGTCAAATAAAAGAAAAGAAAAGGAAACAAAATGGAATCGGCGAGAACGTTTACGTGGTAATAAAAATTCTCGTTCAATTGCCCGGAGCTATTAAAATTCACTAGTTCACCCAGAAATTTTGTTTCCAGCCAGTACGTACAAGAAAATCCTTTTTATTTTATGGCTTTTTTAAGTTACCAATATAAGATATCTTTTTAAAATATTTTGTATATTTTCTTGTATAATATTAAATATACAGCATGTCCCGACCAGTTTTACGTAAGTGAGAACATTTTTTATATTAATAAATATCCTAACACAAAAAGTAAAAACATTTTTTAAGGAAATGCGTTAAACAAAAAATTAAATAAAATATAGACCAGCGCAGAACGAGATAAATAAAATTCATTTGGAATGTAATACTACTTGTTACAGTTTTATTTTTCGACTAAATTAAATTAAAATAACGGCTTTCCACTTACCTCTTTCTTCTGGGCTATATACCAGAAATAGGGAGAAGGACCAGAGTCAACTTCATTTCGGAAATGGAGAAAAAGAACACTATCCACCCTAAATTCCTGCGACTCATCAGTCTCACACTGTTTATTTTAAAAACGATGGAGAAAGCAGTAGATAATTATATCAGAACCGAAATTCTTGAACAGACACCACTGCATCCTCATCAACATGCGTATCAAGCGGGTAGGTTTACGGAAACCGCACTGATACAATTAACAGATGAGATTCAAGAAGCACTGAACAGAAAGTAAACTGTAATATGTGTCTTTCTTGATATAGAAGGGGCTTTTGACAACACTTTACAAGAGGTAGTCAAAAGAGCACTCGACGAAAGGGGAATGGGCGAAATGATATCCATATGGATAGCACGACTCCACTAGAATAGCAGAGACAGAGATAGGACAGGACACTATGACCTTCTGTACCACTAGAGGATGCCCGCAGGGGGGATTAGCCTCTCCACTTATGTAAAGCTTAATTGTAGACCGACTCCTTTGTGACCTGACTGACCGCGGCATATCTTGTCAGGGCTATGACGATGACGTGGTCGGGATCGCAAGAGACAAATTCGAGAATAGCCTCTATGACATAGTTCAAAGAGGGCTTGAATACACTAGGGAATGGTGCCAGGTGATGGAAATAAACATCAAGCAAACAAAAAAAAAACACTCTAGTAGCCTTCACAAGGAAAAGAAACCTGAATCTGATAACCATCAAAATGGATGGAAATGTTATTGAGTGGAAGTCAGAAGTTAAATATCTAGGACTGACCCTAAATAACAAATTCCTCTAGAACAAGCACGAAAAAGAAGTAATCAATAAGGCTTCAAAGCCTTGATGGTCTGTAGACATTTTGCGGGATAAAGATACGGTACAAACCCAAAAATCTCGCAGTGGGTGTACACTGCAATAGTGAGACCAATCATTACATATGGGGCAGTGGATAGAGTAAAAGAACCAGTCTGGGTAATACGAGAGCTAACGTTTCGAAAGTTCAAAGACTGACCTGTGCATGTATAACCGGGGCAATGAGAACCTACCCAACGACCGCCATATATATATATATATATATATATATATATATATATATATATATATATATATATATATATATATACTTCTTGGGATATGCCCCAAGACGAAATGAAAAAGAAATTACACTTTGTGAAAAACTTCAGCACAAAGTTAAGTTGCGAGAGCGAATGGGACAAAAACACCATTGAAAAACTCTGCAAGAAATCCATTATATGGTATACAGATGTCTTCCAAGCCATGGGGGGAATTGAAATAGGAGTGTATGGACCCAACGTCAGACACTACGAAAGCTTGGGTAAGTCACAAAGCATTTTCCAGGCAGAAATACATGCCATTATGATATGTATTCAATTCAACAAAGAAAAAACTACCACAACCAAGAGATTATCATCATGTCGGATAGTCAAGCAGCCACCAGTGCGTTGAGCTTACAATTTATCAAGTCCAAGATGGTCTGTGAATGCCTAGAGGAATTAAATGATTTGAGTAAGAATAATAAAGTAGCCCTCATGTGGGTACCTGGACACACCGGAATAGATGGGAATGAAATAGTGAACTGGCTTGCGAGGAAAAAGGTTGAGACACCATTTCTGGAGCCAGAGCCTTTCTGTGAAATCAGTGGCAACGTAATGCTGGAAAAACCAAAGATAGAAGAAGAAAGCAGGAGATCCAATTATTAGACGGAGCTGCAAGGATTGAGACAAGCGAAGATACTTCTTGGGAACTACGACCAGAAAAGATTCAAAGAATGCATAAGCTTAAGTAAAAACCGACTCAGAATTCACACTGGGGTCCTGATGGGGCATTGTTATCTGAAGGGACACCTCAAGAAACTCGGACTAGTAGAAAGAGAAGAGTGCAGATTCTAGAATGCTGTTCTTGGGAACACACCAAATCGAAGAAGAGGAGCTACCCACCCTGAAGACGTGCAACATCCTAAGGTTTCTGAGAGAAATTAGACTGGAGATCCTGCTCTAGCCGATAAGGTAGGTCTTACAAATTGGCTGCAGTAAGGGGGCATAATAGATCTATCAGGTCATAGTGTGCAGACCCCAACTCTACGCACGTACATACACATACATACCTATTTCTTCTCTTCATATAAGTAAAAGCAAAGATTTGCAAAGTTGTCTGTTTTATTGAAGGGATTAATTTTATAGTATATTTCTGATGAAGTGTATAATGCTTTATTTTCGATCGAAAGATTTTCTTAGAACCTAAAGTATACGAACTTATAGGTTTAATATGTGATAGCACTATGTAGAATATTAACACATAGAGATTTAATTTAAATAGTATTTTTAGTTTTATTATAAGAAAAAAGGTAAAATGGAAGCAAAACTTTAATTCCTGCTTATATTACCGGCCAAATTCGATTTCAGGCCAAATCGGTTTATCCTACGGGTGTCAGGATATACTACATAGTTTTACCCAGGACAATCTAGTTTGGCCTAAATACTTTAGGCTTAACTAGCTTGGCCTAGGCTAAACTGATTGAATCGGTGCAAGTGACAAAATAAACATGTTGGAACCTGTTAACGCGGGGATTCCCCTCCCTAGCCTCTTTTTATCATGCTTTCGTTTTTATTCATTCATTACGCGCAATCGTGTTGTAACTTGTATAGGTGCAATTTGTGAAGCTGTATTAATTTCATTTTTGGAACGTAGTTAAACCATTTTGTGTTGTTTTTATATTATTATGGATAAGCCATCATCTAGTATTCAAGTTAATTAATTAGAATGGAGCGTGCGGAAAATTTTGCAAAATAGAATTATGAAATCTTCTCATTTTAAGGTTTCAACAAAGGATAAATACTTAGATTTTATCTTATAGGTGGACGAAACTGAAAAAGCCCAAATCTAGACACTACTTCATCAAAGGCGAATAAAAAGGTTTGCGATTTTAAATAGTAGTTCTGTTAAAAAATTTGTTGCTCCTGCTGAAGGGAACATAACATATTATATTCCGGCTGAAGAATTGTATGATGCTATTGATGCAGATCACAGAGCTGTCAGACACGGTGGACGTTATAGATTATTAGCTGAGACATCTTTAATATATCCTCATGTTTAACCTGAATTTATCTATGTGTGTAACATGTCAAGAAAAAAAGATGAAAAAAAAAGAGAGGTTTAGTGTTTAAGTCAATTTTACATTCTGAAATGAACAGTAAGTGCCAAGTGGATCTAACTGATGTTCAGACTCAACCTGATGGAAAGTTTAAATTTATCATGGTCTACCAAGACTACTTGACCAAGTTTCTTTTGCTCCACGTTTTGAAATCTTTTGATCTGGTGTGAGCGTTCCATTCATATTATGATACCTCAAAGAATCATACAATATGAAGTACCCATTGACTAAAAATACGATGAGCACCAATGGTAGATCAGTGGCGACTTTAGGGTAATTTTACTTTTACTTGGGTTGAAGCTTAGGTTAGAGCCAGGTGATAAGAACGTACAACATATGCCATTGGTAGATCCCAAAAAGATTTTGTTTCCACCATTGTAAATCAAATTGGGCTTAATAGTAATAATAATAATAGTATATTACCGGATCAAACAAATACAATCCATTTCAAAAATTAAAATACAAACACTTTTTAAAACAGTCAGAATTAAAAAACTTACAAATCTAAGAATGCATTAAAGTGCTTTAAAAGACAAATAATGACAGTTGACAATATTAACTAGTTTTTCAAGAATTGCAATATTTTTAATTTAAAGACATTAACTGGCAAAAGAAGAATATCAATGTTGGTAGGAACTGAATTCATTTCCCTACACATTCGAGAAATAAGGCTGTTAATGCCATAATTTGTTCGGTAATATATCACCTCAAACAAATCGTGCGCTCTAAAAGTTCTTGGAGGAACCGATAATCCAATATTATTGAGTAGTTCAGGAGAATCAATACAAGAGTTAACAATCTTATAAAGTAGAACGAGGTCAAGATATATGCGTCTCACACATAATTGTAGCAACCTCAAAGCATCGGCAGTATCATCATATACAGACCGCTCCTGCTGCATTCCCTGTTTAAAGGTAAAGAAACTAAAAACTTTCTTTGTACTCTTTTCATTTTTTCTTTGTATGTAAAATAATGAGGTGACCAAACTTGGGACGCGTATTCCAAGATTTATCGAACTACAGAGCAGTATATCACTTTAAAACAATCTACACTATTAAAATCTGTAAGTATTCTCTTCACAAACCCGAGCATCTTCAAACTTTTGTTCGCAATATTATCAAAATGTGTGTTGAAGCGAAGGACCCTATCAAATGTAACACCCAGATCCTTCACACATTCAACACGATGAATCGTGCTGTTATCAAGAAAGTAATCAAAAGTTATCCAATCCCTTTTACGACAAAAGCTTATAATGGAACACTTATGAATATTGAGGTGCATAAAATTTAATTTACACCATTCAGAGAATCGAGCTAGATCCTGTTGAATGCCCTCGCAGTCGTTGCTACTCCCGACAACCCGAAATATCTTTAAATCATCTGCATAAAGAAGACATCTACTGAAAGTTATGATGTCTTCAATATCGCTAATAAAGCAGTTAAAAAGGAGCGGGGTGAGGTGAGCACCTTGAGGAACACGAGAGGTAACATGTGTATCAGATGATTCACAGTTGTTAATTTTTACTCGCTGTACTCTATTAGACAAGTAACTATTTATCCATTGTAGAAATGATTCATATATGCCAAGCCTTCCAGCTTCTAAATAAGAAGTTGATGGTCAATCTTGTCGAAAGCATTGGAGAAGTCAGTGTAAATAGCATTCACTTGACACCTCCCCTCCAAAGCCTCCACCAAGTACTGCTCATAAACAAGCAGATTAGTAGTAGTTGATCAATCTACCATAAAACCTTGCTGTGAAGTCGGTAACAGATGCTTAAAAAGAGGACACATCTTTTGGTAAACAATACCCTCAAAAATCTCACTAAATTGTGAAAATTTCGAAATTTCAAAATAATTTTCGACGTTAGCTCTGTCTCCATTCTTATGGATTGGCGTAATGTAAGTAGTTTTCCATACTTTTGGAAAAACACCCGTTGATAAAGAGATATTAAAAATCTGAGTTAACACTGCAGACAAAACACCCTGACAATTCTTAAGAAATATGACTTGTATTCCATTGGGACCGGTACCCAATTTACTGTTCAAGTGATCTATTGCATTAAACACGTCCACCGGCTCAATTTGAAGAAAACTAAGGTTTACAGTTTTTGTGTAATTAAAAGTACGGGTCTCACAATGTTCATGCGTGTAGTCAGTGGAGAAAAATGCTCTAAAGAGCTTTGCTATAGTGGTTGAGTCATCCGCTCTAACATTATTATGTGACATACTACTAGGAAGAGAAAATTTCGTTTTCTTGGCATTAACATATCTCCAGAAAAACCTACTATCAGACTTTATAGAGTCTTCAATGCCAGATATATGGTTTTGATAATTGTATTTATATGTGTACTTACATAGCTTACGTAACTCTGAAAATAAAATGAAATCAGAATTGGAATGGGAAATTTTATATTGTTTATGGGCTTTCTTTTTTTTCAAAAATCAGAGACTTCAATTCTGAACTGAACCATAGCGGAAATTTTTTATTTTTTGCTTTAGCTTTAGGGACATAGCTATCAAAGCAACAATTCAAACATTGATAAAACGAATTTAATATTATATCAACATTATTATGCGTCATTAATGAGGCCCAGTCCAAATTTGCCAAGAAAAAGTTCATTTCCAAATAATTGCAGTGTTTAAAATCATTATAGTAATATTCAAAATTCAGTTCATCAAATTTTGTGTGCAGTGGAATTTCTAAATATAGAGCTGGATGATAAACATCACAACGCGTAATGGATTATGTGGAAATGACAACTTTAACATCTGAACTACTGCTAAATATCAAATCTAATATGTTGCCTGAGATACTCGGAAATGAATTCAGTTGGTACATATTTAAGTATGCTGACAAATCTGATAAAAGATCTGATTATTTATTTAAGTTTCCCATAGGAATCGCCCCAAATTCATTATTACTCCTTAACAAACCTGGCAAATTGAAATCATCACACATTAAAAAATTATCACACTTGTACTTCTCCAAAAGACAGTTCACAGATGAACAGTACTCCTCGTACACTTTTATTTGTGACTGAGGAAGGATATATACACAACCCAAAATTAATTTATATCGATTTATGGTGACCATAACATAAACCTGTTCGACAGTTTTATTTGGTGATTTCAGCTGGTAAGATGAGAGTTTTCTTACGGCAATCATAACTCCACCGCCACGTTGACTTACACTGGTATTCATTAAACGGTCACATCGATATATGTTATAGTCAAAGAGTTTTAATTCACTATTGTTAATATTATTCTTTAACGATGTCTCAGTAAAGAAGAGTATATTGTATTCATCAGTCACTGATGAGGACATCAAGTCCAATATCTTATTATTTACACTTCTTACATTCTGATAATATGCCGTTATCACGGTCTGATATTTATTAATCTCCCCTGGTTCTGTCTTATCTTGTTTTGGACCTGTGTCTCTATCATGGATACGACTATTATTAAATACTCTCGCTAGTGATTCTGAGGTTGTTGGTTTGGAATTTTTGTCAATATTATTATTATGGCTCATGGTTGAATTATTTTCATTGCTGATTTCTGTTGTTCTTTCGAAAGGAAAATCTCCTAACAATAACTCCATCCGGCCAAGTCTTTTCATCATAAAGGTTGTCGATAAGGTCAACATCCACACCGATCTTAGAAGCCAAGTTCAAAGCTTCAGGTCTCTTTTGTAGTAACTCTGTCGTAAATAAATGGCCTGGAAACTTACTCTCTAGATATTGTTTGATATCATCTTCCGTGGTATTAAGATTGACCCTACTGACTGAAAGCCATACACGTCTGGCAGCAGAGGCGAAAGAATTAGAACAATTTGTGCCAATACCTCTCACCAATTGGGGTCTGACAGGCGTATTTTCAGATCTTCTATTCGAGCGTTGAATAGTGTGGTGGGTAGTTTGATTGTCAGTGCCACCCTCCCCATCTTGTTGAATGACAGGTCTATGGGTGGAAAGACCTCTTTGACTTTGGTGATTTGGGGGTTTGCTCTGTAAACCCCGGGGTTTGATATGATCGAGTGGAGTAAATTGAGTTCTAGATGCTTTCGTGCTGCCAAATTAAGCCATGCTCTGCGTAGAGATTAAGCTTCTAGACGAAAACATATGAATAACCTCTTTATTAGTAGTAGATATATTACTGATTTTTGTCTTTAATGAGTTCACAGATTCAACTACATCAGCCTTGACAGCAATTGACATTGCCTTCATAAAATCAGATTTAAGAGTTTCAATTCGATCACCAAGTTTATCAGGTAGAGTAGAATTTGTGCAGCCATCACAAAAGAATTTTAAGATTCCTTTACGCATTAACTGCATAACTTTAATTTCGGAAGCAGTTAGACTAATGCAGTTTTGACAAAAGGAGCCTTTACAGGCATCACAAACAATTTTTGCCTTTATATCATCAGGTGTTAGGTGCTGCTTACAATGAGAACAGGCAGGCATTTTACTGTATATAAATAAAATAACTCTGTCACCACCACATTTTGGGATGCTCCAACTTTTATTGTCTCGATGGATATCGACGAGCTTGTGAAATTTGTTATTTACGTTTTTGTAGTAAACACTTTTTTATATAGAATATTTTAAACACTAAGTGAGCACGATCAAACAAAACAATCAATATTTAGACCTTCAGGCATTAATTAATGAAAGGATTTTTAGCGAGAACTATGTATACTGTATTAATGCACTAGCCGCGAAAAAATCAGGTTTTAAATCGCCACTTTTCTGCTGCAAATTTCACTTTTATTGAAGAGCGACCTATAGGATAACTTAACTTTGTGGCTGTTAATATGGTGTTAATAAGAAACTTTGTTAAGGCATTGAATACAGATTCGACAGCTTTTCAGTCAGAAATTCCCAAGGCTTGGGTGAAGCAAAAATTAAAGACGGTATTTTTGTTGGGCCACAGATTCGCGATATCCTGAAAGACAAATATTTTGACAACACTCTGTCATATATCGAAAACAATTCTTGGAATGACTTTTGCTTCACGGTCACTTCTTTCTTCGGAAATAAAAAAACCTGACAATACGTTACTCTTGTTGGAAATATGGTGTCATCGTATCAAAAAATGGGTTGTAATATGTCTCTAAGGATCTATTTTCTATACTCACATTTGGACTTTTTTCCTGACAACTGCAGAGCTGTAAGTGATAAGCACGGCGAACGCTTCCATCAGGATATATCAACAATGGAGAAAAGGTACCAGGGAATGTGGAATGTTTCCTTGCTTGCCGACTACTATTGGACTCTTATTAGAGATGCTCCAGAAATAATTTACAAAAGAAAAGCGAAAAGACAAGATATTTAGTGTTTCCACAAGTGTAAAAATAAGTATTTTTTATTATTTTGTTAAAAATAAAATAAAAAAAAACGTGTTCTTGAAAATACCAACTAAGTTTTTAATTTCATTGTCATTTTTATGTTGAGCGCCTTAAAATTCCCAAAAAAATGCACTTTTCATACAAATTACAACAAATACACTAAAATTTGTTACTTAGTGTTATCGAAATAACACACGGGGAGGATTTTCATGCAGAACAGTGTAATTAGTGTTAATAACTGTTAGTATTATTTTGCTTGATTTTACTTGTAATCTTTGCAGCCTTTACAATGCCATTTTCCTCGAGCCATTTGGAATACTTTATTCTGTAGTGTAATTTTTAGATAAATAAACATATGAATAGGTATATAATATTATTATCCTTTTAAATATTTAACTTATACTATAACAAGAGTAAACTGAATTACTTATGCTTCAGTTCAGAATCAATTTAGGAATTATTGTTCGGAAAGATTAACTAAAAATTCACATGGCTCATAATCCAGTTTAGCAAAAACATTGTTTGTCAAGAAACAAAATTTCCAGATAAAAATATAAACCGATAAAAACACTTAAAGAAAATCACAAAAAGCAAGTGAGTTGTAAAATATATATAGCCCTATTTTCGTGCTTTTTAAATAACTTCCGCTTATTTCCACCCTACAGAATTTAAATCGTTCTTAATTTGCGTTAAGAGGGAGCCACGTTTCTGTTTGGAATTTTCGGTTCCTAAAATAGGTTAAGATGCGTTTCATTTCAAATACCTTGTCAGTAAAACCCATTCATATTTTTGGGCACACCGTTCCCGCATCTGTTTTTAAATCAATTAAAAGGACTATTGGAAATTCCGAAACTAATATGACGTTTTTTTTTTATCATAAACAGTTATTTTTAAGGTGTATTTTTAATGTCATTAATTGAAGTGTTAAGTTGCAGTACTGCATCGTAAATGAAAAAGAGCAGATGTTTCATTTTTACATGTTTATCTCTGACTAGTTGTTGCTCGCGGCTTCGCACGTGTTTTATTGTGTGGTCATTTATTTATTTAAAATTCTGGCCAGTTCGTTTAAACGAGTGCCATAAAACTTAAAACGTCCATATATATATTTAATCTGGTTTTAATTCCATATGCCTATGCTTTTAGCATTAGCAGTATTTCTTTAAAAAATATAAATTTTATGGTAAAGATTGACTTCCTCTCCTGTAGTAGAACTTCGAACAATATTTCGAAACATAAATATTTATAGTTAAGGTTCTATTACCAATTTTCGTTATAGTCAACTTAAGCTTTTCTAAATACACACAACCAACCACTCTTTTAGGGAAAAAAATTTAAAAATTCTTTTAGCCAATGAGTAGGCAAAGGACTCCCAAAATTTTAATTATTAATGTTTAATAACTGGCAATGATGAATTGCTTAGAATTTGTTCTTTATACATACATACATATATATATATATATATATATATATATATATATATATATATATATATATATATATATATATAGATATATATATATATATATATACATACATATATATATATATATATATATATATATATATATATATATATATATATATATATATATATATATATATATATATATATATTGCAGTTTATATTGAAAGCGTCGTTTATTTCTTAAAAAATGATATTATTTTAAACAAATTATCATGTGCTGTGTTGTGATTCAAGTAGTTAATATAGTTTTACACCTAATATTGATGATGATAAATATTAATAATAATATTACTCTAACAGGTTATTATAGCAAACTATAATTTATTAATTTAATTATTTTTATTTTAAGAAAAGTCAGGTTATTATTGGATGCTAGTTTTCAAAATCTACGAAAAATTTAAAGCTTTCTACTGCCTTTTTTGATGGTTCGTTATGTAATTTGCTTATGGCCAGGTCTCGGTGGATAGAGGTATGTTATATGTCTCTGGAAACGATGATAACCATCACAGACATGGTGTCGCAGTTGCAGTCTCTACAGATAGTGTGGCGTCCGTTACTGGCTTTTTTCCTGTCTCAGACCGTGTCATGCTCTCACAATTACAGACCAGCTCAAGGAAACTAAACCTAATACAAGTATATGCCCCTACGGCAGACAAACCTGAAAAAGAAAACTAGCTCTTCTTCCATGTCTATTATAAAGTCAGTTATTCGATTTAGGATTACACGTTTAATTATTTTCCCCAGATTAGAAAGTAGACTAATAGACCTGTAACTGCCTATATTAGTAGTCCTTTTGTCTTTCTTTTTGATGAAAATTACCTTAGCCACCTTCCAATCTAAGGGAAAATGTCCTGATTTTATAATCGCATTGGCAATATTAGCGATAGACGAGAGGGCTCTGTTCGGAGCGTGCCTCAAAGCCGCGTTCGGCAGACCATCCAGACCCGACACTTTTCAAACAATCAATCCCAAAACAATCCCTTTGACTTCGTCAAGGCAAGTGATAGGTATACCAAGGTCGATGAAGTGGAATGATCTTTTGTATGATCGATGCTGGGATTTGGACTAAATTGTTCAAAGAGTTTATCTGCAAACCCATTGGCTTTGTCTTGAGTCTATCAGTGTAACACCTCCATTAATGATATACGGAAGCCGTCTTTTCGAACTCTTCGTGAAGCTACGAGTCATTTTGAAAAGACTACCATCTTGGGTTTTCAGAGTTTCAAATTTGGATTGCTAGCATCGATTGTACAAATCGACGAGCTCTCTCCTTATCTCTTCAGAGGCTTGGTTTGCCAATCTCTTGATTGCAGGATCACCAGTCCTGTAGGCTCTGTTTTTTAGCCTGTTCTTCTCTCCGATACGCTCTCTTAGATCTGGTGGAAGTTCCACGTATTTTGAGTATCTAAACACCTTTGTAACACAGGAGCTGGGAAGGGCGTCAGTGATCAAATAGGTAATATGCCGTACAGTCCTCCAGGGGGCCAACACCCGAAACAATGTCTGGGTAATCGGCCTCCTCAAGGATCTCCTTGAACTTTGCCCAATTTGTAAACGTTTTTAAATTAGCGACATCCTGTTTTGTTCTGGGATCACCGTACTCAATGACTTCCGGAGAATGATCCGATGTCATTCTATGGTAGGCCGAGGGTGTAGATAGTCTGCCAGTATTCTTCGGCACGAAGATGTCGAGTTTTTCGGGTAAGCCATACGGACCCAGATGAGTTGGTTCATCTGGCGCTATAACTTCCAACATATTGTCCAGAGAAGCGCTTTCAAATACTAAACATTTTGCATTGGTGATTCTGCAACCCCAGATACGGTGTTTGGCATTAAAATCGCCTCCTATTACAATGGATTCGTCGGTGTTAAAAACAGTTTCCAAGTTCTGACGTATTATGGCCGCTGGTCTATTTTTCATCCTTATCCTGATAAATATCCCTCATATTCCTTCCAGAACATTGTCAGGGTTTGGAACTGAGTAAGCAAGAATATGATATTTCAAAAGTATCATCGTGCCCACAGCGGCCTATTATATATATATATATATATATATATATATATATATATATATATATATATATATATATATATATATATATATATATATATATATATATATATGTCGCAAATTAAGACAGACAGGATGTAGTTCCTATACAGCTATGATACCCTAAAATGAAAAGAAAAGATCTACTTTAAACAAAGAGGAATAGTCCTACTTACAAGATGAAAAGTATGAATTTAGGCCAGTAATGCAGCTATCTTATTTAAACCAATAACTCTAAAACTTAAAAACAACTTTTGTACTAGGTATCGTGCTATTTACGAGCAGACGAAAGCTCTATATAAACGATCCAACTTTAAATGAAATGATAATGAGTTTTTCTATAGAGGTCAAATACATATCTGGAAATAATAATAGAGCTTAAACGGACCTGAAATAGCTATATTGAAGAGATTCTGTAAAAACGGTAAGCTAGATATGTCGAAGAATTTTTGGAAAGACGAAGCAAGCTGCAGCTGAAAGAAGGCTGCACAAAATACAGAGGCTAACTTGTACAGCAGTCACGGAGGCTATGTTATCATGCTCCATTGCGAAAACTGAGACAATGCTGAACCTCTATCTATTTCATTTAGTCTTGATAAGGGCGACAATGGAAAATGCTCTTAAGCTGTTCCAAGAAGAAAACCTCAAACCTGGAAACTTCGTAGGAATATGAAGATTCTGGATACAATCCCAATAGAGTTCATACTAAAAGGACAGATTTTATGTCTCATCATGGATGGGAGTGTGACTATCAGGTCTACGCTTCGAGCTTGCAAAATCCCTAAGAAACCGTTACCACTTTCCAAGCAGAAATGAATACAAGTCAAATTTGTGCTAATGACAGTCAAACAACGTTAGAAGCTCCTAAGTCAAACACCTACGAATCTATGTTGATTTGGAACTGCAGGCAAGCTTTAAAGTAATCGAAAAGGAACAAGAGAATTAAAGGAAATCAGGAGATGAGTACCCTAGTAAAAGAAAGGGCGAAAACTCATTTTCTCAGTCCGGAATTATTCTGTGAATTTCAAAAACATTACATCAAAAAGGAATTCCGGGGCTAGAAATAAAATTAGATTCAACTAAGGTGGCATAATACGCCTAAGTTATTAAGTTATTAACAGGTTGTACATCGAAGAAATCAAGAAATAGACGGGTTTTGCATTTCAGTGTATGTTTTATTAATATCGGCCAAGCGTTTTCGGTCTAACTTAGACCATCCTCAGAGCTCAGACCGTAGAAACAAGAGAATATGGTCAGCAAATAAGCTTACTCAGTACTCACCAACCATACTCACTCGTCAAAGGGCACACCTTAACCCTGCCAGTTTGAGAGGAGTTGCCAGCGTAGCCTCCACACAGAACAAATCGTATACAATTAAAAATTTTAAAAAATTTTTTTTATTAAAAAAACAAAAAATTGAAATTTTTTTTTAAAATTTTTTTTTTAAATTTATTTCTTTTTTAATTTTAAATTTTTTTTTTTTTAAATTTTTAATTGTATACGATTTGTTCTGTGTGGAGGCTACGCTGGCGACTGCTGTCAAACTGGCAGGGTTAGGGTGTGCCCTTTGACGAGTGAGTACTGAGTAAGCTTATTTGCTGACCATATTCTCTTGTTTCTAGGGTCTGAGCCCTGAGGATGGTCTAAGTTAGACCGAAAGCGCTTGGCCGATATTAAAAAAACATACACTGAAATACAAAATCCGTCTATTTCTTTATTTCATAGTACGCCTAGACTTAGATAAGAAAATAAATAGAGAGGCTCCTCACTACCCTCTGAGACACTACCTTTAAGATCGGCAAAACTGAGGCCGAGATTTGCCGTTTCTGTAATTGTGCAGTGAAAACAGCTAAACACCTGCAACACAAATGCATGGCACTGTTCAGCAAAGAACTTAAATTTCTGGAAGACATTACCTTGATTCCCGAAGAAATAACGCCGTTTACCTCAGAAATAGTCTAGTCTAAATATCCCCGTTTCTATTTGATTAGGGTCATGAACAAAAGATCTTATAGGTATAGAAACTAAATAATCCAAGTTAAATTTAGAATTTTTAAACATACATAAAAGTTTATATTAACAAAGTCACAGACTCTTAGTGTCGACGAGCGACCCTCCCTGTGTGTTGCTTTTACTCGAGGTGCTGTTACCTTGCGTATCGTGTATTACACACATACACACACCCTTACGAACTAATATATAACGAGATTCATTCAGGAATTTCGTAATTTACCTTCTTGACTATGTCATATTTCAACAAAGTCAAATTTGTCTTGCTACTCTCGTAGTCACTGTTAACATTGATAGAAGCTAAGAAGTGCAGACGTTTTTCCGACTTTTATCATTTTTAGCCCTTTTTTGTCACCCACTTTTTATCCAACTGGATATATGGCCTAAATTCAAACTGAGAATGTTATCTTTCCAATAGGGGAGGAATATTTAAAATCGATTCGGTAGTTCCGGAGATTACCTCGAATAGACAAACAAACTTTATCTTTTTATTATATTGATATATATATGTAGGGATATTTCAAGCAGATTTTTTTGCAAAGCTTTATAGGATATTTACTATAGATGTCTCATTTGTGGGATATGGCAAGTAGGTTAAAGAAAAATCTTATATATTTCTTTTCGACGTTTTCTTTATTTAATTGTTTCTTCAGGGGTATACATGACAAAGAAAACACAAAAGTTAAATTTTTTTTATAGGGTCTTGAAAGTGAGTATTTTTTGAAAAATTTGTCGATTACTTAAATCAGCAATTAGTTTTATAAGGTAAACAAATATTCGTGCGAAATATAATACAAACAAACAAAATAAATAAATAATGATACCTGGAGAAGCTTTTAAGTGAAGTAAAATGTCAGCAATTGAAATATAGGGTTTTGCGTTAAGTTACAGGCCATACATCACAAATTAAACATTAACTCGCTAATTCACTAATATGGTCTAAATTTAAAAGTCTTCTAAATTGAGAGCAGCGGATATAAACTTAAAAGAGTTACAAAATGTTAAGGAAATTTTAAACTCTAAAAACATAAGTATAAAAAAATCATTTTCTTTTATTGAATCGGTAAAAAACGAGAATTTTATTTTTCATGATACAACTATTTCTCCTACATATTTCAAAGCTTTATCACTAGGTTCTTATCTTTAATATGCCTATACAATGTGCCATGATGAACAGGCGCGATCGATTTCTCGAAAAATAAATTTTTAAAATTTTTTTTAAATAGACAGTTTACCAAATCCGAAGGGGATAAATGGGCTCAAAATACTTTCAAAATTGTGGCACTACCGGTGATACCGGAAGTTGATGCCTTCTTGCTTGTTTTAAATGGTACACCCTATGTAGGGGATTGAGACAAAGAGTGATTTGTGGACTGTATATAGGTTGGTTGCGGAGATGAGGGCCAGTAAAATGTGTCACGTGTAAACGCGAATAAAATTAAACTAAAAAGTGATGAAACCTAAACATACCGCCCACCTAAAATGAGACATTTTATAAACAAAAAAATATTTCTGTACCATACAAACGAAAAAAAAACTTAAAGTGGAGTAATAAACTAAAAAGAGTATACAATTTTAATATTGAGGTAGGGGACATATTTTGGTTACAGGTCTTTTGAAAGTACCTTGCGTGGTACGCACAGTCACAACGCGCGTAACTCTATCCATACCCGGATGCACCTCTTATACCCGCCCTAAATGTCATTTTAAGGCGCGTGTTCGTCTTTGACCAAGACTCTCGTGTCCTTGAGAATAGGAACTGACGACTCAGTCCATTTGCTGCGTTGCATCAAAGTGTGTAAATATTCTTTGTTTTACCTTACCCAGAAATGCTGATGTAAGGGTTGTAGTAATTGAAAGCGAGACAATCGTTCGAGGTTGGACGAGGTTAAATCAGGTTCCAAATTCAAAAAATGTCCCGATGTAAGAGCTTTAAGATCGTTTGAGTCTGAACTCAAAGGACAAACTGGTCTGGAGTTTAATAACGCTTCAATTGAGACTACAACCGTGTTACACTCTGTGTAAGAGAAAATCTGTATACCAATAAGGAGAGATAAATTAAAAATAAAACGAGTTTCCGGAATACTTTCCATAGTAAGCTGAGAAGACTCGAGATTGGTTGTTATATACTTGTAACAACGAGAAAGCAAGCGAATAAGTTTCTTAGGATATAAAATTCACAATTTTTGAACGATCGAATACTGAAGAGTTTGTTAACCGGGATGTAATTTTCTAAAAGATAGATGGGAGTACGATTGGTGTCCGCCCACCCTCAGGATACCCGGTTCGGAAAGAAATATAACATTTCGAATGTACTTAAATAAGCACACGAGAGTTCTATGTAGTTTTGATAGAGAAAATGTTCCCGAAAGAGTATTCTACGTTTTCTTATTCAAAATTAAACGTAGAAATCTGCACAAAGTGCGTATTATTTTATACAAGGAGGAAAATCTTTCAAGAAGCTCTAAAAAGAAGTCCCTAGGTGGAATTAAGGTGGACAAAACGGTCTTTCTTTGCTCCAAAGCCGTTTCCGTGAACTTGAACGTTCGGCAAAAATCTGGCCAAAGCTCTTCTGAATCAGAGAGAAAAAAGGCCCCGCCCACCATAGCGAATGGTCAAGCAACTAAGAGGGTAATAGGCTCCAAGAATCACAATCGGTGAGATTGTGTTCGGAAGGAATATAAAACCAATGAGTGGGAGCAACCTTTTCTTGAATATGAGTAATACGATTGGAAACAAAAGTATTATACTTATGAGTAGATGAATTTATCCAGGATAGAGTTATAGTCGAATCTGACCTCGCATAAATCCGACGACAATTAATTTTGTCTTCAAATGCAGACAAAACCGAAATCAAAAGATCTGAAAGGAGTATGGCTGCACACAATTCTAAACGATGAAGAGAAATCGTTTTCAATGGCGCAACACGAGATTTTGCAGCTACAAAAGAAGTTTTTATTTGATTTTGGGAAGTTTCATATCGAAAATATATAACGGTTGCATAGCCGTAGGAGGAAGCGTCACAAAATGCATGAATATCACAAAACAAATAATGGAGAGAGAGGAGAATACGAGGTAATTGAAAATTAGAGAGTAGAGGTAATTCGTCCTTAAATTTGCGCCACTTAATTACAATATCTTATAATATTATTATTTTTTATTACTCTAAAATGAGAATTAAATATGCGATTTCAGTAGTTTCCAATTCGTTAAAAATTCAAATATTTTATTCCGAAAATTTCACGATATTGATTCAGCTGGTCAGCAGGACTAGTGGGTGCAGCGGTATAGAGGGAGTACGACCATAAAATTGTGTGTGACAGGTGCACCTTCGAGACTCTTAGAGGCCAACGATAAAATTGTAGAAATGGTAAATTCTCGAAGAAAAGTTTGCAAAATTTTAATTAACTAAAGAAAAATTTTAATTTTGTGAATAAAACAATAAAAATCCAAATCGAAGGGCCAAAAAATCTGTAGGGGATTGAGACAAAGAGTAATTAGTGGACGTATATACGTTGGTTGCGGAGATTAGAAATTACACAAATAATAAGTGAATACAAAATACGGCGACAGCGTGACACAAATACTAAAATGGTCTACCATGTAGTCGAAATCACTTCACTAATTTCTTCTTGGTGGCCACCACGATAATCCCATGCTTCACAATGCAGGAACCAGAAATCGAGGACACTGTCACTATATTTCGGAGTAGTTTTGAGGCGAGAGCTAATACATTTGAGAGCAAAACGATAAGCCTTTTCGATAAGGCGAGAGACGTGCAATACCTCGAGTACTATACTATACGACTACTATTGTACTATTACTACTCTGTCCCTTTTTACATTTGTCCAAATGCGCGAGGGCCAGTGAAATGTGTCACGTGTAAACGCGAATAAAATTAAACTAAAAAGTAATGAAACCTAAACACTGTATATGTTACCTCATTTTTAGATTCTATGCAAAATTATAGACATATTTCATGTATTTGTGTTTGTTATTGTTTTTGACATATTTTAAATTTTATGTCAAAAATGGTGTTTGCAAACATAACTATCAATTTCTTCTATATGAAAGCCTTTACTATTTAATTGGGGCTGGTTTAGCTATTTTAGTGTACTATGTTGATATTTTGACAATAAATGAATACAGGGTAATCAACAACTAACATTAATTGCACAGGTTTACAAAAAAAAGTGGATGTCTACTTGACCAGATCATTTCATTCTTATGTAATTAGATGTTCTGAATCCAAATCTGAGGTCCGATAACTTCTATCATATCAGGTTCAAGGTCATTTCAAGGTCAAATGGAGTAAAATTCAATAAATAAATCTAAAGAAGTAGATACGTACGTTTTTGCGGTCGCTAAATCCGAAATCGTAGTTTCTTTAATACTCCAAGTTCAGCCAAAAGTCATTTCAGAGCTATTTCAAAATCAAATTGAGAAAAATCTAATAAATAGATCTGTAAAAGATGATATATTAACTTTTGGGGACGTTAAATCTGAATTTGTGGTTTATTTAACTCGTCAAGGTTGACCAGAGGCCATTTCAAAGTAATTTCAAGGCCAAATTGAAAACATCTACTAAATAAATCTGTAAAAAAGAGAACACACGCGCAGCTAGATCAATATCCGTTTCGCAGCAGACAGGCAAGCGGATCGAGTTATTAAAACGCTCCCAAAACCACGTACCCCACGTAGGCACGTGAACGGAGCGAGTTTTCAAGACGAAACCTAGCTAGATCGATATCCGTTACATAACAGGTATGCTAGCAAAGTGAGTTTTTATAAGTGTATAACACAAACCCCAAACTCTCATACATGCTGGACCTGGGTGGTTTTCGGGGAGCTTGGGTTTTATTTCATACACTCAAAAATCCTTGCCTTTCGCCTGTATCTGCTACGGAACGGGGATTGATCTCGCCGTGCGTGGGAGATGTGGTTACGAGAACCTATGTTTTGACATATTTGTAACAACTTGGTCCGGTCGCCTGTCTGTTGTATCAATCTAGCTGTACACAGTGTGTGGTTTTGGCAGCTTGGGGTTTGCCTTAAAAAGTCGATCCGCTCCCCTGTCTGCTATGTAATGGATATCAATTTAGCTGTGCGTGGGTTACCTGACTTTGGGAGTTTGGGTTTTGGATTATTATTCCATAATAATTAACTCCGCCTGCATATCTGCTGTGTAACGGATCCAATCTAGCTGTGCGTAGGGTACGAGGTTTTGGGAGCTTGAGTTCGGGTCAAAAACTTGATCCGCTTGCCTAACTGCTATGTAACGGATATTTATCTAGCTGTGCATGGGTTCTCTTCTCTTACAAATTTATTTAGTGAATTTTTCAATTTGACTCAGAAATTACTTTGAAATGACAATTGGTTAACCTTGAGGTATTAAACAAATCACGAATTCGGACTCAGCGAAGTCTACGTACCTTCTATTACAGATCTATTTGGTAGATTTTTCTCACTTTGACATTAATATGACGCTGAAATTACCTCTGGCTGACCTTGGGGAATTAAACAAACCACAAAATTGGATTTAGTGACCCCAAAACTTATATATCATCTTGTTCAGATTTATTTAGTGCATTTTCCTCAATTTGACCTTGAAATGGTCTTAAAATAACCTCTGGCTGACCTTATGGAATTAAACAAACTACGAATTCGGATTCAGCGACCAAAAAAACCTACGTTTTTTTCAGACTTATTTAGTGGATTTTACTCCATTTGACCTTGAAACGACCTTGAATCTGACATGATAGAGATCAGCGGACTTTAGATTTGGATTTAAGACATCTAATTGCGTAAGAATAAAGTAGTCTGGTTAAATAGGCATCCACTTTTTTGTAAACCTGTGTTATTAACCTGAAAAAATTGTTAAAAGTCAATATTTTTAAATATAAATCCTGTATTTTTATAATGTTATCTTACTTAGCATTAAAAATAAGGGTAACTTTGTATAAGGTTTTTTATTTCAAAAATTTGCCGTTTTTGAAATATTGGAAATGTAACATTTTTATATTCGAAAAATGCTAAAAGGCTTACCTTACACAGGGAAACAACTTATTTTAATAAATATTGAAAATTCCCACCCTGAACTTTTAAACATTTTTCGAATCTCCGAGTTAGTTCCTTATGGGTGGCCACTCTAATTGAATCTGGGGATAGACTTTCGAACGTACGCGTTGCTTACCCTTGCCATACAATCCTCCATTTGTTATCATTGGATTACAATAAACGATGTTTTTTATCATTCCCCATATAAAATAATCTAAGATAGTGAAATCAGGAGAACGAGAAATCCACAGAAGAGATTCATTGGTGTTAATCCACTTGTCAAAAAATATTGCTTGTAAGAAGTTGGTAACTGGAACTATTCTGCGTGGTGGGGTGCCTTCGTGTGGGTACAAAATTTGTCTGTGTTCCAGAGAACAATTTCAATATTTTTCAATTCTATTTTTCGAGAAATTGATAGCGGCAGATCATCGTGATATACAATGTATAAGCATTTATTTGTTGACATGTGTAATTATAAATTATGACAATATTTTAAGAAAAATAAAAATGGCCGACTAGCAGATCCAACTTCCCTGGAAAATAGATCGGGTCTAATTCCTAAACCATCTTGGTGTTCCCAAATTCAATTAAAATAAAACAAAAATAAGTAATTATAGAGAACACCTACCGTTTGTTTTAAATTTCATGATGATATTTTAAAGTTTTAACTTAAAAGGGCATTCGCTTTTGTAATTTAAAATATATTGCGAAAACCACGTTATTATGTGCAAGCGGCCGACGATATAAGGCTAACAAAGAGGAGCATATCAGCATTTTTTTGTCAGAGCTTTATTGGATTTATAGGTGAGTTTATCCTTTTAAAGAATAACTTATCCTTTTTTTATCCCCTTTGGGTCGAATTTGCAAAATCCTTTTCTGATGTAGGGACCCGATAGTATACTCTCCAAATTTCTTCTTAGGTTGGACAGTCATATTTATTATCCCTATTTAGTTCAATTATAATATTTTAAATTAAGCCTTCATTTTATAGGAAAGAGTAGATTGTCTTATCTAGTATTCAGTTCCATTGCAATATTTAGAAAAAAATATATTATAGGTACATTTTTTAATATGTAAACTATACTACTTTTTGGTCCCCTTGATTTATTTTGATGTTCACATGGTCTTAACATCAGCAATAATAAACCAGAAATATCCATTGACGTTATACAGGGTGGGGCAGAGCAATTTGCTTATTTAAAAATGTAATTTTAAAAAAAGTAATACAAATATATATTTAATTCTTTGAATAGCATCAAGTACAATATTTAACTTTTATATTTTAAAGATATCAGGCAGGTGGTGTACATTATTCTCAATACACTGTGTTAATCATATCAACAGGTATGTCGGCGACAGCTTGACGAATATTGTTCTTTATATGAGCCAGGATCCCAAGACGATCCTTGTAAACTAGTGATTTTAGATAGCCCCATACAAAACAGTCATAGGGAATTAAATTAGGTCACAGATTGAGCAGGAAATATTGCAACTAAGAAGATCAGAGGCTGGAGTACCACAGGGGACCATAATCTCACCGTAGCTTTATAATATATTCCCTCATGACTAGGAACACGAAAATGGCCTTATTATCAGATGACCCTGCCATAATGGCAAGATCAACTCCAAGATTGATCAGCAACTATCTATAAGAAAAAATGGACTTAGTCATCGCTTGGTTCATTTCCTGGAAGATAGGAGTCAAAGCTGAAAAAAATCAAGCGTTCTTCCTGACGAGGAGAAGGAAATCACAGGGCGAAATGATAGATATTGATGGCGAATATGTCAGGTTGACTGTCCAAGCCAAGTAGCTACGAGTGATATTTGGTAGAGGACTAAGGTGAAAAACATATATCAGCCACAGTCAAGAAGTTCAAAATAGTGAGAGGCCAACTGTATCCATTTTTATATAGAAATAGCGAAATGAGTTTAACGAATAAACCGACGATTATTAAATCATTGTTAAGGCCAATATTGACCTATGGCTCAGCAACGTGGAATTATACTGCAGAATCGTATCTCAAGAGATTAGAAGCTCAGAAAAATATAGTACTGAGAATGACGTAAAATGTTTTGTGGTTCGTCAGGAACGAACAAATTCGTAGGGAAATGAGATGGATCTCTTTAAGAGAGGTCCTGAGGTAAAAGGCTACAAACGTATTTTTAAAAGCAGAAAAGCATGATAATCCACTTATTAGACAAGCAGTGGATTATTATCCAGAAATAGATGGAAGGAAATACAAAAGATCTAGACATCAGATCTAAGCATCAGGATTCCGGAGAAAATCCGAAGAAATGAAATGCGATACAAGTAAGAAGAGCGAAGAACGAAAATAAAAATAAATAAGAGAGAAGAAAGAACAGAGAAGAAATAACGAAGAAAAAAGACAGGTGTGATCGGGACACAGAACCAGTAAAGCACCTAGGACCAGAACATCATATACAAAGGAAAGAGCGATAAACTTAAATGAAGTACATTACTTTATGCAAAATGTAAGAGTGTGACATCTGGAGTGGAACACTAATGCTGTAATGACTGGAGGTTTGTAAAGGCCACTATTCAGCAACCTAAAGGACACTCACTGCGAATTTCTGTTGATTGTATTACATGTTGTGAATGTAGGGAACGCCGATGAAGTTATCTGGGGTTATCAAGGCTCCAATGGCACATGTTTTCCTTATTTACATATCCTGAAAGTTGGAAGTGAGCCTCATAACTGAAGAAAACGAATGTGTTGTAATGTATGCCAATAAGTGCCTCACATGCATTTTCTAGAGCAACAAAATTGCGTGGATTAAGTTTCTGCACCACAATCAATTTGTAGCGATGAAATTTTATTTCCTCATGAAGGATTTGCCTCACAGAACTGGCAGACAATCTCACAGCAGCTGCATGTTTGCGGGCAGAGCGCTGGAAATATCACAAAACAGAAAGCCTTACCATGTGAATGTTTTGTGGTGACGTTGCTGTTCGTGGAAGGCCAGGTTTTTCTCCACCAGTTTTGCCTGAAGTTGTTTACCCATGAAACAATTGACTGCGGGCCTAGAACATGACCACGGGGTGTAATTTTGAAATGGGTGTTTAATGCACGTTGCGTGGGATGAGAGTGACTGTTAGAAAAGTATGTCTCGACAGGAAACGCACGCTCCACCTTCGTCCACTTCATGATACTAACTAAACCAAGCTAAGTTACAACTTTACGCTTCGCTCTCTCGAATGTACCTGTTCTCACCTCGGAACAACCATCGCTTCAGGGCGCTAAATCCAAATAAGCAAATTGCTGAGCTCCACCCTCTTGTAAATTCAGTACAAAGCACAGATTAAGGCAATTTTGTTAAAAATTCATACCGTATGATTCTTTAATTATTTCAATATTTTTCAGACATTTTTGGATAAGAGAAAACGTACTATAGCAGCTTACAATGGGGGCAAATACAAGACTATCCATAACAGTTGTTATGTTACGGTTGGTTATGTGTTCAATAAGCGTTTGGAGATGTCAAAAGACAATTTTAAAAGCTTAGATACTGATTGTAGACAAAGAAGTATAAATAATAAGATGTGAAATCTGAGAGAATTTCCAACTTAAGCTATGACCAGATTCATTTTGTTAATTAATTACTGCAAAAAAGCAAAAAAAATCGTTAAAATAAGCGTTGTTTATGCAACAGTTACTGCAAAATAAGTTTTTGGTTGGTTTTAGTCCCTTAAAAGAAAGCCCTCAAGATAACAAAAACATGAGTATTTACCCAGTGACAAAGATTGTTTTGGTACTGATATACATTTCCAAGAATTAGATAATCGCTCACTGTCATCTCTGCTATTTAAGTTGTTGGGCCTCTTTGTAATTTAGATGGCTTCTCTTACAAACGTTGTGGACAGGTTTTCACATCTCGATAGTATTTTTGTTCGTGAGAAGTTTATCTTATTTCCTGTGTTTAATATATATATATATATATATATATGTATATATATATATATATATATATATATATATATATATATATATATATATATATATATATATGTATATATATATATATATATGTATATATATATATATATATATATATATATATATGTATATATATATATATATATATATATATATATATATATATATATATATGTATATATATATATATATATATATATATATATATATATATATATATATATATATATATATATATATATATATATATATTGTCCCAAATAGTCATGCCCCTGATGGAAAGGACATATGACTAGCGATCTAATTTTCGATCATCGAAAATGTATGGATGTTTCATCCCGATATCGGTGGTGGATTCATCAGTGGGATCCACCGGTATCTTTCTCAGACATCCTGTTTGTCATGCTTTCTACAAAACTTGGATTCCTATTTAGCCAAGTTTTGTCGGCAAATAATGGTGAGATGTTAGGTTTCACAATATGTCCCCAGCAAGGCATCTGCTTACCCGACTTTGACTACGATAGGAAGTCCAAGCCGTAGGAAAGCATATGCCTGAGAAAGAATGTGAATCGAACATCCTCGGTGGTCATCCAAAGGTCAGGCCCTTGAGCGGTTTTTGACATTTGTCCAATATCCGCATCATGAGCGTATATATATATATATATATATATATATATATATATATATAAATGTCCCATATTGTTGTTTTTCTTGGTCCTTCCGATTTAGCAATATTCTCTAAATGCGCCCCTTCTTCATAAAATAAATTATTTCGGGTATGCTGTATTTGGGTAAAACAAATTATCTTGAAATTGCAGTTTATTTTTTCCTTCCAAAAATACATGCACTATTATCTGTTTTAATTCATTCGAAATTGGAATACCTCGTGATATGGTTAATTCAGTATTTAAATGTTTATTACTCATAAGATAAACTCCCTGCAATTACCTTAGCTTTTGCTTCAACTAAAAACTTCCTTTTCAGGAAAACATAAAAGTTACTTTATTTCTGACGTTTACTATTCTGTATTTGAAAGTTTGATTGTTGAACCAGTCGCCATTTATAATAGCAGCCTACTTTGGTATTCCAAAGCACATTTTATTTAAATACGACTTCGTGCATTTGTTTTACTGTTGTTTGATAGTGTAACAGCAAAGAAAATTTTGATTGACACCCGAAATTCCAATATTTTAAGAAGGAATATCTAAAAAACTAAACGTTATAGCCAATTTTTGTGTTCACTTTCGCTATGTATGTTTCAAAATTTATTAATTTTGAGCAATGTTTACTTTCGGAATGATATTGTAGTTCAATAAGCTATTGAATATATTTTTTTAAATATTCGTAAATAAGAACACACACCAATGGTGTATTAAAAATTATCGATCAAATTCATTCATCACAAAACCAGCCGGGGTAATAGAAAATATAGAGATCTTATGAATGGATTTTGTGGAGACAACTTCCTTGTTATTTTGGTTATAATTTTCTACTGCTACATGAAGTTTGAACTCAAATTAAAATTCTCATACCTTGATATCTCCTTGTGAGTTGCTGTAATAAAAATTTTAAAACGATCTACTACAAACATTTTATTTATTACCTGCTTCGACGCCATTAACCTCCTTAATTTTCGTTCTCTTATATCAATCATTCTATTTAAACACATGCAAGCATCTCAAATAAAAATAAAATGCATATTGATTGATTGATGTGTTATTGGCTGATAGAATGGATTTTTCTAAGTAAAGATAGAATTATCCAATTTTCATGTGTTTATTTTGCAACTTCTTGTTGATTTTGTTATTTTAATTGAATTTCATTAGAAAAGTAGGTCAAGAAAATTTATTCGATTAACTTCGGTATTTGCTATATGATTAGTGTGGAAATTTTTCAATGTAGGTTGGTAGAAAATGTATTTTTCAATTTCAACATGTTACTTCGAGGTAATTGCAATATATACAAGCGGCTGTTTTATTAAGTAACATACAGTATGTGCAAAAAGTATAGAGTTTATTCGAAAAACACTCGAACACTTCAATAGCGTTTCACAAAGCTGGAGAAATATCAACTTTGGGTTTTATGGGGCAAACCTACATTTTATTGCATTTTGGAACAGTCAAGAACATTTCAATATTTCGTGTATCACAACCTTCACCTAAATAAAACAGTTTTGAAAATATAAACAATCAAAGTGTGATTTTGCATTTTGCCTATAAATTTGACTGGATATTTAGAGTCATTGGTATTAGTCGGTTACAAATTCAAACTGGATCAGAGAAAAACACACGCAACGTAGACAAAAACTAAAAGTGTGGGATGAGATCGTGGGTAATATCGTTATAAATTAATCTTTTTTGACGAAATTAAACTGATGAAAGATCCACAAACCAGGTTCACTCAGGTAACATTTCAGATTCATATTACACTTCTAATTGCTTCAAAGATCAATTAAAACGAAAAATTTAGCATTTCTACATTCTTTTACTGGCTGTGACACAAATTCGGGTTTTACTGCAAAACAATAAAACCCTCCTAGAAAATAAAGACTTTACTAAAAGAATTCGTAAATAGTGAAATGCTAGGAAAATAACATTTTTTTGAAAAAATTTTGGTACATACTACTCCATCGGAAAATAGGTAAAATCAGTTTTCACTTTAGGTCCAATTTTTTTCATTAAATCGTTAAACTTTTGTTACAACCACAAGTTCCACACTGATAGAAGCTCCTGTATTATACAATAACTCCAAAATATGCACTTTTTTTATTGAAAAAATCCGGAAAATTATCAAGACAAATATCACAACAAATAAAAACAACACCGCAGCCGCTAATAAATAACAGCTTGGATAGTTCAGCTAAAGATGGCGTACTTGTTGAAATCGGTGATGTTGTCAGATTGCAACAACGATTTCTTTGAATTTCACATAAATTCTTCTCTTTCTATTCGAATTGGAACGAAAATGTGTCAAAAATAATTTTTCCCTTTCCTTTGATTATTGATGTACTATTAATTACTCTTATGTCTATGCCTTTAATGTGCGATTTTGACTCTAAATATTAAAGGTTTTAAGGATTATAGTTGCTTTTGTCTGTTTCTATCCAAATACCAGTAGTTTTAAGCAGATAATATGAATTGATCACATTGCTTATATCCGTTAGCAGAAAGAGCTTTTAATTAATTAAGGTCAATTTAGGTTAGTTTAGATTAATTTCAGTTTCTTAAACTAACCAAAACCGAGCTAAATCTGTACTAACCAGAACTAACCAAAAATTTTGAATTGTTAAGGTTAATATTACCCAATTTTTATACATTACAAACATTTAACTATATTAACTGTAATGGATAAATTTTAAAGTTTATACTAGGAAAGTATAAATCTTGTTCAATTTAGATTATTTAGATTAGTTTTCCAAATTCACCAAAATCAAGCCAAACCTGAATTAACCAAGGTAATAATTCGGGTTAGAGTAAAGTAGGTGGGTGCGATTTTGGGTTTTGTCTTTTTAACTTCTTTTTGATAAATTTCTTGATTTTTCCGTTAAAAAAACACTAATAGAAAAATCTGTATTATATAAAAATTCATAAGTTTGTACTTTTTTTTTTATCGGAATAATCAAGAAAATTGTAAAAAAGCAAAAGAAACAAAACCAAAATGGACCCACCAAAAAAAAAAAAATCATAAATTTGCACTTAAGCAAAAAAATTATCAAAAACCAATCAAAAGGAACAAAACCAAAATGGCACCCACCTCTAGATTTTCTCTAAAATCAAGAAAATTATCAAAAAACAAATCAAAAGAAACAAAATCAAAATGGTACAAAAAAAATGCACTTAAATCAAGAAAATTATCAAAAACAAATCAATACAAACAAAACCAAAATGGCACCTACCTATAGATTTGTTCTAATCCGAATTATTACCCTAATCAAAACCAACCAAAAATTTTCAGTGGCTAAGATTATTTTTACTCAGAAACTATTTTAAACAATAAAAAAATTAAATTATGTTGTTGATTGAGAAAGACAAATTTTAAGTTTATATCACGAAAAAATTTTACATCTGGCAACGTTGTGCCTTCTTATGTGATCCAGCGGCTAGTTTGGATAGTTTTACGGTTGATGGCGTTTCCGAGACGTATTTTTGATTTTTCGATGAAAATATAAGGTTTTCTAAATTGGTTTGCCAAGATTTGTGCAAAAATAATTGAAATATATTACATCCAATACATTTTAGCTGGTCTCATTTATAATAACTACGTAAATTCGATGTTTTAACTGAAATAAAAGTCCACTGTGACGTGACGCTTCTTGTTTTGAGTTTTCCGGGAAAGTGAGGAAAAATAGAGAAATGTCAAGTTTAGAAATTTTTTCAAAAAAAAAAGCAATAATTTCCATACTCTTCACTCTTAACGAATTTTTACCAAGTCTTCTTTCTAATTAAAAAAATTACCTGCAACATTAGGAGCAATTAAACAACATTGTTTTAGAACATATTTCCAGTTTCAAATACGGTTTGGAAATAATATGATTGCAACAGATTGGGGCTGGAAGAGATCGGCGGAGGTCTCAAAATGCCCAATTTCATTGAAGAGAAACTGATTCCAGATCATCTCCTTAAAACCAGCTGTGAAAAACGCTGTTTTAGTACAAGATATAGCTGTCGAAAAGATGACCAAAAATATATCATTTTATGCTCAAATTAATTACATTTGGAAAATTGGTCAATTGCAGAAAATGGATAAATTTTAATAGACAGTGACTCAGAAGAAATGGGAATGGGTTCAAGTAATTTTAAATCAGTTCATGAAATTTTTGACGATCCTGAAGAAGCTTTCGACGATGTTCAAGGAATTGATAGTTTTGTAGAATCAAATAAAGAATAAACATTATTTTGTTTGAAAAGGCCACGACTTAATATTAATCGGCATGTCTATTAATTTCATGTTCAATAAATGTAAACTTTATGTTTTTTTTTACAGAATTTTAATAAATTTGATTTTGGTGATATAGTGGATCATAAAATTTATTCTAAAAAGTATTAATGACTAATTGTTGTTAACTGTTTTTAATTTTTCAGTAAAATTACTCAAGAAAAGTAATCAATAAACGTATTTGTCATTGATTTGAATCTATTTCACAAGCATATGCTGGGTGTATTGCTTTTTAAATGTGAAAATCGTAGTTTTATTTTATTTAGTTATTTATTTATTTACACTGCCCTACAGGACCAGAGTTCTTACTATTAGGCTGGAAAAAGAATAGAGAGACATAAATCCTAAAGTTATATACATAATACAGATAGTACAATAAGTACTATACAGCCTATAAATCAATCACAGTTAATTGTAAATAAATGAACAACAGAATAATTCCAGTAAAATATATCAAATTTGTCTTTCAGGCGGTCAGAAAGGGAACATATCGTGTATAATGGGCAGAATTATAATACATTAGTTTTTGGTTTCCGCAAATAGAAAAATATTGGAGATCTAGTTATCCCTGGAATATGAAAATGAACTCTCGCGAGCAAGTCAGTTGCTATAATCTTGCTATTAAACAGTTTATACAAAAAAAAGTACACGAGCCCCGTTACTGCGCTTCTCCAGAGAGAGTCAATAGGTGCGATGTGTAGTGGGTAGTGGATAAAATTCATCTGATATAAAGCTTAAGAATCTTAAGAAACGGTACTGAATTTTTTCTAATTTATCAGAGTGTAGAGGTAATACAGATGCCAGATAACTGAGACATATTTGAATATGTTTCGTGACCAGATCTCACTAAAAAGCCCAGCGTTCGGTAAGATCTCGAAATTATATCATTAATATGATTGACAAATGTGAATCTGCAGTCAAATGTGACTCCCAGGTCCTTGATGCAGTTAACTCGTCTTAGAAAAGCACCACTGATTCCATAATCATGCAGCAGAGGCATTTTACTTCTTGAGAAGGACATAGCATTATACTTGTTCACGTTCAGAGGCAGTTTGTTTTTAAGACTACCAAGTATTTAATTTCATGAGATCCAATCCCCAGGATTGCGTATGTCCTGGAATATTTTTAAGCCGTCTGCATAAAGTGGGCAGCTGTTATTCAACCCCATGTGACTCAAAACAGATTCTTGAGGAACTGACGTTCCTACAAAATTTTAACATAGTGAGAGTGGTTTAATAGATAACTTTCGAGAAATCGAAGAGATTGTCATTAAAACCAAATTCCGACAATTTGTAAAGTAAAACACCTTAATCAAGTCGATAAAACGCTTTGGAAAAATCTGTGTAAACGTCATCCATCTGAGTGCCAGAATCAATACGCTTTGAGACATACTGCGCAATAGTACAAGGATTGGTCACGGTTGACTTTCCAGAAGCAAAACCATGCTGCTGATCGATTAAAAGAGACGCTACGTAAAAGAATATTTGTTTCTTAAGAAATCGTTCAAATACCTTTGCAAAATTGCACATTATCGCTAAGGGGCGATAATTTTCGATCCTGGTTCTGTAATTCTTTTTGAAAACCGGGCAGTTATAATAAATATTGTGCAACTCAACAATGTGAATTTTTTTTGTTATACGTACCCAAACTGCGTCGAACAATTATTTTTAAAATAAATTGCAATTAAAAATTTCCATTTTTTTAAAATAAATTTCTAAAAACTAACCATTGATTATTTTGGTTCAAAAAACTACAGCTTATTTAGGATATCTTTCGTTAAATAAAAAATGGTTTTTCGTGTTTTCCTCTGAAAATATTAAGGTTTTTTTTTATTACTTAAAACTTTGCATCTAACTTTTTGATAGGCAGCATAATTTTGTCAAAAATCGCAAAAAAAAAAGATTTTTCACCCCGTTTCACCCCGTTAACTCGCTAATGGTTCAAATTACTTTTCCTTAATTTTTCGTAATATTTTTTGAATTTTTCCGTTAACAGAATGCTGTAACGAATAATTTTTTTTTGCTTATTTCAGAGCAAGGATGAATTTATATCCATATTAATTTTATTTAGCACATAGAAAACGTTAACATTTATAAAGTGACAAAAAAAGCCTAAAATCACCCTAAAATGAACCATTAAAAATTCTTTGATTCTTAGAGTTCTCCAAATACTATTGAAATTGTATCAAACAAATATCTAGTCCGTCATAGTAAATCCACTATCTCCAAATTAATTTTAAATTGGTAATATCGGCCATAAAAGGTTCCAATATCGATATTTAAAGAATTTGAGATGTAAATTTCTATGCCCGATATATTTATATTACATATTGATTTTGTATACGTCCCAAGAACTCCACGGTATCAATTTTAGACAAAATCAAAAAAATTATTTTAACATCTTAATCTAATCTAAATCTAAACCCTTCAAAGCCCTTTAATACCAATTTTGGATAAAATCTGGAAATTTAAAATTTCTAGACCGTCATATTTCATCTGACCTATTAGATTTTCTTAAAATAATTTTATATTCGCTATTTATATCCTTAAAAACGATTCAGTCCCACCTTTGAACAAAATTGAAAAATGTATTGGATTCGCCATATTGAATCCTGAAAGAATACTTTGAAATTCATAATTTAGACCCTCAATAACCCCCTATAGCAGTTTTGGAGAAAATCGAGATATGTAAAATTTTTAGGACGCCATATTAAATCCGCCAGATTGAGTTTTTCAAAAAATATTTTAAGTTCGTGATTAACACTAACAGAAATCCCCCAATACTGATTTTAGACAAAACCAAGAGATCTGTCTTCTTGAATCCGCCTTATTTATTTATTTTTTTAAATAATTTCAGATTCGTAACGTGCGATTCCAAAAACTCCCCTAATCAATTTTGAAAAAATCGGACAAAATTAATTTTTTATCCGCCATATTGGATACGCCATATTGGAAACGCCATATTGAATTTTTAAAAATAATTTCAGATTTGTTATGTACGACCCCGAAAACTCCCTAACTCCAATTTTGGAGAATATGGGACAAAATTAAATTTTTTTTGTCCGCCATATTGTCAGCGCCATCTTGGATTTTACTGCACCAATTTTGTTCAAATAAATATGGGACCACCGCAGCAAATTCCTGAACATAACGTAAACAATTTCATTCAAATCGGTGCCGCCGTTCCGGAGTAATCGGTGTACATACATAAACAAATACATAGTCGACGAATTGAGAAACTCCTTCTTTTGGAAGTCGGTTAAAAATAATAAAATTGTGATTTTTTTATGTCATTTTTAAGTGAGCATTTAATGGTTTAACAATTCTGGTTCTTTATTCTAAAGTTGTTTTTACAAATTAAATTATTAAGTAATGTTGTAAAGTAGATTATAACATGTTGCTTGTTAAGCCTAAAAAACATCAATTTTGTGGACTTTTTCACAGCAAAAGTCCATACTTATAGGTACAAAGGTATTTTAATAGTTTTTTCTACAAATCCCTTCGGATTCCTTTTTCTTATTTTCCGGGTGCTTTCCTCCGTTTGGATTTCCTTTGTTGACACGTCCGAACATTTACGATTCCTGCGTGGTTAGAAAAAGTTCTTGCAGATTTATTTTCCTCACTTTCCAATTTAAGATAAATCTTTTATTTTAAGAGGTTAAGGTTGATTCATTACCCATCGCTATCTATATCATATAGAGAAGAAATATATATATATATATATATATATATATATATATATATATATATATATATATATATATATATATATATATATCTACATAATTAAAAATAATTTTCCAAATTTAGTTCTTTATAAAATGTCTTTCAGGTCATCATAAAAATAATATTATTCTCGAAGTTGAGTCGCTTATCCCATTATCGTTGTAGGATTAAAATAAATTATTTTTACAAAACACCGTAAATAAACGTATTATTAAAAATTCAACATCATTTAAAAGGTAATTGCAAAAACTTTTAAATGATACCCGAAGCGTTATTTTTAACTAATTTTTTAGCAAGTTTTTGCTGTTTTTGTGAAAAATCACTATTTTTCGAAAATATGTTCTACGAACTCTACAAAAAAATGATAAAGGAAAAAAATGTGTCATTTTGTATAGAGAATCAAGTTATAATATATTTAACACGAAAAAAGTTTTTTTTCAGTATTTTATGATTTTTTTTTTGATTAATGATGTCCGTAATAAATAATTAAATAAAATTTGTATAAAATATTGAACTGATTTCTAAAAATGCGCTAAAAAGTGAAAAATAACTATAAATTTTTATGTGAAATTGAAGTTTTTTTTTATGTCGGCGCCAAACTAATACCTGGTAAAATATGATTTGCATAAGCAGATTAAAAAGACTTTATTTGTAATTGCTTCCTTACCATAATTTGCATATATTAGTAGTTACATATTTCATTTAGAAATAATTTGGCGCCGACTTCAAAAATTTCAATTTCATATTAAAATTTCTAGTTATTTTTCGCTTTTTAGCGCACTTTTAGAAGTCGGTTCAATTTTTTTTTATAAAAATTTTATTTAAGATTTTTAGGTTTGAATTCATTATGATATCCATAAATTATTTGATCTAAATACGAGATTAGTGTACCTCGCAATGACTCCAAGGTGGCAAAAAAGTACCCATGTTATCAAATGTTGTAAATCACCCTAAAATGAACCACTAAAACTTCTTTGATTTTTAGAGTTACCAGTGAACAAACAAACATTTAGTCTGTAGTAAATTCACCATTTTAAGTTTCAAATTAATTTTAGATTGGTAATATAGGCCTTCTAATATCGATATTTAATGAACTTAAAACGTAAAGTTCTTAGCCCGATATATTTTATACTGCATATTGAGTTTGTATACGCCCCAAGAACCTCGCAATATCAATTTTAGACAAAATTGTAAAATATAAAATTTTTAGTCCCTCATATTGTATCTTATTAATCTAATAGTTGTAAAAAATTAACTTCATATTTGTAATACACGACCCCGAAAACCCCCTAATACCAAATCTAAAAATAATAATAAGGTAAAATTTTTGCCCATCATATTGGATCCGCCATATTAAATTTCAAAAAAATAATTTTAACGTATTAATCTAATCTAAATATAAACCCTTCAAAGCCCCGTAGTACCAATTTTGGATGAAATCCGGAAATTTAAAATTCCTAGACCATATCATATTGCATATGACATATTAGATTTTCTTAAAATAATATTATATTGGCTATTTACATTCTCAAAAACGTTTTAGTCCCACCTTTGAATAAAATCTAAAAATGTAAAATATTCAGTCCGCTCTCCTGGATTCACTATATTGAATCCTGAAAAAAATACGTTTAAATTCATAATTTATACCCTCAAGAACACCTTATATCAGTTTTGGGGAAAATCGAAAAATATAAAATTTTTAAAACGCCATATTGAATCCGTCAGATTGAGTTCTTCAAAAAAAATTTTAAATCAGTAATTAGCACTGACAAAAATCCCCCGATACTGATTTTAGACAAAATCGAGGGATGTAAAATCTTTAATCCGCCATCTCGGATCCGCTATATTTAATTTTCTTTAAATAATTTCAGATTCATAATGTACGATCCGAAAAACTCCCCCATATCAATTTTGAAAAAAATTGGATAAAATTAATTTTTTATTCGCCATATTGGATACGCCCTAATGATTTATTTTGAAAATAATTTCAGATTCGTTATGTACGACCCAAAAATCGGCCAAAATTGATTTTTTCGTCCGCCATAATAAATTCTTTAAAAATAATTTTAGATTCGTTATGTGCGACCTCGAAAACTCCCCTACACCAATTTTGGAGAAAATCGGACAAAATAAATTTTTTTGGCTGCCATATTGTCAGCGCGATTTTGAATTTTACTGCATCAATTTCGTCCAAAAAAATATGGGACCACCGCAGCAACTTCCTGAACATAATGTAAAAATGTCATTCAAATCGATGCCACCTTTCCGGAGTAATCGGTGTAAATACATAAAAAAATACATAGTCGACAAATTGAGAACCTCTTGCTTTTAGAAGTTGGTTAAAAAAGTATACAGGTGAAAATAAAGGTAAATAATTCATACTTTTTCAAAATTACATCTGATAACACACTGAAAATTATTTACATATTTACAAAATCAATAATAAAATCTTTTTACATTTGTCACTTTCAGGATATGATAACATTTCATTTTGTTTGCAAATCAAAAAGAAGTGATAAAATATGTTAAATAAATTCTTTTTTTTATTCAAAATGAAGTAGGAATGATCGTTTATTCAACATTTCACATTAACGAAATAATTACTTGTTATATATGTAATTCTCCTTTCAGGCAGATAATATGAAAAATATATGTACAAACAGTTTATTTCCTGTTTATATCGCTTTGGTCCTCTATCCATACGCGTTTCGATCACCTCATGATCTCGTCAGTGGAGCTGTTTCGGACCGAGAGCAACATTAGCAGGAAATAACTGATATATGAACCATAAATTTCAAGGTATGTCGGCAGGATATTACACCTGCCATCTACCAACTTCGATGTCAGACTGAAAAATATCGCCAGTCGAACGACATTTATGAATCAACGGAGTAACGTGAAAATTTTAAACAATCAAAATTTCAGTAAGAAATAAAGAAATCTTTCTGCCGTATTTAAATAGTTTGTTATATATGTAATTCTCCTTTTAGGCAGATAATATGAAAATATATGTACAAACAGTTTATTTCCTGCAAATATCGCTCTGGTCCTCTCTCCATACGCGTTTCGATCACCTCATGATCTCGTCAGTGGAGTTGTGTCGGACCGTTGATTCATAGATGTTGTTCGACTGGCGATATTTTTCAGTCTGACATCGAAGTTGGTAGACGGCAGGTGTAATATCCTGCCGACATACCTTGAAATTTATGGTTCATATATCAGTTATTTCCTGCTAATGTTGCTCTCGGTCCGATACAGTTCCACTGACGAGATCATGAGGTGATCGAAACGCGTTTGGAGAGAGGACCAGAGCAATATTTGCAGGAAATAAACTGTTTGTACATATATTTTTCATATTCTCCGCCTGAAAGGAGAATTACATATATAACAAACTATTTAAATACGGCAGAAAGATTTCTTTATTTCTTACTGGAATTTTGATTGTTTAGAAATAATTACTTGTTAAACAGTATTAAATAATTGACAAAAACAAATGTACATAATTTCAAATAAAAAACAACTCAACAACAATAAGATTGCTCTAATTAAAGCAAAGAATATTTTTTAAATTGGTTTCATCAAAATATCCACCTCGCGCTTTTATTATAGCTTCACAAACACGTGGCATACGGTCAATTAATTTTTGCAAAACATCTTCTCTAATCCTTTTCCAGTCTTTTTATACTGTATCACACAACTCATTTTTGTTTCGCATTGGTTGATCCCGAATGTTTCTGTCCAAATAATCCCATAAATACTCAATAGGATTGCAATCAGATCTCTGAAAAGGCCATTCCATAATCTAAAGGCTAGTTTGCTCTCCTTTTGATTTTAAATAATCAGTACAATATTTAGACGTTTGTTTTGGATCATAGTTGCACCACAAAATTTTCTTCAACAAGACGATAGCATTGCATGGTATTGTAGAATTCTGTGGCAGACTTTTATATCCATGTTTCTATCTATTTTAACTATCTCACCTACCGATGTTTCAGCAAAACAGCCCGAAACCATTATAGCATCTCCTTCGTGGTTAAGTGTAGGAATTATACACTGCTCACTCATTTTTTCATGGATTTGTTGACGTACATATATGGGCGTTTGGAAAAAAAACAGTTCAAATTTCGATTCCTCAGTAAATAGAACTACCTTACAATTTGCGGGTATTCAATGTCTATATTTCTTTGCCCAAGCTAGCCTTTTTAATTTATTTACTTTTCTCAAAAGAGATTTGTTAGCTGCTACTCGACGATTTGAATTAGCACTTTGAACACGGCTTTTGATGGTAGAAACGGTCATTTGCATATTATCAGCATCGATAAACTCACTACATATTGCTCGTGTAGTTTTAAAACGATTACCTTTACTCTTTAGAACAATTTGCTTATCTTGGCTTGCAGTAATTTGTATATTATGCGCATCATTAATAAAAAAAATAATTTTTTCCTTTTCATTTTTTTTGTAGAGTGCGTAGGTTTTTATTTACACGTGTATACATTTTTTAGTTATACATTATGCGCATCATTAATAAAACAAATCATTTTTTTCCTTTTCATTTTTTTGTAGAGTGCGTAGATTTTTAAATAGAATATATTTTCGAAAAAGGTGATTTTTCACAAAAACAGCAATAACTTGACAAAAAATTGGTTAAAAATAACGCTCTAGGTCTCATTTTAAAGCTGTCGCAATTACCTTTCAAATGTAGTTGAGCTTTTAACGATACGTTTATTTACGTATGCTATGCAAGCGGTCAAATTTGCACTTAAAACTTTTCAAAATTTTACAATTTCAAGCATGCGCAGAAGGGACAATACCTATTCTAAGAAAAATTTGTTCAGAGGATTTAAATAGGGTATCACACAGGCGCAGATCCAAGGGGGGAGGGCGGTGGGGGCGATCCCCCCCCCCTAAGAGCTTTGAGTTCAGGAAAATAGACCCGATTTTTCCTGTTATACTACAGTTTATTTAAGAACTAGATAGAGTAATAAATCATTTTTTACCCTATTTCTCTTCGCAAACTATTTGTGTTCTTTAGTCCGGTGTCTTTAGCAAAATCTGTCAAACACATATATTTTTCATAGGAATGGGTTAGAAATTTTATAATCAAAATTACCGGTCTATAATAATGGACTATTTGAGTTGGATAACAGGAGACATTTGGAAGTGTGAAGTGTTAAAAAGGATTTTAATCCTTGTTATAGGCGTCGGAAGGACGTTTATTTTATCACTAAGTGTTTATGGCATAGAATATTATTTCGGTAATAAACTTAAAATAAAAAGTTTCTATAATATTGTTTTATTTCTTATGATTTCTTAATAATTCACATACATTACAAAATATAGATAATTTTGACATATTTAACAAAATCACAACTGTATTTTTATTAACTTTAATTTTGGCATAAAAACCGTTTTAGGGACATTTAGACTAAAACGTAGTCTTATTCTCTCAAAAAATTTTAAGTTATAATTTAAATTCTTACAAAATACCCATTGTCAAAAATGCAAAAAGTTAAACATATATAAAAAAATAAATTCGTCCATATAATATTAAAATTTTTTCGGTCATTTTATTATTAATTAAAAACATTTTTAGGACATTTGGCGTTTCAGTTTATTTATTTCTTAAATTGTCTGCAGAATTACAATTAAACACTCAAAAGGGATTCAAATGTAATTAATTTTTATATGTTACAGTTAAAATTAGACCTACTTATTTTCATTTCTATTGCACTGACATCTTAATTTTGTTTACCTTATTATATGGAAATCCAAAAAATATATAAACAACATTAAACAATAAAATACAACAAAAACAAAAATTTAAATAATAAATTGTGTTTATACTGGTAAACATTACGTATCTAATTCGTAATCAAAGTCAGTGAAGCTATCTTTGCTCAAATTAATTATAATTAGTTCCTCTATCTCACCGATTGAGTTTCCACATTTTGTTTTATTCTTTTATTATATGGATTTTTCCCAATTTTTCGCAGTCACTTTATTAAAAAAAATCTTTCAAAATTGCAGTTAAATTACTAATTGTGTAAGTTGTATTATTTCTAGCAACTCTACTTTTTACTTGAGAGAGATATTTACTTCTCCAACGGACAGTTTCCAGACGATCTATAAGAACATATTTCCTATCTGGTTTTTCCCAGCAAAAATTAAGTTCTCTGACCAATTTCCAGAGTTCAATTCTTTTAATTTCAGGTAAATCCCGATCTTCATTGATTTTAGTTAGGATTTTGTCGACGGTTGGGATCTGCTTCTTATAATAAAATGTATGTACAACTCCTTTTATTGCAGTTTTCATCTTTTCTTCCAACGAGGTTTTTCTTCTGCCTGTGATCGAATGTGGCTTGGGAGTACTAACAATTCCAATCCTTTTTTTTTCTCCTTCAGTATTCGGTATATAGTAGATTTGCCAACTCCTGTTATGTTGGAACACATCTCAACAGTTTTAATATTATTATCTAGATCAGGCATTATAAACATTCATCGTAATAAGTTTTTCGTTGAGGAAAAAATGCCTTCGTTTAACGATTTTGGAATAAATATAGAGGTGGAAGCCATATCTTTTGGGTTTCTTACTAATCTCAAATAATATATAAAAACAAGCGCAAACAAGGACAAATCACTAAGGGCAGACAGTAAGGTGTACTTTGCTCACTGATAGAAATTAAATTGAACTATTAGAAATTTTATCGTTGCAGTAAATTTGTAAAAGCTTATAATATTTAAATATAATTAGATTTATGACAGTCCTCGGTTACCTGCGGCACTGGAGCCAGTATGTTGGAGGTTTCAGTAACAGTATTATTACTCTCTCTATTTCTTGAATAGAGTATAGGAATGTGTATGCTCCCAAGAGTTTTGAGTTCAGGAAAATAGAACCGATTCTGCCTGCTGGCACTCCCCCCCCCCCGTTGACAACTTGTTTTTCTTGCGATAGCCGCCCCCAAAAGCTTTGAGTTCAGGAAAATAGACCCGATTCTGCATCTTATCCTAGGAATGTGTATGTTGCTGGCATCCCCCCTCTTCAATAGCTTCAAATTCAGAATAATAGAACCGACTCTGCCATTTACACTAGAAATGGGACTGTTTCCCCCCCCCCCCCCCTGTCGACAACTTGCTTTCGCTTGCCATACCTGTACTTTTGTGATATCAACTTGCTTTCGCTTGCCATACTGTACTTTTGTGATATCACCCCCCCCCCCCCCCCAAGGAGAGAGGCTGGATCCGCCCATGGTATCACAAAACCTTTCAAATATGAATCTTTTAAAATTTACATTTTTTTTTTAAGTGAGCTTCTACTTTTGAGCAGTAGTATATATATATATATATATATATATATATATATATATATATATATATATATATATATATATATATATATATATATATATATATATATATATAAAGAATATTGATATTCTGGTATTTTTTCGTGGATTTGTCGACGTACGTATATGGGCGTTTGGAAAAAAAAACAGTTCAAATTTCGATTCCTCACTAAAAAGAACTACATTCCAATTTGCAAATATTCAATGTATATATTTCTTTGCCCCCCTTTTTAATTTATTTATTTTTCTCAAAAGATATTTGTTACCTGCTACTCGACCATTTAAATTAGCACTTTGAATACGGCTTTTGGTGGTAGAATATATATATATATATATATATATATATATATATATATATATATATATATATATATATATATATATATATATATATATATATATTTATACATAAAGGATATTGATATTCTGATATTATTTGAAACATTAACGGATTCAATAAATTAATTACAATGATTTAAAATAAAATAAAAATTGATGGTTTAATTTTATATATGAAAAGTTTTTTAGCAGCAAAAGTAAGTAATATACAATATTCTGAAAGAACGGTAGTGAGATTTATTTTCGAAATAAATAACATTAAATTTGGGTTAAATAAAGTATATTGACTACCGTCAATAAACTTGACACAGTTTCTGGATGATTTTCAATAACATTTGGTAAATATAAATAAGCTTGGCTATATTGAAATGACTGTTGAAGATATTAATGTTGATTTACTAAAAAATATAAAATATAGGTACATGCGTTAATCGATATGATAATATTTTGGCCCTGAGGGGGTATACTTTGGGAGCCTAGTGGGATTTCGTAGCCAATAAAGAGACATAACTTCACCAAATATTTGGATCACCTGATTATGAATATCGAGGGTGGGTTCTCGAAAAATTGCCAGGTAATTTGTTACAAACAAAGAAATTGTTAATAATTAATTTTTTTGTACAACTGTTACAACTGATACCCTTAATAATTATCACGCCACAAAATGAAATCTTGAGGTACTTAAATTAAATGCACAAAAAAAGTTTTTTATTCTACTAATCAAATGTTACGGCAGGTGGGCTTTTCCTTAGGTTTGCAGGTTTGCGCAATCCCTATAAAAATTGTAAATTAAAAGAAAATATTTTAATAAATATCAGTACAAATATTTTTTTAATTTTTACTGATAATTTAATCATTAAATTTAAATCAATTTTTTACTTAGATTATACGCGAACAGCAGTCAATTATTGAAATAATTTAACTTACTTCTTCTAAATATCAAGAATAATTTATCTGTTTTACACTATTACTCCTGGAAACGCTATCGCTTTGCTGTTTTGTAAGTTTAATGTAATCCAATCTAATCCATTGGAGCGTATATGGAGTTGCCTATCTAAGACGTGAAGATTAATTTCGTCTCATAAGCTTCATGTATGATGCAAGTCGACTTGCAAACCTGTGTTTAGTTTGCCGCAAGCGTTGCCGCACCTTGCTGAATTGAGCGAAATTATGCTCTTTTTTTTTCCTTATTTACTCTCGCGCTCCTCTTGGTTAAATCTTGCTCGTTTCAATACTTTTGTCTCTGTCGCACAAAAATTACAGTTGGTGCAACGGATGAGTTTTTTCAGATGTTTTTCATATTTGAAATTTTTTAAACAAGAAAATATTTTCAAATTATGATAGGTATTTAGTTATTAAAGCAATAGATAGACAGTAAACCTTAATAAATTCTGTAAGAGTAGTACCGGTAATTTAGTGAAGATCTTGGCTATTTTAGTATACGTGGCATCACTTCTAATATTTATGTGGTTATCGATATCGTGTATAAATACAAAGGGAGTTGAAAATAATTTTTCCTCATAATTTTATCAAACGTTTTGATTTCTAATCACCACAAAATAATGTTGAGTGATCTATTGATTTTTTCAAGCTTTTACGCATGTGCTACTGAAGGCAATGTTAAACGCTCTGCGCGCATCAATAGTAGAATGAAAGAGAAAGAAAATAGCAGTACATGCTATCTCTCTCACTTCAAAAATTTAGTTTTAATTCTCGCCTTATCATCATACGTTCGAAGCGAGAGAGATAGCATGTACTGCTATTTGCATTCTTTTTCTACCATGTAACTCGCGCGAAGCTCTGAAAACAGTTTTTAGTGGTATATGCTCGAAGTTTCAACAAAGAAATCTCGCCCTTTAATTAAAATTGTGTTCGTTTCCGTGGAGCTTCCGAACTCCCGTTACGAGGACATGATGAATTTCGTCTTCCTCTAATCCTGGGGTTTTTCGAGGTTTAATTGATTTTAGTGCTGAGTTAGACGGTGTTTTGAAACAACATTTATATAAAACATCGGTATTTAAAGTTTCGTCAAAAACCATGCAAAATGAAATTTTACAAGCAATGTCCAAAGGAAATTTCTAAAGAAATTAAAGAAGCTGATTTTTTGTCTAATTAGCTGACAAAACTGGTGATGTATCAAATATCTTTCAAATGGTAATTGTTTTTAAATACACTGTACGAGGCAAACCGATTGAGCGGTTTTGGGATTTTTTAGCGCTTTTAGATCATGAAGCGAAAACTTTGTCCTTTGTTATACTTAAAGAACTTGAAAAACGCATGAAAGGTAATAAAAACTAAGTAATGTTGCAAGCATAGGATAGTGCATCAGTCATGCGCGGCTCGTCGAATGGGGTGCAAGCTATAAAAAAAACTACGAACATGTTGCTTACATTCATTGTTATGCACATTAATTAAATTTGGTAATGTTAAATGCTGCATTCGCCAATAAGAATGTCAGCATAATTTTTTTCCAATTTACAAGAGATTTTTTTTTGAATTAGTTCCCAAAGAACCACAATACTAGATCAAATTGTTAACAAATGCTTACCTTGTTCGGCCCCAATAAGATGGATTTTTAATTCCAGAGTTGTTTGTATCGTATTCGAATATAAAGATAGCATTCTAGAGACAATGAAAAAAAATCTTAGATAACGTTAGTACCACGAACCAGTCATCAAGGTATATCAAGATTCTCAAAAGCGAGAGTTTCCTTTCATGGTTAAACTTATTTTACAAAATAATGCCTTATGTCAAGAAATGACAGCCCAAAAATGATTATGGGCAACAACAGTTGGCTGAAGTAAATTTGTTAAATAAGCCAAAAATCATTAGCATTTTCCACTCAAAAATTAAATAAATATACCATTAGTTATTTTGAAATTAACGAAATACATTTCAAGCCACAGGAATTTAGGCAACCCAAAAATATTCCATTCGGATATTGGTAGGCAGGAAAAAAAGGTAACAGTAAATTTAGCATCCATAAAAAAATAACTAAGCACAGTGTAGTGAAATACCAGTCCATGGTCAAACTTGAAATAAAATTAACTAAAACTGTACTTTATTTAAAGGTTTTATTTTAAAAATCTGTGAGAAATACTTAAGGAAAATGATATTGTGTTGTCCATAACGTGAGTATTTGCAAAAATAAGTTAAAATTAATTGAATTAGCCATAGTGAACCTAATGCAATTTGCATAGATTTTTGCATGCTTTAGGCCAAGCGTATATATGAAACAAAGACAAGACCCAGGCATGACATGTTTGATCATGTTTTCTTGCACTAATATGCGCGACCTAATTTAAAAGAAATGTATCACTGAACAGATTCGTTCTAATTTTTTGTCGCGTCTTTGTCTGATATATGGGTACTCTCCCTTAGTTTGTTTGCGATGACGGGCACTCGTTGCGACAACACGTCATTATGTGTAAAGACGTATCGGAAGAGGTTCGACGAGAGCTTCGCGAATTGTACTATCGGTGGTAAGAATTCAGTTGCAAACCGCAAATTTATGACGGTAATCTCTATAGAATAACTAGAAGCCTGATAAAAGGTGTCAAAATACCTTTGCCACATATCGTCAGCGACAATGTCATTTCAACTAATCCCATAGAAAAAGCCAATGGACTCACAGATAAGATTTATGATCAATTTCAGTTAAATTCCAGTGACGTTCGTACAAGGGAACAAAACATTGATCGAACTTAAGGTCTGTATGCTTTATTGATCCAGGTATAACTGTCGTCGGCCTTGAGGAGATCAAAGGGATAATTTCCAGTCTAATTATAAAGAAAATATGAGTAATTTTAATTAAACTCAAAGACAAATAATAAATGAAAATATAATCAAAAAAGAATCTTAATACTGTGTGGAGAGTAATTTGGCTTTTACTTTTTAATTAAATAAAAAAAAATAAATGAACTTCTTGCTTATTTTACCTTAAGTTGGTTATTCTTAACCTAAATATGATAATTGAACCCACAAAAAATAATTAAGCTGGAATCAAACTGAAAGTTATCGAGGCAACGAACATATCACTATGCCACAAAATTCCCATTTCACCAATTACAAGTCCAGGATGGGGCGCAGAGATTCCATAGGATTCAAAAATACTTCAAAATGCATATAATAAATTAATTTGCCTAAAAATTGGGAACATCATCGACTTTGAAGAGATCAAAAATAATTTCCAGTCTAATTATAAATAAAGCACTTGATTTGGATGGTTTACTTAACGTGCTTCTGCAGAGAGCTCTGGAGAAGCCTTTTTAGGCTATCACTGGCAGCTAAATTTACTGTTATTAGAAAGAAAAGCGAACGTTCTACCTGCATAAACAGGTCTATTAGCCTACTTTTCAGTTTTGGAAAAATAATGGAAAAAATCATTTTAAATCGCTTGACCGATTTCATAGTTTAAAGGAACATCTAGCCTTCTCATCAATTCGGTTTTAGGGGTAGTCATAGTGGCGTTCAGTAGACCACTAGTCTGGCATCCCTCATAACTCAGAGCTTTACTAGGAAATTCCATACAGGAGCAATTTTCTTTGATGTTAGCAAGGCCTTCGATAAGGTATATCATAATTGACTTATAATTAAGCTCATAAGACTAAGAATCCCTAACTATCTCATAAGACTGATCCTAAGTTTCCTGGAGGTCAGGATATTCATAGTACCGTGATATGATGCTATAATTTCTATTAGACCGATAAAAGTGGGGGTTTCTCAAGGCTTTTCTCTGCCCCCCAGTCTATGTTAACCTTTACACTTGAGATTGACGAGATCAGCATAGTAATCTATTTCTTCGCTGACGATACTGTTTTAGTGACGTCTTCAGGATCATCTTGACTGATAAAAATGAGACTTCAACGGTATATAAATAAGCTAGACAGATGGAGAGCCGATGGGAACATGAAATTGAACCCTACTAAAAACAAAGTGATGTTTACTAAAGCCAGATTTGAAATTCCAGATGATCGGTTATTAATCTCTAAACTAAGATTCCCTGGATGAGTCACGCAAAGTACTTGCTGAGTAAAGCCAAACCTTCATCATTAGCTTTCTGCTCTCTACTGAATCGCAATAATAAGCTAAATCTAAAGCATAAACTTAAGATTTACAAGCTTTTTATATGTTTCATACTATCCTTTGGTGCTCCAATAGGGATCACCATGGTCAAATTAAGATTCGTCATACTAGAGAGCTTTCAAAACAACGTCCTCCGACTTATTTGTGAAGCCCCATACTATGTAAGAAATACAACCATATATAGAGATTTGGAGTGACAAACATTTTTCACATTCATTGAATACACAATAATCAAGTAGCTCGATAGAGCTCAGTACTCTACAGACGTCCTGATAATTGCGTCACATAGTTTCACCGCAGTGCCACAATAGCGCTACCGATTTGTCAGAAATTGACCACATAACCGATAAACCAGGAATTTTCTAAATTAACTGGCATAGAAGCTAAACTTCAATCACTCTTTAACCTTAAATGGAGTAACTTAAGCTATAGAAGTCCGGCCTGTGTAAAAAAATGCTAACCTGAACTAAAATTAATTACAATGGTAAATTTTATTTTTAAAAACTTGTGCGACAATAATAAGAAGAAACATTTCAAATTATCTATTAGTAATTTGTTTAATACGCCGCCACTCCACTTGATCACTTTACCGCCCCTTCTTCTAACCCGTTACCCCTGAATGTTCTATCATTCACTTAAACGGCTTCAGTAGTTAGTGGGAGGCGTTTAGATCAGTAACATTTAGTCTATCTAGATTTCAGCCAACGAGACGATGCTCGGAATGATGGTTCCTTAATTTTCAAATTTTTTTGAGTAAAAATTTTTATTAAACAATTAAGGTGTGAAAAAGTAGTTTTTTTGGGTTGCAGAAAAAGCTATTGCTTTTTAGAAAAAAAGTTTCACACTAAAGTTGTGATCTATTACCACCCCCGTTGGGAATCTATACAAGCCAAATTTAATTGACATATTGTTGCAATAACCTATATGAGATTTTCTCTTTATGATTGTTTTTGGGTTATCCCTTTTTAGCATAAAAAAGCTAAAGTCCCATGTGGTATTTCCTTTTTTAATTCTATACGCTTTATTTACATTTTAATTACAGAGGAGAAAATTTACGAATATATTTATTTTTGATACGTCATATATAAAAGTTATAAATATAAAATACACACCCTAATTAAAAAGCAATGTCAAAGCTTGCTACTCGGGCTTATAAAACGACTTAATAAAATTATAAAATTAATTTAAAGCAACGTTCTGCAGACATGCTTGACGAAATTTCAATTAAAACTTTAAGGGAATTTTGGTGTTAACAGGAGGAATTGGTAACTTATGCTACGCAAAGCTTTATTTTGAATTATATTCTCTCGAGAGTTAAAAAATTTGGGTAATAATTTTTCACCAGTAAACTTATAAGCTATCAGTTTTTTTTCAGTACAAAAAAGGTTTAATTAGTTATCTGATTTTTATTTAACTTGTAATAATAAATTTTTCTTTCAAAAGTAAAGACGTAAATATTCCGCACTAATTTCTATGAAAATTATTTATATTATTTCAACGGAAAAATAGACAAACTTAATCCGAACCATGCTTAAAAGAGGACTATTATAGCCATAATTAGTTCGATGCGGTGGCACTATGAACACGCCACTATTCCTGGTTCTATAAAAAATTATTTGTATTGTCAAAAATAGAAAAAATAATACTATATCGGCTTATTATTCTGATGGTGAGACGTCTAGTTGATTAATCTCGAACAAGTCAGGCTGCAACAGTGCCCAACTATGTAATAGTATGTAGGTACTAGTTAAATATCGGTGCTCATCATCTTATAACTAAAACTTTTGACTAAATACTAAAAGCAAAAAAAAGTAAATAAAAATCAAATAAATTTGTTAATGAATCTTCGCTAAAAGACAAAAAATATTAATCAATTCCATAAATTAAGAAAAAAAGATATCAAAGGTCACATTAAACTTGAAGTATTATAAGAAAATAAAATATTAATTAGTAATTAATAATGTTTAAACAAATAATTAATTTAAAGTACTACGCTGCTTAAAACTGTTAAACTTATAGGTAGCTAAGAAGAAAAATATCCCAACGTACCTTAAAACTTTAGTCTGACTCCGGGGGATCACCAATATTTAGTTTAATATAAGATAAAACAAAACATTAACTTTGCAATATAATTAATTACTCAACAAAACTAACCATTACATAATTGGAAATAATAAAATAAATAATAATTTTAATTTTGCCTGTCTGGCCGGCAGTGTGCTGCAGCCAGCAGTATACTTATCGCTGCTGTAATGCGTAGACAGTACAGCCAGCAACGCCAAATATCCGCTGACCTTTAACCATATCCTTTCTTTACCTTTTAAACATCTCTCTGCTCTGACTCACTTACACTCAATTCCTACATAATTCCTTAGGAGCCACTTTCTTTTAGCTTTCCAACTGGACCCGGCAACGAATAGATCCAGGTTTCCCTCAACCAATCGTAGGGGGCGATTAAATGGGGAGAACTTTTATATTTTAAATAATGAAATGTCGACTGCAAAACATAATGTACCCCAGGTGGGTAGGACACATGGTCCACAATCCCACATCGCAGAAGCGGTCTGCTCCACGGATTCTGGGGGGAGCAACATTTCGACATCGCAAACTTCAAGTGGCAGGGTGTTAAGGAGGCGGACCCCTGTCGCACAAGAAGCTACAGCCCAACAACAACATGAGAGCCAAACAACAACGAGAGCTTCACCCACCGAAGGTGCTGCGCAGGAACCTTAGCCAGCGCTCACTCAGGCGGGACTTCCGAGACAGCGCATTAGGGTAACTAAACTAGGACGAGAAACGATCGGCTATAGACAACAGCTTCATGCCGAATTTTGTAGGGAATATCCACACCTACAAGTGTCACAACAGAGAATAGCAGACCAATACAGAGCTATTCTCCGAAATAAACTAATCTCAGAAGCGCGACTTAACATCATCAAAGCGGAAATAGAACGAGAGATAAGAAGCACCGATGATAACAATGAACAAACCGTAGAACCTACGCCACAGCCAGACCCAGAGACTCAAGAACAACCAAACAACGGCATGAGAGTTGACATCGCTGTGGACAGGCAACAACAACTACATCAACACGAGGGTCAGATAACTCCAAGAGCTCTACCCGCCGGGAACCCCAACCAACTCTTACTCAAGCGAGACGACCAAGACAACGCATGAAATGGACTGTGTCCATGAACGAGACAATAATGCGCATTTTTTATAGGGTGACTCAACTAGGACGAGAGATGATCAGCTACAGACAACAACTACATGCCGAATTTTGCAGGGAGTACCCACACATGCAAGTGTCCCAGCAGAGAATAGCTGACCAATATAGAGTTATTCTCCGAAACAGCCTAATTCCTGAAGCTCGGCTTAATAGCATGAAAAAGGAAATTGAACGTGAGATCAGAGGTACTGACAATAACAACAATCCGATTGCTGAACCTGAGCCACAACCGGAACCTGAGGTCCAAGAACAACAGGAACAGCTGAATGACGAAGCCCAACAGGACAACACTGAAATCTTTTATCAGAAATTGTCAACGGAAATGAGTGCTGCGGTGTTGGAGTATGATGGAAGCAATCCGTTAAGAAGAGCGGCACTGCCAAAAATTAATTCATCCAAAAAACTGGGTGCCATGTTAGACATAATGAACAATCGGGTTTTACCAGCTTATGTTTCAGATGCCTACACTCTGGAGTCCTTACATATGACCGTCTACTGTGCCGCGACTGCTATAGCTAGAGCTCTATAAATTAAAGTTACAACAGAGCGCCGATCAGCAAGAACAGAACCCAACACACCACCATGGGAAAGACGTCTAAATAAGAAAATTGAAAATCTTCGAATAGATATAGGACAGCTGACGGAGTACATCAGGGGCACAAGAACTAGTCGACTGTAAAGGCGAGTTGAAGAGATCATGAATCGTGTCCGATATCATTCGCAACAAGATCCAGCGAATGTTACTGCTCAGCAATGCCTTGACTCGCTGAAATAGAAGCTCTCTGTTATTGCAGGACGGATAAAGAGGTACAATACCAGCAATAACCGAAAACGAGATAATGCGCTCTTCCAACGATCAGAAAAGACTTTCTACCGTAAGCTAAACTCTCCACCTAATATAGCAGATAATAGATATCCCAATAGAGAGCAGGTAGAAGAGTTCTGGGGAAACTAACTCTCCACACCAGCCGATTGTAACATCGCAGCTGGCTGGATTAGTGAAGAACACCAAATCTGCCAAGATTACAGCCAGATGCAGTTTGAGTCTTTTATCACCGAGGAAATTTCAAGAATAATCAAAGAATTTCATCACTGGAAAGCTCCAGGTCTCGACGGGATCCAGAACTACTGGCTCAAAAAGTTCTGGTGTATGCACCATCAGCTGGCTAATCTTATTAATGATGTTTTCCTTAACCCAGCAAAAATGCCATTGTTCTTGACCGAAGGTATTACGTACCTCCTACCAAAGGACCAACATAACACACATGACCCAGCTAAATATAGGCCGATCACCTGCCTACCCACACTGTATAAGGTGATCACCTCCTGCTTGACCCAACGCATCTATGCACACTGTGAGCAAAATAATCATCATATGTAACCAAGCCTGTGCCAACCGAAGAAACCTCTTTGCTGCCTACGTGGATTATAAGAAGGCCTTCGACTTGGTGCCACATGAGTGGCTCAAAACTATATTGAGAATGTATAGAGTCGATAATAATTTTGTTTCCTTTTAGAACGCATCATGTCAACCTGGAGAACTAGGATCCAATTGCAAGTGCCATCCAGCGACACCATCGAAACTAACACCATTCCGATACGAAGGGGAATATTTCAGGGCGATTCACTTAGCCCATTGTGGTTCTGCTTTGCAATGAACTCACTATCACGCCGTTTGAACTCCACCAGATACGGCTTTGGTGTTAGAAATAACAACGAAGAGGTAGTCAGAGTGAATCATCTTCTATACATGGATGATCTTAAACTGATGGCTGCTACCAGAAACCAGCTGGAACAAATGCTTAGAATTGTAGAGGAGTTCTCCGGGGATATCGAAATGCAATTTGGACTTGACAAGTGCCGTATTTTGAACATCGTTAAAGGGAAGATACAACCGGGGGCTTTTGAAATGCAGAACGGTGAAACTATAGCTGCAATGGAAGCAGACCAAACATACAAATATCTAGGTATGAATCAGGCTAAAAGAATTGACCATGGCACTATGAAGGCCGAATTGACAGCCGAATTTGTCAGGAGGGTAAGGCGAGTATTACGAACTAATTTAAATTGTAGAAATTTGTTTAAGGCGCTCAACACGTATGCTTGCTCTGCGCTGAGCTACTCTTTTGGAATTGTTAAATGGAGCAGGACGGACATCCAAAACCTGCAAAGAAAAATAAGGACACTCCTAAAAAAAGCAAAAAAAACATCACTCTCGGAGTGCTATTGAACGTACAATGCTTCCAAGACACCAAGGAGGAAGAGGATTGGTGGATATTGGTAAGCAGCTCGACCAACAAATAATAAACTTACGTTCATATTTCCACAGGCTAGCGAACTCTTCCACACTACATCGAGCAATATGCGTGGCAGATGATTCGACACCGCTACAGTTGAGAAAACAAGATATTACTTCTCACCACCAAACAGACCAAGAGAAGTTACAAACCTGGCTACGGAAGCCACTTCATGGACGGCATCCAAATGAGGTCAATCAGGACAATGTCGACAACTCAGCGTCGAACTACTGGTTGATTTCAGGACAGATGTTTCCGGAAACGGAGGGCTTCTTGTTAGCTATCCAGGACCAGGTTATTCCGACGAAGAACTATCGGAAGTTCATCATTAGAGATCCCTCAATAGAAAATGACCAATGCAGATATGGCTATCGAACATCAGAGACCATCCAGCACATAACTGGAGGATGCCAAGCGTTTGCCGCAACCGAGTATAAGGAAAGACACGACTCAGCCGCTAAGATACTCCACCAAGAGTTAGCAGAAAAGTTAAACCTATTACAGGTAGGAAAAGTGCCTTATTACCAATACAATCCCGAGCCTATTCTTGAGAACAACCAGTTCAAGTTATATTGGGAACGAACGGTTTTGACGGATCAGACAGTTGCTCATAATAGACCAGATATTATACTAATAGATAAAACTTCTAGGCGAACTACACTAATCGACATCGCTGTACCTAACAACAACAACCTAAGGCCGAAATACAACGAGAAGATCGCCAAATACAGAGATCTTGAGGTGCAAATCCGAAGACAATGGGCAATGAACCGCGTCCAAACGATTCCCATAATACTCTCAACAACTGGAGTGATACCGAAAAATCTCCTGCAGAACATCAAGGGGCTGGGTCTTAGTGAGCATCTGAATAAACCGATGCAGAAAGCAACTCTCCTAGCAACCGCGCGAATCGTCTAAAAGTTCATGGGAAATACAGCAGACCACGTCACCTAGGACCTGATAACATGGAAAGGGTTCCCACAGAGCTTCATACTTTTGGTATCTTTGAGTACCTGGTATGAGTGAATATTCCCTGGAGGGAGTGCGAAGCCGTTTGGCTTGTATATTATAATTTTAATTTAAGACTAATTACTATTAACAAATCAGCTTCAATCAGGTAAAAATAAAAACAACTGCTCCAAAGGAATAATAATAAATGAAAATGACAATATTTATCATAATACTAAGTGTACGGCCAAGATACACATTTTGGCATTAACTTTTCAATTAAATAAAAATAAGAAAACGTTTTGCTGATAATCTCTTTTTTTTAACTTAATTTGATCAGTCCAAAATATCTAAATAATGTAATCGAACACAAAAATTCATACTGGAGTCAAAGCGAAAGTAATCGAGTTCAACTTTCTCAGGCAAACGAGTTCATTACAATATTATAATTAATCCAGTAATCAAAAATGTTACAAATATTTATGTTTCTCTTGAAGGCTAATGTACGTAAGAATTTACGTTAAACATTCTTGATCAATTCAAGGTGACATTGATAAATCGGTGATCAAATCACAAAGGCATATTAAAGATCTTAGCAAACAGTATAGCACCCTAAATAGGTGAATCTTTACCATATCTGACAGAAAATCCCAATCTTTTAAAACCTTCTCGAAAAATTTCATTAATATGGTTTATAAAAGAAAGTTGAGAGAGCAGGGATACCCCGAATATAAGTAGATACCGCCGAACCGATACCCCTGCGCTGAGCATTTGACCGATGACTGTCTGCACGAGAAATATCCACTGACCGATGTTCTGCTGCCGTAAGCAAAGCAGATCCGTAGAGCACGAACTGCTCCCCTGCTCCCCTCCTATACAAAAACGCGTCATAAATTTGGCGCCCGAGCAGGGACCACCGAGTGGATGTTTTGACCTTCAGTCAGTCAAACCGTTGATCAGTTGAGAGAGCAGGGATATCCCGAATATACGTAGATACCGCCGACCCGATACCCCTGCACTGAGAATTTGACCGATGACTGTCTGCACGAGAAATATTCATTGACCGATGTTCTGCTGCCGTAAGCAAAGCAGATCCGCAGAGCATGACCTGCTCCTCTGCTTGCTCCCCCGCCTACGTAAAAACGCGTCATAAATGTGACGAACTCATCATCAAGCTCAAAAGTATTGGTTGCTCGGCTGTAATTTTGAGTTATTAGTGTACAAGAAGCTTCTTCTATATAAGTGAGTACTACATCCTCTATGGAGTTATGGTATCCAGTTGTGAGGCTGTGCCAGCGAATCCAACGTTTCCAGAACAATTAACGTGTATAGTGAATGTTTCTTGATACGTGCGAAATAGTGACCTCCATCCTGATCTAGAAATCGATGTGGTAACATAATTTCCAAGTTTGTCAATTCTCATTAAAAGAGACTTCAAAATTACGTCAACACTGAAGCGTCCAGATTTCTCAGCAAGTGAAATATGACAAAACACTTAATGATTTAGTGGAAAATATCTCAGTCTTAGTTACTCTTTATTATATTACGTCAGATTCAAATTAATCGTTAATTTTATAAACTGATTTTAGATACATTTTATTAAAGAAAAAAATCAAATGTTCAAAATGTTTTAAGTTTATATTTCACATATTCATACAAAATAATTCTTATAACTCCTTCTTGTCCTATTTTCTCAATGTCTACGACAGCGTAATTATTATTATTATACCAAAACTAAAACTACCACTCATTTAAACTTGTTAATTTAGTTAACATGATTGCTCAACAAAGCTTTGAACCTAATACGAAGCTTAACAAAACCTTAAGTTTTAGTAAGTTTAACGCTACATAAATAAGCCGAAAAATAAAACAGAGCGAAATGCTTCAGAGCACAAGCTCCTCATCGTGCTAGTAAAACATTTTACCCGTATTGAAAGTTAGTCTTTTATTGTAAACTTACTTTCTTTATAAACGTCGGCATCTTTTACAAATCTAGGTAGAAAATCGTCGAGTATTGAAGTTTATTCTAATTAATAGTGTAATACATATTCAATGTCCAGCGATGAAAACTCAAAAACTGGTATAGATCGAAAATTTGATAAATCTGCATACAGTTGCATAATTTTATCCAGTTCTTTTTGAAATATTTTAACAAAACTTTTTTTTTATTGCCTTTTTTCCTTCTTATTTGTCTCCATCTAATAGGCCAGCGTCACTTAAAAGTTGCTCAATTGCCATACTAAGGGATACGTTTTTCTTTGTTGTACTCATTAAGTAAGCTCTTTCATACAATGAATTTATAAACATACTTGATGAAATGGATTGGACATTATTGTTAGGTACATCTGATGATGGCGATACTTTGTCCGTTTTTCTGCAAGAGCGTCAGTATCACTACCTTCTGCGTGATTTGCAGAGTTATCTATGCTGTTAAGCAAACTCATCAATTCAGATTCAACCTTTCCTTTTTTCACGTTATAAAAAAAACTTCGTTTTGTAACGAGGATCCAAATGTGCAGCTATTGCGAAGAAGTTGTTAAAAGGAAGAGCCCCAAATCTTGAAAATAATTGTTCGATGGTATATTTTATTGCAGTTTTATATGGTTCACGTGTGCTTGGTTTAGTACCTTTGAACTGGAATGTGTGATTTAGAATATGTATTAGTGGAAAAAAAAATTCGGATTGCTAAAGAGAACTGGATGAAGGACAAGTGTATCGAAATGGAAGATCTAGAAAGGAAACATGACACATTCAACATTACAAAAAGGTCAGAGAAATAGCAGGTCTATATAATAAGTATACCACTAAAACTCTTGTGGACCCTGATGGTAAAATTATCTTGGACGAAAAAGAAATTTTTAAAACATGGGTTAAATATATAAAATAATTATTTGATGATGACAGACCTAATGAACACAACTCCGATGATCTCGCTAATATAGATTTAGGATCGGAAATTCTAAACCGTGAAGTTATATCTTCCATAAGATCTGCAAAAACCAGGAAAGCCCCCGGCCCTGATAATGTCCCAACCGAGCTGTTACAAATGATCCATGAGGAAAATATAGAAATCTTGGTCAAACTGTTTAATACTGTTTACGCGACTGGAGATATACCGGAAGATTGGCTGAAGTCTGTATTCGTCCCAATCCTAAAAAAACAGCGAGCAAAGCGATGCAGTGAGTACAGACTAATAAGTCTAATGAGCCACACTTTGAAGGTCTTTCTCAGAATCATCCACAGCAGGATAAGATCTAAATGCGAAGCAGATTTAGATGAAACGCCCTAGGTACTAGAGAGGCTTTATTCGCTCTAAATATACTTCCTTCGACAGAGTACAGCACAGAAAACTCATAGATATTTTAAGTAACGTAGGGGTAGACAGCAGAGATGTAAGAATTATTAAAAATCTACATTGGTGGCAGAAAGCAATAGTAAGACTAAATGGAAAACTCACAGAAGAAAATAAAATTCTACGAGGCGTCAGACAGGGCTGCATACTATCTCCACTGTTTTTTAATATATATTCAGATAAAATCTTTAAACGGGCTACTCAAGGAGAATATATAAATACAATACGATATGCTGACGACAGTGTTATCCTAAGCGACAAACTACAAGACCTGCAACATCTATTAGACTGTGTTAACACTGAGGGTCAAGAAATGGGGCTCAACATAAATATCAAAAAGACAAAATTTATGATCTTTAGTAGACAACCTCATCTTAACGCTTCAATACAAATAGAAGGAAAAAGTATAGACAGGGTGACTCATTTTAAATATCTTGGATGTTATATCACCGAAAATTTAAACCCAGATAAAGAGATAAGGTGTAGAATAGAGACTGCTAGAGCAACTTTTCAAAAAATGAAACCACTTTTCTGTAATGATAACCTCAACCTAAAGCTACGGCAGAGATTGATAAGATCATACGTCTGGCCAGTGTTACTATATGGGGCAGAGATCTGGACAATTAAGGTTAACACGATTAATCGCTTGGAGGCTCTCGAAATATGGTTACACCGGCGAATGCTGAGAATACCTTGGACAGCTAGGCAGACTAAGACAATGGTACTCAATAGGGCCGACACAACTCGTCTACTATTAAATACTGTGAAGTGTAGAAAAATCTCATATCTTGGACATATATTCAGAGGGGAGCGATATAGAATTCTTCAATTAATCATGATGGGTAAAGTAGAGGGACGTAGAGGGGTAGGAAGGAGACAGGCTTCCTGGTTGAGGAATATTCGTGAATGGACAGGTATACGTAGCGCGGGGGAACTGTTTCAGCTAGCGCAGGACCGTGAAAGACTTGCCAATGTAATTGCCAACGTCAGGGGGACCTGATATCGCACTTGAAGAAGATTAATGGAATTACTGATGAAATTGCTGTCACTCATGTTTTTGGTAACCTCTTCAAAAGTTTGAAAGTGGATATTAATTTATTGAGATCTAGCCATTCTTCAGGATATATTTATGGAATGTCGTATTTTCTAGCATACAGGTACATTGAATTTTTTATTTTAATCTCCAGCAACAAACACTGTTGTTCGTGAATTATTGTTTAAGGTAAGTACGCAATATGTAAATAATTTGATATTTATATCAACAAAATACTCTATTTTTTTAGCTACACACTGTATATTTTGACGAAGATAAGATAAATTACCGAAACGTTAATCTTTATAAAAAGTAAAATTGGAAATATAACACCATTATCACATTTTGACCCCTGTTTTAACGGACCATAATCCCAAGAAAAACAATACAAATAAAACATATTTTATTGAAGATTGATGAATTTATATTTATATATGTATATTTGAAACCAAGCTTTTTGAAAAAAGTTAATATTAAGCTTCTTTATATACATACAACTTGGCTCTCCAAGTTCTAGTTGAAATACCATAAATATTGAAAATAAAATCTACGAAACACTTTTAAAGCTGGAGGTTTGGCATTATATTATGTACACTCCTTTTGATAGGTAAAGTACACGAGGGTTTAACGGCAAATTTTCAAAACATAATAACAGACCTTTTGCTAACAAAGCGATAAATTACGGTAAAATACTCCGGTGGGTGAGATGGTGAAGTTTATTTAGAAAATAACGTGTTAATAGACTTTTATAAAATAATTTTGTTAATTATGAAGAGTGTAATAGCTGTAAGCATGTTAAATTTGTTATTGCAAGTAAGTTTATATTTCATAACAATTATAAGCCCTATAGAAACAAACAAGTGTTAATATAAGTCTTATAAACTTAACTTCCCATTTCGTAGAGTTTCGAATAAAAGCAAGAGAGAGAATCTTTTAATTCTACTGGTGTACATACAAGGTTTTTATATCTTGGCTGAAAATTATAATTTAAATGTATTTTCACATGTTAAATCGAGAACTGGAGCCAAATTAAATCCTTATAATAGACAAAAGATAATTCGTCAGTATATTTTTATTCCTATGCTGATCTTTAAAAATCTTTACGTCTCAATATAGAATTACATATCGATTCCACAAATATTTTATATTTCATAAATGTTCCATCAAGGATACACTTCAGATTTCGTCAAATTTATTAATTTTATTAAGCTTCTGTTACTACGAAGTAACATGTGCAAAATGTTGTTATCGATTTTTCATCCTCTTTTCATTTTCTGACTCAGGTCAAATTTTGTACACATGTATAGTTCCAATAACAGTAGAATAAAATAAAGTAAAAAAAAAAATAAATAACACAATTTTGTAAAGATTAATTTTATATTTACAATAGTTTCCCGACTAAATGGTGAACGCGAGCAGTTTAAAAAAATTAACATCCATATTTTATTACGAAAATTTACGTAATTCGTTCATGTCATCGATTTTAAAAAAGGAACTATAATTTTCAATATTAAAAAATTTTCCAGATAAAATGTTGAAGATGATTATATTTAAAGTGCGCAAATAATCAAATTCTATTAAAGTTTTGATGTTTAAACGGTTTTATTCAGTTTCACACTTTTGTCAATGTGAACTATGAATGTGATTCATGGTTAAAATGTGATTGTCGGACTTGCAATGCTTTTATTTTTGTTTATTTTTACAACGTTTCGATTAGGTTGTATTTCTAATCCTTACCAAATATAAACTGTCTTCAGATTCCACCAGCGGACAAAGGAAATGCAACAGTGATCATGGACGTCGTAACGTACGACCAAAAAGTAGGAGATATCCTGGAAAAAGGAAAATATAGACAACTAGCTCGTGACCCAACTGTATTTATAGAGTAAAAAATCTACCGAACACTAAGGAAATACCAAGATCATATACCTGACAACCTACGAACGGCGCTCACACCACAATATAGTGAGCCACTACATCTTTATGGACTATCGAAAATTTATCAAGCCAACAATCAGCCCCAGAGGATCCCCAACAAGTGTAGTGACGAAGTTTCCTCTAAAAATCATACACCCGTTAGAAAGTAAGACGAACACCTATGTTAAAAATTTCACATATTTCGTGAACATTATTAGTAGCATTATTCTAGCCAGATGATAAACTAATAAGTTTTGATGTGGAAAGTCTGTATAGTAAACTGCCATTAGGGGATTAAAATGATAAAACATTATCAGATCGAACCATGTTACCACTAGAGGGGGTGACAGACGTTTTGGAGTGGCCTAAATAGTTCTTCTTCTTCTCCTTCCTCTTGTTATAGGCTTACAGCCTGTTTTCCAACTCAGTCATTCATTTCATTTGATGTTGAAATCCAGGACTCTCTCCATCTTTTAGGTGGTCTACCTATTGGTCTTCTGGTTTCCGGTGTTCCATCTTGGGCGATTCTCGCTATCCTATTTTGCGCCATTCTTCCTACGTGCTCATTTCAGGCTCTTCTGCGCTTTCGTTCCCATCTTACTATATCCTGCATTCCATGTTCCTCGCGTATTGTTGAATTGCGTATGTGATCTCTTAATGTGTATCCCGATATTCTTCTTAGTACTTTCATTTCGGCAGTTCTTGGAATTGATTTTGTTTTTGTGTTGTTAGCTCTCGTCTCTATTGCGTACGTCATTATCGGTCGAATACAGGTCTTGTAGATTTTTGTTTTTGCGTCCTTGCTCATGTATGTGTTGTGCCATATTATATCCGCCAGGCTTCCTGAGATTCTATTTGCCTTGTTTACTTGGTTTCTTACTTCTCTTGTTCTGTCTTGGTTTGCGGATATCTCATCTCCTAAATAATTAAAGGTCATGAGTTGTTCTATTGGTTTGTCATCCACTACTAGTATGCATCTTAAGGGCACTTTGCTTATTACAATTGACTTAGTTTTATCGATGGATATTTTCATGTGGAATTGCTTGCTTATGGTGTGGAATGCAAATAGAAGTTTTGGAGATCGTCCTCATTTTCCGAGACCATGACGGCGTCATCAGCGTAACATATATTGTTATTTCCACGGTATTCATTCTGTACCCTGGTGCCGCTCTTTTGACATTCTCAATTATTTGGTCCATTACTATGTCAAACAGTAATGGACTCAGAGAGTCCCCCTGTCGTATACCCGACGCTATCGGTACATCCTTAGTTAGGTTGCCGCTTATTGAGATTTGTGTTGTGGTGTTGGAGTTTAGCTGTTCAACTATGTTAATTAAATTGTTTGGGATGCCTTTAATTCACATTATTTGCAGAATATCATCCAGTGTCACCCTATCAAAGGCTTTAGTGAGATCTATAAAGCACATAAAAGCCGGCTTAGTAAACTCAATAGATTTCTCTGCTATCTGTCTTACGATGAATATAGCATCTACTGTAGATCTGTTTTTGCGGAAACCTTGCTGTTCGTCTGATATTCTGCAATAGTCAGTTATTATACCTTCAAGGATTTTGGTGAATAATTTCATTATTGAATTTAATAAAGTTATTCCTCTATAGTTTTCCGTGATTTTCTTATCACCCTTCTTGAAAATAGGTACTGTTATACTTTTCTTCCAATCTCGGGGTATCTCTTGGTCTTTAATTATTTTGTTAAAGAGTTTTGTTAGTTCTTCGTGCAATGCATTTCCACCATATTTAATTAGTTCGTTGGAAATATTGTCGGGTCCTGGGGCTTTTCTCGTTTTTAATTTGGCTATCGTGTCTTTCGTCGTTTGGAGGCTTACTTCCTTGGTGTAATCATCATATTCAGATGCATTTTCGGGTAGGTAGTTGTTCTGTTGTGATTGATCTGTATTTCTATATAGTGTTTTAAAGTGTTCTTCCCATTCGTGCTCAGAAATTTTTGGGATTGTGTATATTCGTTTATATCCTGTTTCCTTCTTCTGATCATGTTCCATACCTTCTTTTGTGCCCCGTACAAGTCATGTTTCATATCTACTGTGAACCCTCACCAATATTCGTTTTTGATTTGTCTTATGTCGGCGTTTACTCTGTTTCTTATTTCTTTGTATCGATTGTGTTGTGTTTCTGACTTGTTATTTTTGTATCGGAAGTAAGCCTGTCGTTTCTCTGCTGCCAATGATTTCACCTTAGGAGTATACCAGTGCTTAGCTGACGGCTTAGAATTTGTGTTGACTTCTCTGTATCCTAATGCTTCCTCGGCCGATTTATCTACATTTCCTCTGATTTTTCCCCAGCTTTCTTCAACATCATCTGAATCTTTAATAGAGTTGTCTTTGATCTTTTCTGCAAGTCTCTTTTTATACAAGTCTTTGGTTGATTCATCACTTACCGATTCAATGTTTAATTTATTTTTAATATTCGGTGGCCTTTTCTTTTTGTGTTGTATTTTAAGTCTTAATTTGCATAGTACCAATCTATGATCGGATCCTATTTCTGCAGATGTTAAGCTACGGACGTTTAATACTTGTGTTGGATGTAAAACTTTATTTGATATCACATAATCTATTATTGAATTTTGTCCTCTAGTATTTTGCCAGGTTATTTTGTGTTGAGGCTTATGGGGGAAGAATGTATTATTTATTCTCATGTTGTTGCTTGTACAGAAATCAATCAAGATTTCACCATTTTCGTTAATATGGTCTTCGTTGTACTCGTTTTTGATTCCATCTATCACTTCATTGCCTATTCTTGCATTTAGTTCACCCAATATTAGAGTCTTTTCATCCGATGGTATTTTGTGGATTTCCGTTTGCATTGTCTCATAAAAGATGTCTGTTTCTTCTTTTTTCCTGCTGCTGTCTGGGGCATATACACTGAGGATATGAATTTTTTCTGAGCCTGTTTTCAATGTGATCCTAAGAATGCGTAGTGGATGTCATCAATATGATCTTCGTATTTCTCTGCTATCAATATCGCTACTCCAGCTATTGCTCTTTTTTGTTTCTCCACTCCACTGTATACCAATATGAATCCAGGTACTTTTAGGGTGCCCTTGCCTTTTCGTTTGGTTTCGGAAATTGCGCATATGTCAATCTTATGATGTTTCATTTCCATGAGTACGTCTTGGTTCTTTGTTTGCCATGACATTATATTCCAGCAGGCCATTCTTAATATCTCCTTTCTCCAGTTATGTTTATTCTTTGATGTTTTGTCATTCATTGTCCTTTTTCGTGCCAGGTCTGTTACCGATAAATCAGTCCTTTTCCGAGGCTGATCGTTGGATCTTTGAGCGATGATTCTTTTTCCATCAGATAGGTTGCTACCCTTATCTGAAAACCCTCCTCCTTTATCCGGGCTTGGGACCGGCAGTAATAGTTAGTGAGCTACTCAATCCACCCACCAACTAACCCAGCCTAAATAGTTGTTACTCTTAAATAAAGTACAAGTTCTACGCTCACAACGACGCGCTTCCGATGGGTTCTCCAGTCGTCGCCAATATACATATGGAATGGTCCGAAACTTATGCCAGAGAAACAGCAACAGTGAAGTCTGGTTAAGATATGTCGCTGATACCTTCATCGTATGGAAGGGAAATGATAAAGAACTTAATGATTTCTTGAAATATCTTAACATCATTGTTTGTTTCAAGGGTACCTCGGGGAAAATAAGATGAATTGCTATCCGTTATGATATAAAAACGGCCTTTGAATCAAGAAATACACTTAGAGCTCATTTAACAAAAACAAAACCAAAAACTACCGATAAGAAAGAATGTGTTTGCAAACTTTCATGTGAGCGTTGGGAAATGTATATTTGAGAAACCAAGCGACCAATAGAAGTTAGAATTAAAGAACACAAAACTCTTACACAAAAAGAGAAACGTTTGAAGCTGCGGCAATATATGTGGAACTCAACAAGAAAAAAAAAAGAAAATTTATAGAAGCAGTTGACATTAAAGATAATAACGGAATCTTCAGTAAATCTAGTGTTGAGATACCTAATCTTTGGCGACCACTATTTTGTAACATCAAATCATCGAGGTATATAGAGTGAAGAAAAATAACCTACAAAAATAAAGGCAATGCAAGTCCGACAACCATATTTTAGTCAATCTTCAACATTGTTTACAAACGTCAAACAATAGTGATTCATTTAGATTTACATAAAGCTTTTTAAAGAATTACAAGAGAAAGTTTTTCAGTTGATTTTGTAATGGATGAAATATCAGTATATACAATATTTCTCTTATTTTTAGTGTTAAATCTCTATGATTTTGTCACATACATAAGTCGATTTTGTTCTTAGTGTGTTTTCTTTTTAATATTTAAAAACATAATTAAGGAAATATTAATTCTTTTGCCTTCAGTTTCAAATTCTTTCAAATTCTATAACTTTCACAAAATACATGAAGATGCGGGGAATAGTAGAAAAAAATACTGATAGAAACAAATGAATATGCGTTACTTGGTAACATTCAATAGTATTAACGCTTTTCTACTTGTGTGTTAAATTTGGTTTCAATTCTTTCATTAATATGGAGTTAATAAAGTATTTTGAAATGAAAAAATCATTGTGTGAAAATGGAATCTCATTGCATAATCAAATTGTTAATAAGAATTAAAATTGTTTAATGAACGAATAATCTATCATGCCGTATATGGGGACGACGTAAAATATAGGTGAAAACAGTTTTCATAGAACCGCAAATCCAAGGAAGATGACGTTTGGCATAACCGATCCTGACATTTATAGGAAAATTTAAAATCGAAAATCAGCGAGTTTAACGTGATCAAAATCACAAACTGACGAGCACTAACCCTCAAGCCTCCTGACGCTCCAAAGCCGGAGAGTCCTGAGTTCCACGTTACTCAGACCACAGATAGGCGAACGTAGTGAAAACCCCTAGCTCCTTAACCTCCTGACACACATACCCGGAGGGCACCGAGATTCAGGTGAACAAGATAGCAAAAAGGCAAGCGTAGCGAGAATTCAACCAAGATAGCAAGGTCCAAGTTGTCAAGACCGTTGACAGGTGAGTGCAGCATGTGAAAGAGCTCTTGATACGTGTATTTCCGATCTGTTATTCTCGCTTCTCTCGAAGAGATTGATATTTATTTGTTTAGAGTTCATTCGGCAATTTGTGGTTTTGGTAAAGCAAAACATGCTTTCCTCCGGTTATTATATTCAGGAAATCTGGGATTTTAAGCACGCCTATCTACTGTCTTGACTACGTGGAACCTACTCTCCTTCGGTCATTTGCATTAGCGAGCTTGAGAGTTAATAGCTGCAACGCTAGCTTGGCAACAAAACTTGCTGTCTCTTGCCGTAAGTGTAACTTTCAGACATTCTAGGATTGCGAGGTAATATTGCCATTAATTCATTTTGAAGGCACAGATAAGAAATCGGGTGACCAGTAAAGTCCGCATCATATGAGATTTTTTTTTTATTAATAGCTTTATTCGAAATTTAACTTTGGCATCAATTTCTGCTTCGATCGAGATGAAAATGAACTAAAAAAATAGTAGTAACATGTTTAGCATTATGTGTCAAATTTTAGTTTTTTTCCAAAAAAAATCATAAATCTCAAAATATCGCAAAAAGTTCTTAGAAAAAGTTTTTCTAAATTAAATTTTTAGTCCATATACAAAATTCATGCTGTATAAGATAATTTAGATTTTTTATCCATTTTTTGTAAATTGCACCACAGTGTTGCAAAATAAGACTCCACGCAATCTACATAAAACTTCTTAGTTTTGACAATGCTTCATTCCAGACATATTTTGTTTAAAGTGGTGCCATATTAAATGTGTGTTTTTCTACAAAATCCAAATAGGGCTATTAAAATTTGGTCACATGTGATGCAAAGCTTGTTTTTGGCCCTGTAAGAGGTAACTTCATAAAATAAATATTTTTGAAAACGTAGTTTGTGTTTAAAAGTAATACACCTTATAATTAAGACAAACAAGTACACAGTGTCATGAGTAAGGTCTGCATTAGATGGAAAATAAATTTATATTTAAATTTACGTAAAGTTTATGATTTTTTGATTAAAAAATTTGAATCATTTTCAAAAATAGGTATTTTATAAAGTTACCTTATACAAAAACAAATAAACTTTGCATCACATGTGACCAAATTTCAAAAGCCCTATTTGGATTTTATAGAAAAACACAAATTTGATATGGGGCTACTTTAAACAAAATATGTCTGGGATGGAGCATTGTTAAAACTAAGAACTTTTATGTAGGTCGCGTTCAAACTTATTTTGCAGCAGTGGTGCAATTTACAAAAAATTGGCAAAAAATCTGAATTATCTTATATAGCTGAAATTTTGTATATGTCGGTACCCTGATGAGTCTAGTAGAGACGAAACATGTACTTCTGCCATATCACTGTAGCAGGGAGGGTAAGTTTTGATTTTTTTCTCGATATGGTGATACAGGTAGGCCATCATCTCGATGGTAGTGTAATAGGACGAATTGTGTTCTGTAGTAATTCATTCAAACTGTGCAACCTCTAACACGGAAAGGATATGATGGAACGAAGTTTGCAATTACTGTTCTCATTTTACTTCATCTATTCACGGAGTTGCATATAGTTGTATGTTTGCTGAATGTGATTTCAGCACTACACCGGCATAATGTGGATATATCCACTGCTATTGCATTTCACACGGAGGAATCCGGAAGAGTTCTCCAGATACCAGTGAAATTGTGTCAAACAAATATTTAGTCTGTCATAGTAAATCCACTATCTCAAATTTCAACTTAATTTTGAATTTGGTAATATTGGCCTTAAAACCTTACAATATCGATACTTAAAGAACTTGAGGCGTAAATTTACTAGCTCGATATATTTTATACTGCATATTGAGTTTGTATGCGCCCCAAGAACCCCGCAATATCAATTTTAGACAAAATATGGAAATGTAACATTTTCAGTCCCTCATAACATTAACATCGTATTCGCAATACAGTACCCCGAAAACTCCTTAATACCAAATCTGAAAAAATGCGAATAAGGTAAAATTTTCAATCCACCATATTGGATCCGCCATATCGAATTTCAAAAAAATAATTTTAAAGTCTAAATATAATCTAAATCTAAACCCTTCAAAGCCCTCTAGTACCAATTTTGGATGAAATCTAGAAATTTAAAATTTCTAGACCTTCATATTGCCTCTGACATATTAGATTTTCTTAAAATTATTTTATATTCGCTATTTACATCCTCAAAAGTGATTCGCCATATTGAATCCTGCAAAAATATTTTTAAATTCATAGTTTACACCCTCAAGAACCCCCTATATCAGTGTTGGAGAAAATCGAAACATGTAAAATTTTTAGGATGCCATATTGAATCCGTCAGACTGAGTTTTTCAAAAAATATTTTAAATTCGTAATTAACACTAACAAAAATCCCCTAATACTGATTTTAGCCAAAATCGAGAGATGTAGAATCTTTAATCCGCCATCTTGGACCCGCCATATTTAATTTTTTTAAAATAATTTCGGATTCATAATGTGCGGGCCCAAAAAATCCCCCATACCAATTTTGAAAAATATCGGACAAAATTAATTTTTTATCCGCCATATTGAATTGTTTAAAAATAATTTTAGATTCATTATTTGCCCCAAAAACTCCCCTATACTAATTTTGAAGAAATCGGGCAATATTGATTTTTTCCTCCGCCATATTGAATTTTTTAAAAATAATTTTAGGTTCGTTATGTGCGACCTCGAAAATTACTCTGTACCAGTTTTGGAGAAAATCGGACAAGATTGATTATTTTGTCCGCCATATTGAATTTTTTAAATATATTTTGGTTTCGCTATGTGCGATCCCGAAAACTCCCCCACACCAATTTTGAAGAAAATAGGACAAAATTAAATTTTTTTATCCGCCATGTTGGATATGCCATATTGAATTGTTTAAAAATAATTTCAGAATCGTTATGTACGACCTCGAAATTGCCCTTAGACCAATGTTGGAGAAAATCGGACAAAATTAATTTTTTTGGCCACCATATTGTCAACGCCACCTTGGATTTTACTGCATCAATTTCGTCCAAAAAAATGCAGCAGCTTCTTGAACATAACGCAAAAAATTTCATTCAAATCGGCGCTTCCGTTCCGGAGCAATCGGTGTACATACATAAAAAAAATACATACTCGACGAATTGAGAACCTCCTTCTTTTAGAAGTCGGTTAAAAATAAACCACTTCACGGTATTTAGAAAATTTACTTTATTCTCCTTACGACCGTTAAAGGGGGGGCTACAGTATATTTTATGCAAATTTCACTCTGATTCTCTCTCCATATTGGTTTCGGCCACCGAATGGTCCCATTAGTGAAGCTGTATGCTTCAAGAAAGTAAAATGTATAGAAAACAACTTCCTACTTAAAATGCTATTGAAGATAAGTGTCCGGCATCAAGTTGTGTAGATAATATCTTTCCGACATTTTATGATATGAATATTTTAAGTAGGCAGTTGTTTTTTGTGCATTTTGATGGCTTAAACTAGAGTGCAATTCGCGGAGAATATATTGTTCTCCTTTGCGCCCTTTCTTAAAGGTCATAAGGAGAATAAAATAACTTTTCGAAATACATAGACCGGGAAATTGTTTATTTTTAATCATCATCATCATCATCATCATCACACAACTTGTAGCGTCCACTGCTGAACATAGGCCTCCCTCAATCGTTTCCAATGTTCCCGATCTTGTGCTGATTGAATCCGGTTTGTTGCGATTCTCTTGATATCATCCGTCCACCGTGTTGTAGGTCTGCCCCTACTTCTAAATGTCTGGAACCTAGGACGCCACTTTAAAATGTATTTAGTCCACCTAGCATCTTCCATTCACGCCACATGTCCGGCCCAGTTCCATTTCATATGTGTTATACTTTCTATAGCATCCTTGATCCCTGTTCTAGTTCCAATAATTACATTTGGAACTTTATCTCTCAGTGTTATTCCCAACATCGACCTCTCCATGGTTCGCTGAGGCACTCTAATTTTTTCGCAACTTTTCTTAGTGAGTATTAAAGTTTTTGCACCGTACATGAGCACAGGGAGCACACACTGTTCATAAACCTTTCTTTTCAAGCAAATCGGTACATTGCTTTTAAATACGTCCTTTCTCAGCTTGCCGAACGCCGCCCATGCCAGTGTTATGCGTCTTTGAATTTCGCAGGTCCGGTTATCTCGGTGTATTCTCAGTTCATGGCCTAAATATTTATAAGATGTTACCTACTCGATTTCAGATTCGTTTAGGGATATGTTGCTACTTGGAACTAAGTTTGTCATACAATGATTTTTTGTATGGTTAATTTTTTGACCTACCACATCTGACGCTGCACTTAGTGTCCTTAGTAACTCTTGGGCTTCTTCAAGGTTGTCAGAAATTAACACGATATCGTCAACAAAGCGTAGGTGGTTTAATAGTTCACCATCTATATTGACTCCCATGTTCCCCCAACTTATTTTTTTAAACATATATTCTAGCAGCATTGTAAATAGTTTTGTGAGATGTTATCACCTTGTCGTACGCCACGTTCCATTCTAAATGTAGATGGTATTTTGGAATGGACTTTCACACTTGCTGTTGCGCTATTATATACATTCTTAATTAAAGCTGCATATCTGTGGTCGACTCTACAATCAGCTAGTGCAGCAAATATTTTGTTTTTTTAAATAAATGTAATAATATGTTAAGATGTGTTTTTATTGGTATAGAATATGGTAAAATTATCATGTTAGATTTTGTTTTACAAGTTACAATAAACTCTCAGATTGTGGATCACAAAAGAATAACATAACTAGTTGAAGTTAAATTAGCGTGTTGTGTAGTAATGTGAACTAATAAATTCTAGCTTTCTTGATTATAAAACGTACATTACAAATGTTATTGTCTGGTTTATATTACTAGGGTAATAAAGCGTACGATAGTTTTATCTGTAACAAAAATCCCAAGAGTTGTCGTAAAAGCGTCCGTAAATTTATCGCCAACATAACCCTTTCGATATAACTTCTTACATCCCTTGAAAAATATATAAGCGTTTCGGAGTTGGATTCGAGATAGGTAACGTTTTCGAAAGTAATAGATGGCTAAAGTTTAAATGTCAGGCAACGAGCCCGTTTTCCCTGCCTATTTAAACTGTCCCACGGGAAAGACATTATACACGAATTATTCACCAACGAAAAAGTGTGTATGGATAAAATAGCATTTAAACTGAATTAGCAGTCGTTTTAGAAACTTGGAATTTTATTTCGATTTGAACCTCTGAAATGGTTATAAAAAACGTCCATTAGATAACTTATTTCAAACTTTAGTTGTTTCATTTTTTCACCTAATACTCATTGTTGGACGATTTTTCTTATTAGTTAACTACATTTGTTTACAAAAAACAAAAAAAATTACAGATTGCATACAAGAACTGCCCCCGAACGTGGTTGTTAAATTGAGAGAAAATAATAGCTTCATTGGATATCAGCCCCATATTATTTTAACTATTAAATGTAATCATATTGGACAATTAATACATCAACTCTTTCACTGGAAGGTGTTTCCTGGCTGAAATCATGCAAATATCACATTATACTAGATATTTAAAGCGATGTACATCGTTGATTAAAACACAACACTTAGAATAGGAAGAATGACACACTTCAAATCAGACAACTTCCCTATAAATTAAAAAATATCGTAATTTCTTATGCTACAAACCTAAATACAAACAAAATTTCAAGCGGAGTTTGTAGTTGTCAAAGATTTATAAAAATGCAACACTTTTGATTTGATAGAAATACAATATGTGTTTCTGATTTGAAATAATGTTCGATATATGCACAACTTCAGAAAGAAACGAACAAAAGATGTACCAAATCGGACAGAAATAATAAAAGTGACTTTAGGATCAGGATAAATTTAAGTGGAACTACCTTAACAATATCGTTAAATCTCAGATCTCAAATTTTGCCTTAACTTGCTGGATCTTGGTCTTACTCTTAACTGGTAGAATCTCTGTTCATGTTTTAAGTGGCCGGATCGCAGATCTTGCCTTAACTGGCGAGATCTTAGTTTTGTCTTAAGCCTTAAAGTTCAATCTTATTTTTAGAAATCCTTTTGTATCAACATATTTTCCTAAAGTAACTATTTATGATAGTTGTGTTTTGTTGGGGTAATTTAATATGACCCTATTCTGGCCTTAAAATTTAACCTTGACCTCCGGGATCACAGGTTAGTATTTACGAAGTTAGCGGGGGTTCCACATTTTTTGAACCCTGAATATATTTTATGCATATTTGGGAACATAACTTCAAAAAGAAAATCTAGTACTAGTTTGAGGAGAAAAGTCCAGCATCTTACGGCTCATAATCCAGGGCAAAATAAGTGGCAGAAGAGGCGTGGGACGATGACGAATTTCATGGGTAAAAAACCTAAGGGAATGGTTTGGATGCAGTTCAAAACAACTATTTAGAGCAACTGCCTCAAAAATTAAAATAGCTATTATGATTGCCAACCTCCGCAATGGAGAAGGCACTTTAAGAAGAAGAAGAAGTTTGAGATTCTACTTTAAAAGTCATCGTACTTGTTTCTGAAAGTCAGCCTAAATCATTCAAATTTGTAAATTTCCTATATGATAGAGCTGGTTAAAACTATTTTTAACTTTGAACAGCATTTTGAAAAAGAGACACCTCAAAATAATTTTCCCTAGGTTTTTTTACATATGTTTAGTAGCAAAAACGATGAGGAGAAAATTTTCTATAGAAAAATTCGCCAAGTTATGTCTCCAGTCTACAACAGGGGGTTGTTCGAAACCTCATTAAAAATGTAACAAAATGTTAAAGAATTATATTTAACATTTTTTTTACTTAATCATCGGTTAATTTAGAAGAATAAAGAAAATCCATCACATAAAACTGCTTTCCTCGATTTGTTTTCTGATCTATTATCATTTAACCAAGAACCAAATTAATTGAAGAAACTTTTGTAATTAAAGATGTTTTTAATTCGTTTTTCTTAAATTAATTTAGGTAGATGGATAAATTTGATTAGAAATGAGAGTAGTTATTTAATTTATTTTAAGGTGTAATATGGTTTAAAAATAAATTAAATTAAATGAAAAAAATGGACCAAATTTACTATGAGAAAGAAGAAGTTGATTAGAAACCTATTTGCGTGAATTTACAAGTTTGTAAATTTGCTCATTTATAAAAAGATTAATAAAATAAGATAACCTAAAGAGCGAGTGTAATTTGTGTCTCGCAAGTTCTTTACCATCCAAACTTATGCACTTAATTTTAATATTTTTAGTGTAGGAGATAGTTTCTCGTGTTAGGTTGCTAGTTCCCCATCGAGCGCCTCCCAGATGGCGTATAGGGAAAGCTTTCCATATATGGGTGGTACCGAGAAAATGAAATACCCGGGGCGGACCTAAAATTACCACCACAGCAGCGTCTGACTCAGAATGAGCGGCTGCAAATACCGTCTGACCCTGAATCGGCGGCTTAAATACAAACTCGCCAACCCGCCTGACAAGCGTGGCGTTTTAATGTCAAAACCTCCATAAAATGAAAAATGTCGAGTCTTAAAACAAAATTACCCCAGGTGGGAAACTCGAAATCCCACGCCGGGAAGCCGGTCTACCTCAAGGATTCTGGAGGAGAAAAATATTCGATAAGACTTAACATCCGTACATATAATATAAGATAAATGAGCGAGGACACAAATAAATTAACTAGAAGAAGAAACCCGAATGCAACTGAGTTCCGGAAATACAATCTACTTCAAGCGAAACACAGACGACAGCAAAAATGGAGTAGGGTTTATTATCAACAGAAGGATCGTCAAACATGTTCAAACAATAAAAGGACCGAATAGCATTTTTGACCATCAAAATAAAAAGAACATATCTGAAAATTATACAAGTTTACTCACCTACCGGCGCATATACACGCGAAGACACTGAAATCTGTTATGAAGAAATAACATCAGCATTGGACAGAAGACTCCTTTCATACTGATAATAGGTGACTTCAATGCCAAACTAGGGAAGAGACGAGGATGGGAAAGTATGGATACGGCATAAGAAATCAAAGAGGAACTACCCTGATGAATTACCTAGATGAAAGAAAACTCTTTACAATTAATTCCTTTTTTTTTGACAAGAAACCACAACGAAAATGGACATGAATAAGTCCCAATCGTAAAACAAAAAATGAAATTGACTATATACTTTCGACACAAAAAGGCATCGTTACAGACGTAACCGTGCTTAACTAGTTTTCGAGTGGCAGTGACCACAGGCATGTAAAGGCAACAACTCAAATCTACAGCTTTTTTGAAACCAGAAAAAGAATCAGTCAAACACAAAAGTAGCTATGAAAAAGCTCAAACATAACACAGACAAGTATAAAGAAAGAATAAAAGAATATATACCAAATATAAACAACTTGGGGAATAAAAATACCCATGAAATAGATAAGATATTGACAAACACACTATTACAAACCGGGGAAGAAGTAGCACAAGCATCATCGAAAGAGGACCACTATATCTCTCAACACACAAAGGAGTTAATGAATAAAAGGATAACGCTGCTTAGGGAAGGTAAAATAAACACAGCAGAATATACAGAGACTAATAAAAAAATTAGAAAAAATATCAAGGAAAATAAAAGAAGAAGAAACCAACATAGAAAGAGTAATTCAACAAAACAAGAACATGAAATGCCTGAAACCACAACTAGGAAAAATACAGATAAATAGTAAAGGGTGTTTTTTATAGAGGTATAGAACTTTAAGTTGGCAACACTTTTTTAACTGGCGGTCATTTTTTCAGCTGTCAAGTGATTTATGTTTAGTTTGGTTTGGCATTTCAACATGACTAGACTGACGCCTGAACAACGCTTCCAAATTGTGCAAATTTATTTTGAAAATCATGGTTCTGTTCGAAATACGTATCGCGCACTACGTCCATTTTACGGTCAACATGATCGTCCATCAGAGCAATTAATTCGATTAATTATGGAACGTTTTCGCACCCCGTACAGTGCGTACAGAAGAAGTCATTGCTGTTGTAGAGCGTAGCGTAGAGGAAGACCTGAATCAGTCTATCCGCCATCGTGCACAGGAATTGGATATGTGTCCATTCACTTTATGGAAGATTTTGCGGAGAAATCTTGGTTTGCGTGCTTACAAAATCCAACTCGTGCAAGAATTGAAGCCACACGATCACCTAGCAAGGCGTAGATTCGATGAATGGGCCCAAAACAAGATTGCCGTTGATCCCGATTTTCATAAGCGAATTTTGTTTAGCGATGACGCTTACTTTTGTTTGAATGGATACGTCAATAAACAAAACTGCCGTATTTCGAGTGATGATAATCCTCAAGTGTATGTTGAGACACCGTTACATCCAAAAAAACTGACTGTTTGGTGTGCTTTATGGGCTGGTCCGTACTTCTTTAAAAACGATGCTGGTCAGAACGTTATAGTCAATGGTGACCGCTATAGAGCCATGATTACTGACTTTTTCGTTCATCAATTGAACAACCATGATGTGCAGGAGCTGTGCTTTCAACAAGACGGCGCAACATGTCACACAGCTCGTGCCATAATTGATTTATTTAAGGAAACGTTTGGTAACTGCATAGTTTCACGTTTCGGACCCGTGAATTGGCCTCCAAGATCGTGCGACTTAACGCCGCTAGACTATTTTCTGTTGGGATATGTGAAGTCGCTAGTCTACGCCGATAAGCCCGAAACGATTGATCACTTAGAGGATAACATTCGCCGCGTTATTGCCGATATACGGCCACAAATATTGGAAAAAGTCATCGAAAATTGGACCTCCAGATTAGACTACGTCCGAGCCAGCCGTGGCGGTCATTTGTCAGAAGTCATATTTAAATTATAATGCCAGAAGGTTATCTTTCGAATAAAGTAAATTTCATGTCAATTTAAAAAATTCATCTTTGTTTTATTCCATCTAAAATTTCTATACCTCTATAAAAACACCCTTTATAAAAAACAACGAGAGGATAGGAACTAGCGACATGGAGCAAATTATACGGATAACGCAGGAACATTATATATTATTTGTGATTAAAGTTTTAGTTATTATTTTTGCTACATAAGGGAGTTATAAACTTTGTAAAAAGAGTTGATACATAAATAAATTCATAAAAAACTACCACATAATTTTCAAACACCTGTAAAAATATTTTTATAACCATAAAAAGGGACAGAATGTACAAACGTGGCACTAGAATATAAATAAATGTTTTATGCGACTCCTGAGAGACGTGTTTCTGACTTCTTTTTGCTGGTAAAATAACAGAATATTTCAAACAAGCTATAAAGTTATAAATTCATATTGCTGGATCGTGACAGGGCAAAAATAGGTATTCGTTCGATGGAAATACATTGTAAGGACGTAGAAATAATAGTAATAGAAAAATTTCAAAATTATAAAAGCACTAAAATTACAGTTACTTAATGAAGTTCAACAGAGTTTAATGTTCTAATTATGGTTAAATATAAATGTTGACAATTTAACATAAATAGTATAACTGGTTTAATTTTGAGCAAGTAGTTATACACATTATTTAATTAATAAAACGTAAAATTCGCTCGGAGTAAACTATTATTTTAATTTTTGTAAAGAACAGTATATAAAAAAGTTGATTATAATATGATAAAGTGTCAGAATCTACAATTTCAATTATATTATAAAAATGTTTGGTTGCATTTTATTTCAATGAAAGAATCTTTTTATTCGACTTCTAACAAATAGCTTTCTATTTTTTTTATGTACGTACATAGATTATCCCGGAATGGCGGCACCAATTTGAATGACATTTTTACGGTAAGTTCAAGAAGCTGCTGTGGTTTTTGAAAGAAATTGGTGCAGTAAAATTCAAGATAGTGCTACAAAAATGCTATCGAGACGTGAAATCTTATTCACAAGGGTTATACAGGAATCCATCGAAATTATAAAGTGGTTTAATAACTTAAATAGCAAAGACGACAGTCAGCGGTTGTCTAGTATTTGAAAAAACCTGCTAACGAAACATTTACTAGTATTGGGTAGACAAGAAATGGATTATAATTCGGCGACAAGACTCCAAATACTGGCAACAGGGCCGACGACTCGAAGCAAAACCCGCAACCTTATTGGCTAGGCAACCATTCAGCCACCGAACTCGTCTCACGTACACACAAAACCAGCCGCATCCTAGTCGCCAACAGATATCGTACAGTGAGCTTTGAAAGTGGTGAATGAGATTTCACCAAAAAATCAGCTGCCCTACCGTCCTGAGAAGGACTCAACACAAACATGGGATACCCGAAAACCTTCGATTACACATCACACCCGATTATACATTCATATATTTCATATGTTCAAAAATTGTGAGCGAAATGTACGTGGAACTGATGATCACCACAATTTTTTAGACCAACGTCTAATAAAGCATCCTTTACTGTCTTATCGAAATTGTAATTTTATCCAAATATTCAAATTTTCGCGATGTTTCTATCGTATATAAAACCAAACTTAATATTTAATGAAATAATAATGCGACACGTTTAACCCTCAGCTTCAGTTGCTAAAAACCACACAACGCGAGCAAATGTAGATAATTTATTTAGCGAAGATCACAACTCCACAAGAAATAATGTTGAATAATTAAAATTATTAAAGTTGTGCTAACAGTGCTGGTTTTGGCGTAGCGTCTTGCTATAGGGTAATTAAGGGTCCCACAACTTAAATACCGTGCATACAGTATTTAATATTATTTAATTTGTAATATTTATCCTAACAAACTTAGAGAAGATAATTTCTGCAACATTTCCTGCAAATTAACTAATTTAGAGATCTGAAATAAAAAAAATAAAAATGGAATTTTTATATAATTACTTACTCATGCGTATGTCTGTCACAGTCGAATTTCTTTGGATTATCATCAATTGACTTATATTGCTCACTGCTGAACAAAAGCTTCCCCCAACCCTTGACACCTTTCATATTTTTTGTCACTTTTCTGGCCACTCTTTTGATATTATCCATTCAACAGCTAAATGGTACGCCTCTGTTTTTATAAGTTTCGTGTCTAACTTTCCTCTCTACAACTCTTCGAGTACATCTGTCGTCCTTCATCCTAACAATATGCCCTACACATTATAGTTGTAGAATGGTTTTAACAATATCTCTCACTTTAGTACTTTGCCTGATTGTCCTGTTTGGAATTTTGGTAGAAAGCTTAATATGGCTTAATTTGCACTATTGCAGCTTCGTGTTGGTCTAGATGAAGCCATGCTCCCTTAAGTATGTTATGCTATGATGTACTCTGCCTTATCGTATCAAATTATTGCTTAAAGTGGCACTGTTGGGATTAATAGAGTCTTCGTGATCCAAAAACCCATATTAGCATTCAATTTCTACGCTAAATTAAGGCAAACTTGTGGATCAATCTCAATAAATAATGCGATATTAATTTAATATAGAGTGTATATTTTCAAACGTTGTTTCTATGCCAAAAATAACGCAGGTTTACAAAAAAAAGTGTATGCCTATTCAACCTGACCATCTTATTCTTATGTAATTGGATCCTTGATTCCAAATTTGAGGTCCGATAACCTCTATCACGTCAGATTGAAGGTTATTTCAGGGTTAAATGGAGTAAAAATTCACTAACTAAAGCTGAAGAAGTAGTTACGCACGTTTTTGAGGTTGTTAAATCCGTGGTTTGTTTAATCTCCAGCCAGAGGTCACTTCAGGGTCATTTCAAGATCAAATTGATAAAAATCTACTAAATAGATCTGTAAAAGAAGATATATAGACTTTTGGGGGCGTTGAATCTGAATTCGTGATTTGTTTAACACCTCAAGGCTAACCAGAGGCCTTACAAACTCCATCCGCCTCCCTGTCTGCTGTATAATGGATGCTGTCTGTAGATTATTTGAGTTTGGAAGCTTGGGTTTTGGATTACTATTTCATAATAACTAACACCGCATGCATATCTACTGTGTGACGGACATCAATTTAACTGTGCATGAAGTACGAGGTTTTGAAAATTTGACTTTCGGCTCAAAAACTTGTTCCGCTTGTTTGTTTACTATGAAACGGATATTGATCTTGCTGCGCATGGGTTCCTACATTTTTTTTTCAGATTTGTTTAGTGGATTTTTGTCATTTTGATCTTGTAATGACTCTAAAATGACCTTTAGTCGACCTTGGGGGATCGAACCAACCACGAATTCGGATTCAGCAACGAAATGGTCTGATCAAATAGGCACCCACTTTTTTTTTAACCTGTGTTAGCTGAGTGCTTTTGAAGTAGGCTCCAGTAGTTATGATTATGTGACTCGACATAAAAATAATTTACTTGTTTAACAACATCGAACGGCAGTTTTGAAAGGTCAGCTTCGCGAATGAATGAATGGATGAATGAATAAATAAAAGTGGTAATACTCGACTCTTGACGCTTAGGCCTCATTGGATCCAGTACATCCCATCATGATTTCAGGTCATTCGAAGCAGATCACCGTTGCGAAACCAAAAGTCTGGTTACTTAATATTGCTTCTGGTACTATTATTGCACTTTCGAAATGCATCTGCCTCAGTCCGTTTAACACCGAATACTTTATGAAAAGTAGTCCACAGTTTTATCCGTTTCCAGTCACCATCTGCACACCAGATCTTTCGCGATGCCTATCCTATAAACATGACTTCACAGGTGGCAATGTCCCATTAGCAGTAGCCACCACGATCCACAGTTCTTTTCATCCTTAGAGATTCCCCAGTATGTCGCAAATTAAGACCACCTTGGCACATCTCATTCTAGAGGCTTCCTTTCAGCATTAAATGAATTTGTTTGCCAGGAACAGCTTCAATTCCCTTTTACAAACAGTAATTAAAAGAGGTAAAATGGGTTCGGGGCCGTATGTTTTAGCTGTGGATTTCATCTTTGGTATCATAATGACCCGAGACCCCTACGAGTATGATTGTGCAACCGTACGTTATTAGGTTGTACAGAACCTCTGTGCACTCAGACGTGAATATTTCAGCTTAACTCTCCAAGCACATGTTAATAGTTCCCTTTTTGATTATGTTCCTCTCATATAAATCTCCACTTGAAAGATCATTTCGTGCTGTTTCCATTTGTATACCATCAGGATCCATTTCTGTAAAGAGTTGTCTCTTCCTTTCAATCTTCTCTGCTTGCAATAAAGTAGAGTGTTTTTTTCCTGCGGTGGCTTTGTCTTATTGCTTTTAACATCAAGTGCTTTCTGAAATTGTTTTTTAAATTAGTCAATATTTGTTTATATGAATTATAGTATTCTGATTGAAAAAAACTATTTTTTCTGGCCGTGTAATCCCTGAATCTATCTGATATATACTTGTACAAAATATGATACTTTTTTGTGATCAAATATCTTTTTATATATGAGCTACACCTTCATTTTAAAACAGAACCCTTAAGTTATATGAAACCGTTCTACTGATAATGTTTCCGTAAATTATATAAACATTAAGCACTTAAAGGATGCATACCTTGCGGCAATGCAGATTCCGAAACCGTGCAGTGAATTTATGAAAATATAATTTAATTTCCTATTAATTTTTAAATTAAGAAAAGCTTTGAGGTCAACAAGAGTTATTCCCAACTATAAAATATTTGGTGTCCTTTTAGACTAGTTTATGAGTTACGTGAATTGAAGCTTTTTATTCTTTCTACATTCATATACATTTGAAATATTGCTAGTATGTACATTTCTTCTCTGTACGTGGTCGTATGGCACTCGACAGCCATTTGAAATAAACGTGACTTATGTCTGTCTCATCGTCTTCATGGAAAATGTATAGAATTGCAGACTAAGAACTATTTTGCTTATCATATATAATTAGGGAATTATATTTATTATAATTGTGTTCTATAATTTCAGTTAATAGAAAGTTGTAAAGGACTAATATTGGTATTTTATATTTTGAAATACAAAAATGTTTTTATTGGCAATAGATAACTGGCGCAGTCGGTAGGATGCTTAAATATTGGTATTGTATTGTGCAAATAAATATTTGATTAAATTTTCCAATGAACGCTGTGAATTTTTATTTGTGGAAGGGTAGTATAGTAACCTTCTCTCCAATCAGAAAAACCGGTTTACTGAGGAATCCACATCTATATTGAAATTACGAAAAAAGAACTAAAATTGCACTTTTAGCAAGAAAGCGCATTATCAAAGCCTTTTATTGAGTGGAATAATCCACCTTAGGTAAGTGTAATTTTATAAATATCTGCCGATAATTTATTGAATTCTTTCAGAAAAGCATCGATTCTTCATCTGACTCTAATTCCGCTTCACAAATTCAATTTGGATACTTCCCAAATATAGATTTGTAGATTTTTATGTAATAAAATATCAAAATTATTAACTACGCCTCTTTTTGCAAAAACAATCCAATCTAAATTACAATATCAATCATTCATTCAAATGACGGCGAAAGCACTTCAAATCAAAATGAAAAAAGTGGTATAGATTTTCTTATAAATTTGATAAAATATCAAAATTAGATCTACTTATTTAAACCAGAATATCAAAATTATGTTCCATTATGCCAATCAATAATTTCTGTGATGATGAATATTAAGTGTTCGTTCAAAATTCTCATCTTTAACATTTATTAATAGATACACTTAATGGTAACGCAAAATTAGTTATTTACATTCAAAGTGTTAATACTTAAGAATAATTAAAGGATATATATTTATTAATGCTAAAATAATTACTTAATCAATCGCTATAAAGTTTCTTTGATGGATGTTTGGAAATTCTAAAGCTTCTGTATGGTTAACGTATTCTGTGTTAAAAGAAGCATTAGTAACCACAATTCGCTATATTTGATCACAAATCTTAAGAGGCCCTATACAGAATAAATAAAAAAAATAATTCAATTAGGAAACTGTTTAATGCTTCTAGTTACAATCAATCTGAATTAACTTTTCTTCACAATGAATACTGATAATACCATATCTTAATATTGAGCCACAAAAATATGCTAGAAATTCTCAAGTATTTTGCAAAACTGATATGTTTAAACCTGATTTTAATAAAAAAGTCAGGAGTCATAAGCTTTTTCGCATAAAAGATAGTAAAAAATGACTGGTTCAAAACCATAGATCGTTCATTGCATCACTCAATAATATTTTTGTGTGGAAAATGCTTGGATATGTCAGAAGTTTTAAAACCGTTCAGCTTTTCTTGTGAGTTGTAAACTATAATCGATACTTTTCTAAGTTAAGCTACAAAATAACGGGTGATTTTGGAAGTTTTTGGAAGATCATTTGATACTGATTTAACTAAACAATTGCACAAAAAATATTTCATGTATTTTAATGCAAGTCAAATAGTCATTTTCAGTAGATTTCGTAATTGAAGCTTTGGGAGCGTTGAAATAAATTTTGAGTCTCGTTCTTCTGATTTTAATGCAACTTCAAACGATATTATGATTTTGTAATTCCTCAATTTTTGAACATTTTCCTTAATGCCTTGTTTCTTTTGGCATTCTGATCTCTATCTGTATTTTTTGGTATATGCGATTCTATCTTATTTTAGCTTTATGTTTCCATCATCATCTTTCTTTTATAATACGTAAAATATCCACCAAGGCTTTTTTAAATTGATTATTTGGTTTTGAGTTGTCTTTAACTTCTGTATCCTTATTTCCGTTTTATTGCTATCATTTATATCTTTAAGATTCTTATTTAGTACTTTCTCTGCTTTATTTCGTGTATCTGATGTTTCCAGTTTCCTTATGATAATCCTTTGTTTCGTATCAGATTGTTGAATCTTTTTATGCCAGCTTTCAATGATCGAAGAAATAAATTGAGGTCAGTCAGATGCCACATCTGCGCCTGGAAATGTCTCAACTAAAATAAAACTGCCATAAAATTAGTTGTCTACTTATATGTTGTCGATTTGATTCCTGATTATACGTCCTGGAAAGTCTATTAGAGATTTTGGTGTGTACAGTCTACTTGGTAACTTGAAAAATGTATTCATTACGAGTCGTTCTTCTATAAAATATATACTCAGGAGGTCACCGCGTTTGCTCCTTTTTCTTTGTTCGTGGGGTCAGACATATTCTTCATTTCTTTTCCGTCCTAATTTAGAGTTAAAATCTCCCATTACTATCTCTATGTCATGCTTTGAAAGATTTAGGAATATTTGGGTTGTTGTGTAACAACATTCTTCTCCTTCCACTTTATTTTTCTCTATTGTACGGGCATACACTTGCAATGTGTTAAGCTGTACTCGTCTGGACTTCATTGGCACCAGCATTACTCCTTTATAAAGAGATGTTAAATTGGGATGAATTTGACAATTGATAATTGCTCCTCCTTGTTGATATTTTCCATCGGAGTGTCCAGAGTAATATATTGTACGTTTATTAATGTTCTATTTTCTTAGTCCTGACCATCTTATCTCACTGATGCCACATATTTCTATGTCTAATCCATCCATTTTTTCAGATTGGTATATAGTTTTAACATTCAGATTAGTCCAACGGCAATCTTAATGGCCGATCCGGAGATTCTTAGCAGCCTCGGACCAATGAGAGTCTGCTGGGGACTAAGCTCTATTGATACGTTGTTTTCAGCCATGGTTTATTATGCTAGGAATAATGTTCATGGTTGTTTTCGGTTGCCTTCCATGCGCTGTAGTATTGCCGTTGATGATAAATATTTTATCAACGCCTTTACTATTCGATTGACAGTTATGTTAATACTCTTGAATTTTGCATGTATTCAATTTTGGACAACTAACTGTCATCGTTCAATTGTTAGTTTTGGTCAGCCTTGAGTATTTCATTTCCCCGATACTATTCTGAGAGGCACTCTTATCCGCTATCTGGGGAGGTTCTTGATGGGCGACTAGCAAGCCGGTGTTTTCTTTACTTGCTGTTTATATTCACTTCTTCCAACATTTTGGTTAGTAGCTATGGATATACTAAATATATTTCATCCTTGTTTAAAAACGCAAAAACCATATGAACCCTTTTTCTACGTCAAACGTCTATCTATCCGACGGCAAGCAGAAAAAAATAGATCAAGATAGATAGAATCAAATAGGGAATTAATAAACATTAATGTGGGTTTATTTTCTTTAATTTCGTGTACCGTCTTATCAGTTTCATCCATATATGGTAGTTTGATATTTTAATGAACTTAGATGGAATGTTACTCGACTAATGTTGGTCTTGTTTGTAAGTTCATGATTTAAAAGATTTTCGAATTTATGAACAATTTTAAATGGTTTCCGATATTTTTATAGTAATTGAATATAATGATTAAAAAAAATTTTCAGGAAATTTATATGTACTTGTGTGATGATTCTGATTAAAAAGTGTTTGTTTGTACCATGTTTCCATTAGGTTTTATTTTTAATCGATATTAATTCAAATCTGGAACTTTTGTTCTAAGACTCAAAGATATTTGAATAAATGAATTAATAAATAAATAGTGAAAAACTAGATCTTCATTAAATAAAAACGGCACATAAAAATTTTTTTGGGTGTTCATTTGGTATTTGATAGTATCTCGCTTAATTTTTAAAACATGAAGATTTACGTATTATGATGAGCCTATTTATTGCTTCCATTTCAATGGAAGTCATAAATAGGCTCAATAAAAACGTTCATTTCATTTTTTTTTGTTACGTTAATGCGTGCTTTTTAAAAGTTTGATTTATTTATTATTCCTTTCAGATTGAACATCATATGGGACCAATAAATAAAACAACTGACTGTCAGATATTATATGTTTAAAGATTTATCGCTGATGATGCTTCTGTGTATTATACACAAATAATTTTGTGATAGTCCAGGAAATGTCCACCAAAAAGTTTAATTTTTTCGAAATTTAAAGCGGTTGTGACTATCATTGTAATTTAATTTTTAAAAGTAAATTTTTTGGTGATTACTTATTTTTCATCATGTTATAAATTTTGTAAGCCACTCAGCTAAAAGAAAAATGCCGATAGACTACATAAAGCGTGCTAAGAAGAAATAAAAGTGCAAATATATTGAGTAAAGTTTCTTTTTCTACTACTTTTTGTTGATCGTAACTTCGGAAATATAACATTAACGTTTGTATTTTATTGTAGAAATTTGGTGCAGATACATTCTGATGTCCTATCGACTGTATATAAATAAGAAGTATGCACATATATTTAGCGAATGTAAGTTGTTCCGATGGAATATCCCTTAAAAGCGAACCCTTCGACATGTCGTTATTGGGGTTATTGTGGCATTTCAGTAAACCACTCTCAATTTCAATTTCAAAAAAGCTTGATTTCAAAAATAAAAATCTCATTGACACACACTTTTCGCTTAAATTATTATTTTATTATTTTGGGACAACAGATAAAAATAGAAATTTTAATATAATTAAATAGACAGTCTTTATGACTTAAGAATTTAAGCAAAGAGTAATTTAAAATTTAAATTAAAATGGCCGATTAAGATTAAAGAATTATTATTGATAATGACGTCATCAAGATGGTTTGAGTTAGATTTTATTTCGGGTGAATTCTTTAAGGTGTTACAATGTGATAATTAAAAAACCATTTCGAGTGTCTAAATGAAGTTTACCTAAGCTTTTTGGTTATCGAAGAAATTAATTTTAATTTGCTTTTTCTCATTTTGCAGGTTAACAAAGAATTTCGGTTACATACAATAATTGAAATTATTGTTACGACTTTGCACCCTTAAAATCACTCATTAGGTCCGCAGAATAAATACAAAATTACTTCCAATGCTATATTAACTACTTCTTAACACTGCAAAATCACAACTGTCCACTATTCCTTAGTACTTTCAATATTCAAATTCAACTATAAAACTATATTAAAACTCATATCTTATGCCTATTTATACAGGTGTGGAATATCCAAACCGGAACCTGGACGTTTCTCAAGTAAGATAAAGAAAATACTATATTATTAATTTAATCAGAATGAGACAGAAGGTAAGCATCGTAAGCATCGACATACGTCCTTAAATTTAATAAATTACCAGTTTGGCCCTAAAGTGAGGGGTAGTAAAATGCTGGCGCGGTGAGAGCGGGCGGCAGCAAACGCCACGCCCTAGTACAACAAGACGATTCCAAGTTATTTGCTGTTATTCAGGCCGTTGAAGCGTAAGGACCGAGTTTTCCTATTTCCGTGTTTTCTATTTAAAATGGTAGTTTATTCCACGGAACAAAAATTGCAGATTATTAAGTGGTACTATTTTGGTAAAGATATGGATGAGATAATCGTCAGATTTGCATTTACGTGCGAAAATCATCCTGTTCCTTCAAAATCTAGAATTTCGGAAATTATTAAAAAATTTGAAAGAACCGATTGTCTAAAAATTTGTAAAAAATGCACTGATCCCAAATTACTGAAGAACGAGCAAATCGGGAGACTGACGTTTGTAGTTTAGTAGAAATTAATTTTCCTTGCAATAGTACTGCAATTGCCGAAGAACTTGATATGAACGCTCGAACAGTGTGGAATATTTTAAAGCGAAACAAAAATCGCTGTAACAAATTGCGAACAACTCAAGAAATTTTTGCGGAAGACCAGGAAAATAGTATGGTGTTTTGTGAGGACATGATGGAAAGGGCTAATAGAGATATAACCCCTGAAGTTTTGGCAAATACGCGAACCATATTTTACAATAGACTAGGTTATTGTCTCGCTCAAAGTGGAGGCCTACTTGAACACCTCTTGTAGACTTTTAGGTATTTTTGTTGATTTAAATTTAATTTAATTATTTGTTTATTTATTTACAATTACTGAACGTGTTATTTTTATTTTTTACCAGAATCAAACTTTATTTTTAAGAATAATTTTTAATTTTATAGTGGTTTATTAACTTATTTACTTAGAAATTATCGTTGCGTTGAATCAATGTATCAAATACTCATTAAATATTTCAAATTCCGTCGATTACGTTATAAGTTTAGACGTAAAGCAAATACTCCCTCTAATTCGTTTCAAGGTTCTGTTCATCTTCATGTCGCACGGAAGTTAGCGGGGATCTTGTGTCTCGTACTAACCTGAAAGAAGTTAGAGGGGGTTAGTGGGTCAGAATTTGAGAAAACGGGCCAAAATAGTTTCTAGTTAAGAAAGTTAAAATAGAATGTTGACTATAGTAACATTTCTATTAATTCTCGGTAATATGAACGGCCTGTTTTTTTTTTCTAAAATTTTATCTCAGGTCAAAGGTCTTGTGGTTGCGTCACGCCCAGTTACATTTGTGAGCCACTCTTTTATTTGACGTTGGATTGTCGAGAGACAAATATCAACGATTAAGAAATTGGGCTAAACAGAAAGGCAGTAATATATTTTCGCCGTACTCTAGTGCGTAAAATACAAACGTGTTATCCATATGACGATTATCTAACCTCTACAAAATCAAAAACCGAGGTTAAACTCCAAGTTTTATTGAATCACACAGTGGATCACATAATTGTGGTTCAATTAGACGCCCTTGAATAAATCGATAAATTAGGTTTGTAAATATGAGTTTTATTTGCAAATGGGGCTCGATGGAACGTCAGGTCAGAGCCAGTACAAAATGAAATTCACTGATCCGAATACTTCTGATACAAACTTATTCCTCACCTATCTTGCTCCACTTCAATTAGCAGGTGTTAACCCGTAAAGTCAACAAGAACATATTCTATTGTACAATTCCAAACCCTCCTCTACTATGAATTGCGGGTCTCTGAAATTTGAATTTATTAAGGAAACCGAACAAAACTTGCACCATATAAAAGAGTTTTCTTTTGCCACCCCAGCTTCAGAACAGTATGACGTATCTATGACGATGATAGACGGTTATGTGAATGCTTTGGCTGGAACGAAATCGGTCCAACGTTGTTACCTCTGCTAAACATCTCAGTTCAGCAACATTGATATTGTGTCCCAGTAAATACAGAGTATTTCAAGCTACGACTATTAACTCAACACGCATGTATTCGATTCTTCGAATGCTGCTTGTGTTTGTTGTATCAACGTGACACACCGAAGTGGCAAGCCCGTAAACAGAAAGAAAAAGAGGTGAAGGCACAGACAAAGGCTACCATCTAACAGGCCTTTAAGGAGAGATATTAGGACTTCTTATTAACATGCCAAAGAAAAGGTTAGGAAGCACTAACGATGACAATACAGCTCGACGTTTCTTCGAGAACAGTGATGAGTCAGCTATTATAATAAGAGTAAAGCGAAAACTGTTCCTCCAGTTTCTCGTCATTTTGCAAACCATTGGAAGCGGAAGATTTGGGAACATACACTTCAAACAGCAAGATTGTTCTTCAAAGAATATTCTTGGTACAACATGCCAACAGGAATCCACATCAATGGACCAGACATCATAGCATTTGCAATATTACCGATAGGAAAACTATCGAAAGATGCACAAAAACCAAAGAACAATTTGATAAGAAACTATCGCTTAAACTTTGCCCGGAAATATTCTTGAGAAAAAAATATGAAGGATGTGTTCTAAAACTTTTGGTGTTGATGGATTCTTAGATTGTTTTTTGACATCGTAAGGATTCGGGTTACAATTCGTAGATATTGGAGAATGAGAAAAGAGCTGTTAACAAAGAAAGCAATGATTGAAAAGTTCTTTTTATTACAGTCGTATTATTTATTCATTTATGTTAATCAATAAATATTATATTAGTTACAAATTATTTGCATTGGGATTTGTTAAGAAGTCCTAAGCATCCATCAAAAAGTACTTTCGCCTTTTTAACGATTATCTATGTACTTATTATTATAGTATTATTTTTAAACTGCACCTTGGACTCAAACGTAATATTTTATTCATAGAAATACAATTATTCTTTTTATTTTGTTTTTAAATTGCATATTTCACAGCTATTGAACCACATTAGACGTCTTTCGAATTTATTTTTATTATTTTAAAGATTCAGTCGGCTATGTTGGATCCGATTTTTATTTTTAATATGAAATCCATGCTTTCGACCCACTGTGTTTTGACGACCCTTCATCACCTTAGCTGGAAACCAGAAAGCAAGCTACGATACAACAGTATGCTTTATTTCGCTTCTTCAACAGAGCTAAACGGGTTGTCCGTCTCTTTCTGTTACATTTTCATTATTTAGAGGTTCTGTTTTCGATTTTCCACACCTGTATACCTATAGAATCTTCTATACAAATCTAAAACTTACTAATATAAAAATCGAGAACTACCTGGAAATACTATGACTCATCGATTTAGTATTTCTTTCGGCACATTATAATAAAGATATATTTTTTATTTAATGAAATTAAAGAAGTTTTTGGCTAGAAAATATAATTAGCCTAGAATCGACTGCTCTGCTATTTAACATTTTCTATATACTATTATGTTTTATATGAAGATTTGTTTCAATAAAACCGCGTTCGTAAAATATGTGATTACAGAACATGTTCAATTATAATCCCATAGAAAGAGAGGCTGAGGCCGCGATGGGTAATTGCTAGTATATTTATAACTATGTACAAACCTCATTATCATATTTCTATTATATCGCGGAACACATAGGATTTCGATAAGCATTCTCCATCCGATTCTGTTCTTCACAATGCCCTTTCATTCCAGGACTATTATTTTCCAACTATTTTCAGATTGTCCTAGTCTACTAGTGCTTTAGGGATTTCCTGTCTCATAATGTATGCAAAATTACTGGGATTATAAGGAATAAATGTTGAATAACGAATATTAAGAATATCAATATTATATACCAAGTAAATAAACATGTGATGTTATTGGAAATCATGATTTTTCGATTTAGGCCATGTAGAATTAAAATTATTATCCGACGTTTCGCCTACGATTCCACGAGACATCTTCAGGGATCTTTATTCCATGAGATTGGAACATTAAATGACATCGAGGAGCAACAGCACGGTATTTATACCCAACTCGTGCTCAGCGAACCTTGATCCAGCGCAATAATCAATTTCCACGTATGACATAGACTGTAACCTGTATTTCTATTAATATTATTTGGATATTCAGAAATTTCGATTGATTCACTAATTTTACATTTAATGAAACCAGACACTGATGCTAGCACCTTCGTTTCTTTTACATTAAAGGTGTAACCTGTGGAATACTGGTGGTGTTCAGCTACTGCAGATTGTAAAATTTGTTTTTAATACATCTTCCATGTTCCTTAAACCTAGTGGATATAGACCGTCCTGTTTTACCCACATGCACTTTATCACAAGAGCAAGGTATCTTATAAATGACTTCTGTTTGTAATGGTATTGTGTCCTTTGGTGACTTCAAACATTGTCCAATTTTTCTTACATATATTGAAAATTGTCCAGATGTTTAATTTTCGGAGCAATTTGGCAATCTTGTTGGTGGTTCCGTGTATATAAGGCAAGACAACACTGTCCATAGATGGTACATTTATGACATTTTGTTGAGTAGTTGGGTTTTTATGTTTATTAATAGAATGTCTAATATCTATGGCATTGACGACTGGACGTAGTGGAATCTTGGAGTTGCTTGGTTTAACGGCTTTCTTTTCTTCTGGAGTGAGGCTGGAGGCGTTGATTAGAGGTGGGAGGTTCCTTACGACTTTGTTTGTTGTATCCGTCCGAATGACTTTATAAGTATTATCGTCCAAGAGCTGGTTTATTTTTTCAGTAATATTTGGTTTAGGTGATTTTCAGTGTTTTATGATCTTCGCTGTTTCTTATTGAATCGTGTCTGCTTGTTCTGAAGGTAATTTTCTAAAAGAGCCTTCAACACTAGAAACTATTTCTTCCGCTCGTATGCACCTCGGAATGATGGCGAAGTTCTGTCCTTTGGATAAGAATATTTTCTCTGCTTCGGTACGTTGTCTACTTGTCAAATTGACGACTGCGTTCATTGATGTGCTTGCTGGATTATTGTTGCTCAAAAGTCCTTCGAATTAATTTTTTTGCTTCATAATGACTTGTTGATAGATTCTTTCTGCTTGGTCGTAGGTGATTTTATCCAGCGTTGCAAATTTGTCCTATTCCATTATAGACGATAGTCTTAGATGTAGTTCATAGAGATTATGGGCATTTGTATCGAAATCACAACGAATTTCTTTAATTATTTCTCTGACGAGGGCCGTGCTTACATGCTCGTAGATATTCTTGGCACTTCTGGAGGTTATGTGGTGTTTTATCTGCAACGATTTTAGTATTACATTTTCGTCACGTCATCTTAGAAGAAAGATTCACGCATATCATCTTCATATTACTGCTACGGAGATCGCCAAAAGTTTTGGCACCTTTCTTAATATCCTTCCAATTGAGGTTCGCTAATAAAGAAGAAAAGCTTTCACGGCTTTGGTAAAATTAAAAATCATGGTTCTTGGGTTTAGACGGTGTCAAATTGGAATTATTATCCAGCCTCACTTCAGAAGAAAAAAGCCCGTTAAACTAAGAATCTCCAATATTGCACGCCTGTATGGATTGTCTAAAATAAAAGTAAATGTACCTCTATGTCCATTCGTCAGCGTAATAGATTCATCAACTGACAAAATAGATAAATATTTTCCAAACTTTTATATCTGTATATAGGAATAACTGAATCCTTTGGTAAAAACTCCGGCACTTTGTTCAGAGATTAAAAAAAATCCAACTAGAGCCCGGAGACATATTGGTCATTTTTCATGTAGAATCTCTGTGTACAAATGTTCCTATAAGTGATTCAGTTTCCATAATAATGGACATATTGCGAAATAACAACATATACTCTAGCTTACTAAAATTAATTAAATCATGTCTGATTTCCACTTATTTTACTTTTCAAGGAACTTCCTACGAGCATACTTCGGGAGCAGTCATGGGATCTCCGCTGTCACCTGTGGTAGCGAACATCTTCATGAAAGCTTTCGAAGAAAACGTTTTGTCTTCTGTTCTTCTAAAACCTAAATTTTGGTGCAGATATATACATTATACGTTCGTAGTTTGGCGACATAGCGCAGATAACCTCCATAATTTCCTGGATCATTTGAACCAACAATACCCCACCATAAAATTTACTATGGAAACTGAATCAAGGGGTGCTCTTTCCTTTCTCGATGTACTAGTGCAAAGGAAAGATAATGTATACAGAAAACGAACGCATACAAATCGATATCTCAATGCAAAATCACATCATCATCCTTCTCAAAAACAATCAGTCATTAACTCTTTAGTACACAGAACTCTTTTAATATGTGAACCATTAGTGAAATCAGAAATAGAAAAACTGACTAATGCCCTGAGAGGCAACGGATATAGCGCTGAAAATATTAGATGTTCTGTTAAAAAACATAAAAACCCAACTACTCAACAAAATGTCGTAAATAAACCTTCTATGGACAGTACTGTCTTACCTTACATACACCGAATCACCGACAAGATTGCTTCGAAACTCAAACATTCGGACAATTTTCAATATATGTAAGAAAATTGGAAAATGTTTGAGGTCATCAAAGGCTGCAATACGATTAGAAACAGAAGGTGTTTATAAGATACCTTGCTCTTGTAGTAAAGTATATGTGAGTGAAACAGGACCGTCTATATCCACTAGGCTTAAGGAACATGAAAGATGTATTACAAATAAACAAATTGTACAATCTGCAGTAGCTGAACACCAGCATTGCACAGGTCACACCTTTCATGGGAAAGAAACTAAGGTGCTATAATCAGTGTCTGGCTTCATTAAACATAAAATTGGACAATCAGTCGAAATTTGTTAATCTCCAAATAATACTAATAGAGTTACAGGTTACAGTCTACATCACACGTGGAAATCGATTTTAGCGCTGGATCGCGGTTCGCTGAGCACCAGTTGGGCATAAATACCGTACGGTCACTCCTCGATGGTCATTCAGTGTTGTAATATCGTAGGGTAAAGATCCCTAAAGATGCTCCGTACAATCGTAGGCGAAACGTCGGATAGTAATTCCAATTTGCAAAACATCGGACATTCTAATTTCAACTTACGACCGAAACCGTGAAAGCTTTCGTTCTTTATGTGATGTTTATATAAAAAATACAAGTTGAATGAATGTATACACAAAAGGTGGTGATAGTTGATCATCGATGCCTAGGCCTCCTTGGGCGCTCAACATCCCACTTTTGGTGCAGGTCATTCGATGGTGATCGCCTTTGCGAGTCCCGACAGACTCGTTAGTAGAACTTGTCTAACAGTTTCCGGTGACATCTCTGAAATGTCTCGGCCTCAGTCCGTTGAGAGCTGAGCCTTCTCTGAGGACATGATCAACAGTTTCATTTTCTTCCAGACACCATCTGAACATCGGGTTATGTACGACACCAATCTTATAAAGATTGGTGACACTGTCCTCTCAACAGTCTCGCAACAATTCTCAGCTCTTTCCTTCCTGTAGAGAGAAGCTGGCTAGTAAGCTGTGCGCTTGGCCCAATTGTATGTGAGGGTCTAGAATTACTTATTAACTATTCCCTTGTTCTCAAGGGTCCTTCTCGTCAACGTAAAACTGGGAATGCTCCCGTTTTTTTCCTTCTTGTAAAGAATAGCACCTCGGCCTTGTCCGGGTCCATTCTGAGCCCTTTCCTGTGGTGCCATCGCTTCGCGATTGGGAGAATCCGCATCATTTGTTGTCCAGGTCATGGATATTGCTATCAGGCTATAAAATGGTCAGGCCGTTGGCAAAGGCCTGTGTAAAAAAACCAGCCTTATTAAGTTCATTTAGCAGGCTGTCCACCACAAGGTCCCATAATGCAGGATATAGAACTCCTTCTTGAGACAGCTCCTATTTAAGAATGCCTTAACAGTAACATTGATAAGCTCAGCACGTATTAGTCTCTGAGTCTACATTGCTCTGATCCATGCGAGTACTGCCAGTTCAGAGCCTCGTTTTTGTAGAGTATTACAATCGATCATTCGACAGCGCATTTTCTTCTCTTATGAGAAGTCGATGCAGCGCCGTGTATGTGGATTTTGCTGTCTAATAGGCAAATTGTAAATGGTATAAGGGACACTGCACCATTACTCCTTCTTTGATGTGTCGATCCATCAACTTTTTCAGTGTCTTTAATAAGAAACTGGTTGGGTTGATAGAGCGGAAAGACTTGGTATTTGTGCAGTCTCTCCTTCCCACCTTGGGAATATAGACTACTTTTGTTTCCCTCCACGCCATTGGTATGTACCTCAAGCTTCAACACAAGCAGAATAATTTTACAAAATGCTTATAATATCGGAGAAATTTTGTATTAAGGTTGGAAATATACCATCCTTACAAGGTGATTTGAAGGAGGCAAATGTTTGCATCGAACATTTTATGTCACTATCGTTTTAACTAATTAGTATTCCTTAAAAAATAAGGGCTATTTTAAAGAAAAGTATATTTAAAAATTTTTACAGAATATTAAGCATTGGAAATTGTTGACAATAAATATTATAAAAATGGATTATTATTCTTTAAAAAGTACTTTTCATGAATAGACTAACACTGAAATATAACCAATCATTAGAGTTTAATTAAATTTAACCTTGGACATAAACATTGTGGCACAAAATCTAGGTAGATTATTTTTCAAAAGCACCCCGTGCAGAAAAATTTATTTACAGAAAATAAATTCATCAACAAGTTATGAATAAAAACATCTCCTACATTTTCAATTCCCTCCTGTCATTACCACTGTACTAAAAATAGCCAGGATCTGTCTAGCAAAGCCCTCTTTATTCCTCTATGGAGTAATACTCGACTAACAAATTGAATTCCATCTCGGGGGATTGAACGTCAGAAAAATCTCGTGGCTTTTCACGACAAGTTCGTCGAAGTCATATGGACATAAATTTTTTCTATGTATATATTTACATTACCAGTTTGGTTAAATATATTAGTGGTAGTTTGATTTTAAAAAAGAAAAGGATATATTTTTTAACTTATAACTTTTATATGATATGATTTGGTTATTACCAGAGGTTTTGTATAATGACTTTATTCACTAAGCAACAAATTTTAGTTTATTTGTACTATCTTGTGTGAAAAGTTCATCTTGTTAATTTTGGGGCGCTGAATACAAAAATGACAATTTTTTTAAATTTCATTTAAAAAAAATAATAAAAAATAAATACTTTTACATTTGTAGAGACACTAAATATCCTGTCCTTTTGCTTTTCTTTTGTGAATTGTTTCTTGAGAGTCCCTAACAAGGGTCCAACAGTAGTCGGCAAGCATGGAAGCATTCCATTTTTCTTGGTACCTTTTTTCCATGATTGATATATCCTGATGGAAGCGTTCGCCGTGCTCATCACTTACAGCAGGTGGTAGCAAAAAAGGCCATAATTTTTCAACAAGAGTAACGTAATTGTCAGCATTTTTATTTCCGAAGAAATTAGTGACCACGAGGCGAAAGTCATTCCAAGCATTTTCTCAATATCTCATAGAGTGCTGTCAAAATGTTTGTCTTTCAGAATATTTCGAATCTGTGCCCCAACAAAAATATCATCTTAAATTTTTGTTTCACTTAGCCTTGGGAATTTTTGACGCAGGTACTGAAAAGCTAGCCCATCTGTATTCAGTGCCTTAACAAAGTTTTTCATTAGGCCCAATGTGCTATGCAGTGGTGGAAACAAAATCTTTTTGGCGTTTACCAATGTCTTATGTTGTACGTTCTTTTCACCTGGCTCCAATGTTTGTCGAATGGATCAGGCTTTTCTCTTGTAATGAAGTGCCCTTGCCCGACTGTCCCATTCACACAAAAAACAGTAAAACTCAGCGTAGCCTAACTGCAACCCAAGTAGAAGTGCAATCACCTTTAGGTCGCCAGAGATCTACCATTGGTGCTCATCGTATTTTATACTTGTAAATAGGTACTTCATATTGTCATATGATTCTTTCATGTGAACTGCATATCCAGCAGAAATAGACGGTAAAACATTTCCCATACATATACAATAGTACTGCTTTTAAACTCAATGTATAAACAATCTCCATTCCATTTACAAAAAACACATACTGAAACGTCGTGTTCAAATAAATTTCATTACTGCAATCTTGATCCTAATAATTCTGCTTTACTTTTTGAAAGTTCTAAGTTTCTCACAAGTTCGCTTAATTTTGATTAGATTATTTTGTGTGGTTGGCGATATAACATGCTGGGAATGAAATAAAGGTCTCTTGATGCTGATGGCATATCTTCTTCTGAGAAATCATTGTATCGTTATTATCTGATTAGTAAGTGAATGTTTCTGGGGGTTTGTCACTATGAGGTACAGGTCTCATGGCAGATGGTATATTTGGGTAGTTGATAACCGACTTTTCTTCTTGGATATACCTGTGCCTTGACCAACATGAGGTATGATGCAGAAATAGCAATCATTAACATTATTTGAAGGCTCTCTCCAGATCACTGGGACAGCAAATCGCAGACTTGAAGCGGATGATCCCCAATATTGCAACCAAAATAAAGTTGATATGTTTTTTTATCAATGGGGTAATAGACCACTTCTGAGATGCAGAACTCACCTCACCACAAACATAACAGAAGTGATCTGAATTGTTTACTCACTCTCGAGACATCTTACAATCTCAACTATTCGATTCGACTTACTAACTTCGACTGTTTTGTTGCTCATAATATATCTAAATATTGCTTTTACATTTTTAGAGAATATTCGAGAATTTTCTATTCAATTCCATATTTGCAATAGTGGCGTTTTGTTATTTGGTTATATACAGGTACTGTTCAGTACAAATCAGACAAAAGTCGATTTACATGGGTTTAAATGGCTCGCCTTGAGGGTTGCGATTTCGTATATAAGGAGTCATTCCCGGAGATCATCGTGTGGTGTTGTCAAGTTCTGCAAAATTACCTTAACTTTGGGAAAACTCATATTTGGCAACGTCGCACCTCTTTATTGTTATAACAATATAAATATATCACGTGCATTCTTGCGGTTACATTGTTAATATATAGGGAGGCATGACATGACGTATCTCTAAAACTTGAACTAATATTAAAAAGAAAAGTTTTGTTTCGGATTTAACACACCAAAAATGGCAAGGTTTAGTCAATTTTATTTCAGATACATTTTAGCTGTGTCCAGTGTAATCAATGGCTTAGAAAAAGGACGTTGGACCTGCAACTTGATGTCAGTCTAAGAAGAAGTGAAAATTTTAAAATTTTGCTCTCGTTGAGGGCATCTAAAAATTACCTTGTTTTATTATGTTAGAAAAAAAAGCTACCATTTTAGAAGTACATAAATTCCGTTAAAATTTCATTTTTCATAATTTCAATCTATGTTGCTTGGTTTTTCGGAAACTATAAAAGAGAATGTTTTAGATTGTGAAAATAGAATGCAGGGACACGCCAAGTCTATTTCTCGCCGTCGCACAGTGTGTAAAAAATGAATAATAGTACAAAAATTTGCTTTCTTTTAAAATTTTAATCAATTTAAACGATTTTAAGCTTAAAGCGTTCCTACTTGGTCATACTTAGCGAAGTAGCAGATATCTGTCGGACTTCTTTTGTCTTAATTTGGTGTTTAATATCACGATGTTTCGGCAATTAATTATCTCTAGCCATTCTCAAGTGACATTGAAAAAATTTCTAAGCTACACAACTATTTATACTCAAAGTAAATGCAATGGAGTGTGACCCAGATGAGTGTAATCATGCAAGGTCCCATTTATGCTGCATTTAGTTTTAATTTACAATTACTAAGAAGTGGTGTCCACACTTTTTTTTATATCTAAAGACGAATTACCAAAGCAATTCGGGTTCTGATGTATAATCGCGGCATTTTTGAATTTCTATTTTCTTCAGGTGCAGAATTCTAGCTTCAGACCACTTTTGATGGTGTCCATGAGTCCAGACATGGTTGGCTGCAATAGATTTTTCTATTTCTCTATAAGATGTGTTCTTCTGATGCCCTATAATTCTTACTTCAAGGGATTTTTTTTGTTTTGCCCATATAGAAGTTACCGCATTCACATGATATCTGATACATACAGTTTTTCGTGTCTCTTTGAGTTGTTGGTTTGATGCTAGTGAGCTGATTTCTTGGAGAGTTTTATGAATGGAAAACAACGTTGATTTTATATCGTTCTCATATTCTTCTATCTTTCTCCGAAATGCTTCTAATATAGGAGATTTTCAATACTGGTTTTACTTTCCTCGTCCGTTGCCGATCTTTTCCTATTTGTAAATTATTCCAGAATCTTATTCGCCAGATTTACTGGGTATCTTTTTGCTGTCAGGTCACGTTTAATGTAATCTATTTTCTTCATCAGATTGTCGTTTCAGTTGCAAATTGTCAATGCTCTTTCTACAAGGTTTGGAGTGATTGGAAGAATTGTTTAAGCATTATCTTATGTGTGTGTATGTGTGCGTGCATGCGTGGGTGCGTGCGTGCGTGCGGGCGGGAGTGCGTGCGTGCTTGCGTGCGTTTGTGGTAATTCTTTGGACTTCTTTCAATTAAAACATCCAAGAATGGTAATTTATTTTGTACTTCTTTCCCCATAGTGAGTTTAATAGTTGGGCTTATGATGTGGAGATGAGAACGGAAGTTTTGAAGTTCTTTATCATTTCCCTTTTAGATAATGAAGGTATCGTCTACGTATCTAAGCTATAATTTTGATTTCCTATTTGTAGATTCAATTGCATTCAAATAACTTTCTGAGAAGTCGGCTCACTAGGGTCAAACCAACAATTCAAAGAGACATGAAGAACTGTGTATATCAGGTACCACGTGAATGTGGCAATTCCTACACTGGCGAAACAAAGAGACCTCTTAACGTAAGGATCAAAGAACACCAAAAATGCACATCTCGAGGATTAATAGAAAAATCTGGTGCCGCCAACCATGCCTGGACTCATGGACATCACATAAAATGGTCTAAAGCTAAAATACTACACCGAGAACAACATTGGAGAAAACGGAAATTCAAAGAAGCCGCGGTTATACATCAGAACCCGAGTTGTTTTAGTAAACCATCTTTAGATATAAGAGAAGTGTGGAAACCACTTCTTAGTAATTGTAAACTAAAACTAAATGCAGCATAAAAAAAATATGATTTTGTCATAGCAGGCATGACTGCACTCATCTCAGTCATATTCTACTGCATTTTCTTTTAGTATAAATAATTATGTAGCTAAGGGATTTATTTAGTTTCACTTGAAAACGGCTAGAGATAACTACTAACCGAAACGTCGTGATATTCAATAAAAATAAAGACAATGGAAGTCCAACAGATATCTACTACTTCGCAAGGAACATCATTGTCTATGACCTTCAACCAAACACTAGATCGTTAATTAGTATAATAAAATAAGTCAGCTTTTGCTATTTTGGTATCGGAAATATTTTTGCTGTTCCCCAGTGTAGGAGTCCTTTAAATCTAGAATGGCTCAAATCGGTGAAGATTTGACTTGTAGTCACCTCTTGTCCAATAATTTGGCTTCCGTGCGTCGTGCCATATACTGATGGGTATTCTTATATGCATTGACCCAAAATTACTTCGCCAACCACTTTCACAAATCAAGGTTTAAATTTATGAGAAACTTTGTAGACTTGATAGTAATTTTTATTTGATGCTATAATTGATGTATAGAAAAAAAGTGATAAACCTGTATTATCAAATTTCTTAATATACAATAAGCGAACAGTAGCTCAAAACGAAAAAGTGTTGAAATTATAAATCATTATCGTTACTCAAAATTACTAAAAAACCAAAACCAAATAAGTGCACCTTTGAGGCTTGATCAATACTGCATAGCTATACTCAGAGGACAAAGTACTGAACAGGCTGCTAGACCTGATTAAGACAACTAACCTGAACTGATATAACAGACGATACAATAAATCATCAGGCTGCAGTGTAAGGGCTTCTCAATCCTAGCTTGCTATATCATTCAATCATTCAAGACCAAACATGAACCTAGTCGTTCTTTTTTGACCAATGATGATAAAAAAATTAAACTGGTGATCCAGCTTAGTTTTCGTGGACAGTTTGCAACGACTACGTCACAAGGTAAAATTTTTCCGTTACTTCACATTTTTTCGATAATATATTTATATTGCCATATATGCAGTTGTTTCTTTTTAAAAATACACCAGAAATACTTAACTATTTGTTATTCAAAGCAAAGAACAATAATAATTGAGAACACACGCAACTAAGCCTAATAAGGAAACTCAATTACTCACCTAATTTGTTTTGCTCCCCTGTTCTTATTTAATATTAACTTATCATACGGTTAATATATCTAAACAAAAGAGGTTTCTAGAAAACAAAAAAATAAATAAATAGGAATAATCATTTTATATTATTTAGCTACACAACTAATTATTAATTAAATGCGTATAATTTAAACAAAACTTGTTACTATTTTCAAAACGACCTCCAGGTTAATCCATAAGATTTTTCAGTTCATGTAGCTGATAAAGCAGTAAATACAGGGAATTTTTTTGTAACTACAGGGATATTTATTTTTTTTAAATGATATATTTATAAAAATTGATTTGATGATGATGAGCAGATGACTTACTTAATACGAGATTTAACTTCTGAAAATTTTAACTTCTAAAAAGCAAATGTGGTCATGGAAGTATACAATTTCACTTATAATGATAATTTACCATATGGTCTATGTATTTTATGGAATAAAATTAAGGTAATTTCAAAAATAAACAACTTGATAATATTCAATGGCAAGCCATATTAATGTCTTTTTTGTCAAAAATTAATTTCGAAAATAAAAAGTAAGGCAACAAGCCTTGATGAAATAAGTATTTTAACTTATATATATATATATATATATATATATATATATATATATATATATATATATATATATATATATATATATATATATATGTGGCAGTATTCAATTGTGAACTACTGCAAACGGATTGTTCTAGGTAGCGTGTTGCCGTTCCGCTCACAATTTACTACTGTCCATATTATTTAGTAACTATCCTAAAACCTAAGAGAAAGAAAAAAAATAGATTAAACGAATCCGCTGCGACAAAGGCACTCTTGTAGTCTGGTCGATCTTGAAGTTAGTTCAGGTCTATCGTTAGTTATCGCTAACCAATACCAGGAACACAACTGCAGGTTTCAGGAAAACTGCTGTCAGCTGGCCAAAGCAGGATTCTACTTATGCCTCTTGGTACGCAAGTGCACGCCCCTGTGTTTACCCACAAAAGGGTTTTTATCGATAAAAGAAAGACTAGTTTCTTAAAACACTTATCTCTATTTAACAAAAATAAAAGAAAAATAAAACAGTATTTACAAATGAGAAACTTAAGAGTCAATTTTGGAATATAATTAAAAAGCTTAAAATTACAAGCTCTCTAGGCCGTTCTGATATTCCCCTTAGTGAACTAAACCCAAATTTGAACTAATAATATTAATAAATTTTGATAAGTCCGAAAAAATAAAACAATTTTTTAGAAATAAAAGAAATATCCCAAATTAAATTTTTTAATTAAAAGTTAAAGGGATGGTGGACTCCCTTCCCCGGTAGAAAAAAAAGTTAATTTCCTCTCACTGTTTGAAATGCTGTCTGGAAGAATAAAAAAAATATAAGACAAAAATAGCAGAAAAGACAGCAGAGAAAAACCTTCTTACACTGGTAAAACACTAAAACATACGCCAAACTGACTTAGACGGATTCTAAATTGTAACTGCCTTTAATTAATTTCTCAAAATCAAACTCAACTTTCATCCCTTAAGATCTCCCTTCTCCCTATTAGATGCGTTGGTTCCGACATGCGTGCTTTTCCACCAATAGAACGCACTTACGT